>JAUIMM010000327.1:13207500-13695000 GCA_031769625.1 Taudactylus pleione | reverse complement strand
AACTAAGTGGCTCGGGGAACAAAACAGCAACATTTTGGGTCCATGGCCAGGAAACTCCCCAGACCTTAATCCCATTGAGAACTTGTGGTCAATCCTCAAGAGGTGGGTGGACAAACAAAAACCCACATATTCTGACAAACTCCAAGCATTGATTAGGCAAGAATGGGCGGCCATCAGTCAGTATGTGGCCCAGAAGTTGATTGACAGCATGTCAGGGCAAATTGCAGAGGTCTTGAAATATATTTTTCCTATGTTAAACCTTGTTAATACTGCCTCCTGAGTTTTCTTTTTTCCAATTTCCAGAGTTATATAACCATATTTTCCAACTTTTCCAGTCTGCATCCTGGACTCCTCCCCCACCTCCCTCCAGTTCATACTGCCATTTCAGGGAGATTGTAAAAGCAGCATCTATGAGTATAACATCTGAGAGGTGTGTCATTACATTGACTTACATCCAAATGTAAATGCGCCCAAAAGCAGTTAGTATGATCTATTTGTTGATGAAAACACACGAATACCCTACCCTCCAACATGACCCGTTCCATTAGGCACACAATGCTCTGCTCCTGGACTTCCCACCTAATGTATGATTGCAGTCACCTGTGTTGAACTAGGTAATAGATGAGACAGGTTGGCTGCAAGCATAAATTAAGAGGGAAGTCCAGGAGCAGAGCATTTTGTACATAATGAAACGGGTCATGTTGGAGGGTCTGTAATACTTTTCAGAAAATACATGTAGCCATAGGGATCATTGTGCCTTATAAACAGTACAAGAAAATTATACTACTGATCCCATTTCAATGTATATATCTCTGATTTTTTAATATAACAGCTTCATAATGGGGGGGGGGAAGGTGCAATCAGGGAGATTATTAGACTCTTCAGCGAGATTGCTACTATTACAGGGAGTCTCCCTGACAATGAGAGAGAGTTGGCAAGTATGGCCCAGTTACACCGCTGGCTCTGATGATGCCCCAGTTACACCGCTGGCTCTGATGATGCCCCAGTTATACCGCTGGCTCTGATGATGACCAGAACAGAATCTCCCTGTGTGGGGTCAGCGTTAGATCACTGATTTTGTTGAAAGCCAAAACCATCCTTAGCGCAATGTATCACAATGTAACATTGGGCATCAACATCACCATGAAACTGCAATTTAGATATAAATGTACATAACCTATCCCCCTCCCCGCTCCTCACACAATCCCCTCACATCCCTGCACTAATCCTTCGGGTCTTTAATCCCAGGTAAAATTTCATTATGCCTGAAAATGAGATTAAATCTGTTTGCAGCTCAGCCAAATTATCCAATTTTCCCTAATGAAGGTCAGATTTTCCTTTGAGAAACAAACCCCATCACATGTATCTCTATGGAAATACAAGCAAGTGATCATAACTTTTATATAGAAAGGTGGTGTAATAACTCCATAAACAGGGGGGTATTCTGGTTCAAACATTCTCTGAAATGAATATAAATCTGTACTGCAGCAATGTATATGGGGCTGATACAGCAGTGAATGGTATAGCACAGCCACACATAAGGGGCTTTGCAATTCCGTCCTGCTAAAATTATAACACTGCAGGAGGCATCTGAAGTAAAGAGACGCCTCCTGTCAGCATCTGCGATCCCAGCACTGCCACCAAGGTCACAGTCTGAGATCACCATCGTGACCATCAGCAGAACAAGTCTTAGCTTACGCAGGCTGGCCGGCTTATGAGGCCAGGGATCTCCCCCTGGCCTAGTCCCTCCTGGAAAAGGGGGTGACACGCAGGCTGTCCCCTCACCGCCCTGTAAACGCCTCTGCCTGTCAATCAGGCAGAAGCATAAGGGGGCCTGCTTGTCATCTTGCAGGACCCGTTCTGCACATGCGCAGATTCCTGGAATTTGCGTGAATATTAGAATATGTTGAATCAGCCCCATGGGGCTGTAAAGTAGGAATGGCCATCAGTGAGTTAGCCATCGATGGTACAATTGGTGGCTAACTGCAATGGAAATAAACCATTGATGTGGAAACATCGATGGTTTAACCCATCAATGGTCATCCCTGTTCTATTACTCACTGAGCAGAGGGCCAATCAGAGGTGTGGGTGGGGCTTAGTGAGTCATGTTGGACGGTAGAGCTAAGCTCCTTGTCCCGGCACGTGGAAGAAGAAAATAAAAACATTACAGGGCTCTTTACCACTGGATCTCCATCATCGATTACAAAACAATCAGTCATATGTGGTTGACCATCGAAGGTTGTAAACCATCGATAGTTGATGGTCATTCCTACTGTAAAGTTAGACAAGTTATTAGAATGCTTTGTACATACGAACGATTTCACTCCCTATCCAGCCAACTTTACCATTTTCAGAGTTATGAAAAAATCTTAAGAACATCCAACTTCGAGTGGATGTTCGACTAGTGATTAATTGTTCCAGCCCGAGCGATTATTTGTCCAACAATCGTCACAAAGATGAAATTTTTCAATTAACTAATCAGCAGAAATGTGGGGTGGATGATGGGAAATTCATACACTACAACATATGTACAATATTGGCTCATCGTTTTGTCGTGCAGCAGGCCCAATCCATTCGTCCAATCCGACTGTTTTTGTAACAATAATCGGCCCTGCGTTCTGTGTACATACTCGGGGATTGACCCACAGTCGGACTCGTCTAGCGTTGTAGACGAATGTAGCGATTTTTGGCATCTGCGCATGCACTAACATACTTAATAATTGTTCTGCGCATGCATGCCACTATGGGGCCGCACAGGTACTAAGCATCCCTGGTGACCGGAGTGTGGAATGTATTTGGTGTTTCTGGACAGTGACTGGGAGACCATGCAGACACACAGGAGGCCGGGTTACATGCGTCTTACGAGAGTGTCAGACTCAGGTGCACACTCTCGGACATAGGATGCCATACTCTTCCAAGCCTAGCATGGGGCTGGTGTAAGTCCCAATAGTACGAACAATGGCTGCGACATCAGCTAGGCCTTCATAGGGGCTAATACTCTAATTAGCATAGCACAAAAAGCGCGACTAAGACGTCAGGCAGAAAAGCTGATACAGATCCGTCTAACTCAGGATCTGTCCGATTATTAAGCCCAATTATTGCATAGTAGCATGATTCAGAGGGGCATGTCTTGTCGATGCCGCACGCATGCGCCCCGATGGCTACAGCCAGGAACTGCAGAACGAATTTAGACGCAGCTGAGGATTTCGGTGGCTGTTCCTGGGAGGTCACGGAGGGGTGGCTATAGAGACGCGGATGTGTCACAGTCAGTGACTGCCTGTAAAGACACAGTTGCACTGACACAGGCGGCCATGTTCAGACGGATAATCTGCATCTCCATAGGGCTGGTGCAGTGTTTGATGTGCATCTAAATACGCACAAGGGCACATTACCGCCACAGCTGGTGAGCATCTCTGTATGAATAAATTGGTGGTGGCAATAGCATAAAGACGCAGTGGCAGCTGCAATACTGTGCGCCTCTGAATCAGGCCCAGTGTGTACCTAGTGTAACAGATTTATTTTTCAGTTACAGGTCATCTGATCTGGGTGATGTATCACTTGCATTACAATGTTCTAGACCAAGTACATCTCAATCAGTAAGGTTCCTGTTGACATTTGTATTCTGTGAAGAAAATAGGTGCATACAGAGGTATCTGCGCTGTGCAAATCACCAACAAAATGGCGTGGCAGCCATTTTCCCAGCATTTTGTACATGCGCAGTAGGGGAATCGCTGTGAAAAATGGCTGTTGCGCCATTTCCCCAGTGACCTGCGCATGCGCAGTAGACTCTAGTACAGCACTAGAGCCTACTGCCCGGATCAGTGCACTGCTGGTCACCGAATAGAGAAGGACTGAGACTGCACACGGGCCATCTTGTCTCTTAATATGCCCCTGACTACAAGCTATCATAATGTGAGGATACCAGGATAACATTAGCTCTTTGTTGCCTAGATTAGCTGGACTGCCCGTGTGCAGCCTTATGTGCTGAAATCTGGTACCTCTATGATTGAGGATAAAATTACTTTAAATAACAATTGCCAGAGACTCTAGGCCTTATAGCGTGCACTGCTGAACGCAGACTCCCAATGACCCGGAATCTGCACAGCCGCATGACCCGTTCTGCACATGTGCAGAACGGATCTGCGATCCCGCATGTAGACTGTCAGCGGTTAACAGTCTGCTGCCTTTTGTGGGCGGGGAGAGGGTATGCGATGGCCTCCGTTTCCCGAAATGGAGGCGTTTTGCCGCCATTGGGAGGGAGGGAAGAAACAAGGATCTCCATCGGCTGATGGAGATTTCCTGGCTTCTTCCTCTCATCTGCGGCGGCTGGCTGCATGACCCCTTAAGTCACCTTAGCCAGCCGATGTCCCGCAGAGTATACGATGCTGTGTTAGACAACGCAACTCGTATACGTAAAGCAGCAGGAGGCGAGATGTAGCTTTGCAATTCCGTCTGTAGCTGAATAAGGCCCTCTACACAAAGAGCCTACTACCCACACCTGCCATAAGGGGGCGATGTTCACCTTGTCCCTTGGAGATGGAGTTGATATTTTTCCTATAATTTTTGTTGCTTTTACAGCTCAATATATAGAAAGCAAAGGGGAAATGGAAGCTTGGGGCATTTCCGGAGTATATAAGGACTGTTAGAAAGTTACAAAACAGACATAGGGTTCTATTTATGACAATATTTGCAGGGGCTATCCCGTAAATATTAAGTATTATCCATATGTACCATGGAGGGACTGCAGCAGATGTCTCCATATCTGATGCAGTTTCTCCATTTCCAACATCATCACAGCCCCCATAGATATCTATGGGGGCTGCAAAGCTGTTAGATTTACCAAGCTCCTTAGGATCTGCCCGCTAGCATGTGCGCCAACCGAAAACCCAGCTCAGAGATTTCCCAAAACGACATCCCAGAATCAGATGGACAATAGTACATAACAGCTTACAAGTATCTTTAAAAACACACATGGCAGCCTTAGATCCAGCACTGACATATCCAGTAACTCTACAGACCTGTCTTGTTACAACTTTATTGTCAATAATATTAGGGATAGCCATCGACCATCTCGATACTAAGCAACCATCAATGGTTTTGGCGATCAATGGCGGAGCTGTGTCTCAGCTATTATTGGTTCAATAGTAAAGCAGTGACCCCCCCCACCTCCCTCATTCGCCATTGTGCTTAGCCCTTCCCTCCTCCAATCAGCATGCCATATTCACATCCCCAGACAGTGATGCCCATAGCTGGTTCAAATCATTCATGGTTTTCCTTTGGTGGTTTTGGCCATTGATGTAAAGTACAGATGGCAACATCAAGGATATGATGGATGGGGGGGAGGGGGGGGAGGAGAGAGGGGGATATCAGATGGAACAAGAGAAAGAAGTATAGCGTGGAGGATAAGAAAGGGGAGATGGATAACAGAAAGGAAAGGAGTGGGAGATATGGGGAAGAATAGGAGAGGGTAGATGGATAGCAGAAAGGACAGGAGGGGGTAGATGGATAGCAGAAAGGACAGGAGGGGGTAGATGGATAGCAGAGAGGACAGGAGGGGGTAGATGGATAGCAGAGAGGACAGGAGGGGGTAGATGGATAGCAGAGAGGACAGGAAGGGGTAGATGGATAGCAGAGAGGACAGGAAGGGGTAGATGGATAGCAGAGAGGACAGGAAGGGGTAGATGGATAGCAGAGAGGACAGGAGGGGGTAGATGGATAGCAGAGAGGACAGGAGGGGGTAGATGGATAGCAGAGAGGACAGGAGGGGGTAGATGGATAGCAGAGATAAGAACTAGTAGGTAGCACTGGGAAACCAGTAGGACAAGCCTTTAACAAAACAAATTCTCTGCAGGATGTCTTTCAAGGATCGTGAGAGGTTCAATATTCACCCTCCGTTAAGAATTACCTAGGTTCGGCCCCATCAAAGCTAGGCCATAGTGAGAATGAAACTGGCCTTAATAGACACCCCGCCCCCCCCCAGCTCCTGTTTTATTACAGACAGACTGACTAGGAGTCACTACTCCTGTTAGACTGGTGTAGTATTGTGCCTGTGTGGATATTAAAGCCTTGGTTCAGTGCTTTTCAAAACTTCATGAATCACAGCACCCAATAGTATCAGCATTTTTTTTACATCATCTCTAGGCCAAAATTTTATTAGAAATTCAGAAAAAAAAAAATTATATATATATATATATATATATATATATATATATATAATTGTGCTTAATTGTCATCCTTTAGGTTCATTTATGTGGTGGTAGACAGGGTTGCGCTTCTGTTTGTGATTTACTTTATGATTGACAGCCACAGGCACTGGTGTTGCCTACCATATTGACCATAAATAATTTAATTTGGTCCTGTGCCATCAACCTACGTCACCCATTTTGGGAAACACTGCCTTGGTGGACTTTTCTTTCTTTGTAAACCTGCCAAGCACAGGAGGACACCGAGCATGGTCGCAGTCCCACAGAGTGGTGAATATTGTGTGCAGGGCCGCCGAGACATACTGCGGGCCCGGTAGAGACAGGAAGATCTTCCAGTCCATCCCTCACCTACGGTATACAGCAGTGACTCAGCATGTGAGTCAGTCACTGGCACTGTAGTGCACTGAGTGTGGCACCGTGCAGATGAGCGACGCCACTACTGCTTTGGTGTTTGTAGGTCATGGCCCAGGCTGATCGGAAGATGATTCCAGTACTGCTTGAAGTTGGCTCACTCATTGTGGAAGTCACAGTGCTGCTGGTGGCTTGCGCCAGGCCTGCCAGCCATCAATGGTGCCAAGCCCTGGCTGCACTGTACCCCCTATGTAAGACATTGTGGGCCCCATAACAAAAATTTTGTAGGCGCATTCGAAAGCATCTTTTTATAACATTGCCTATTCGATAAACAAACCCCTTTTTCTTCCGACTTCTATATAAACTAACCCTTGTACATTCAGGGCCTGACTGAGAGATGCACGCAATTCAAATACAGGTAGATGAGTGATTATTTCTACTGCGGATACACAATAAGCTCTGAGTACCCCTATGACACATGCGCCTCAGAGTGCACACGTAAAGATTCTGTTGCAATTGTTAAGGACGGTATCAGAAATGAGGCAGCAGATTGATTTTGGGGGGGGGGGGGTTCCCGGGTAGTGACCTGAAATAAACATAAAAATGTCCATCTCATGGGTGTGTTATGGGAGCTTCGCGAGCATGTCAGTGTTCTCAGACGCACAGCCACAGAGACCATGTTCAGATGGAGAGATTGCACTTGCTGTAGGGTTGGTTCAAGTGTCGATGGTGCTTGCTCATTCAGACGCTGGCTTCTACACCAGGAGAAATCGGAAATGAGCATTTCCATGTGATTGCAGCTGCGACTCCAGCAACAGACACAAGGGCATCCACCTCAGATTCAGGCCCCCAGTCGCCTAGGTTTTCTGTATGCCACTTAAGTGCCATTACACCCCTCTACATGCTGCTAACATACCATCAGACCCCATTAGAAAAAAAGCACCTTTAGATGATTTAACAAAACACAGATGACAGCGGCGACATAGTGCCGGGTCGGGCCACACTCGGGACGGCCCTGTGTCCAAATCCCGGGTGCGAGCCGAGAATGCTGTGTGAATGGGAAGTGTCTCACTGTTCTATTAAGAATCTAGAATAGAATAGTCTGTGATACAAAAGAAGAAGTGCCTGTTTTCAGGAAAAAGGTGCCAGTACTGCATACCATCAGAATAAAAGCACTGGCTTTATCCACAAGAGGACAATATATGGTAAACAGTCAAACCTATTCTAGTTCTGTACAGAAATGTATCATGTGTAGTTTATACAGTTAGTTTTGCTAAAATGCAGAGCAGTGAATTTTAGGGAGTAACATGAGTTGCAGAGCATCTCAATCATTGATAGACCAGCAGGAACACTTAAAGCTGGCCACACATAGCAAAATTTTACCCAATCTGGCCGAATCTGACACACTGGAACGACAGATCGTATAAAATATGGCTAAATCGAGAGTCCCCACTCACAATCACGATGCGCGTCCCCGCTAGTCGCACATCGCATCATCAGACCTGCTGTGCAGTAGGGCAGATCTGACAATCTGGGACACGATGCACTGGGGGAAAAAAAAAGTTAAGATG
Source organism: Taudactylus pleione (assembly GCA_031769625.1). Lineage (NCBI taxonomy): Eukaryota > Metazoa > Chordata > Amphibia > Anura > Myobatrachidae > Taudactylus > Taudactylus pleione. The sequence goes on along the minus strand of JAUIMM010000327.1, from coordinate 13,686,875 downwards.
CAAGTTAGATCTTAAGTCAGATTGGATGCTTTTTACTCCAAATAGTGTGTAGGACTGCCGGGGGAGAGTTCAGGGGAAATCGTACACATTGTGTGCAGATCGTTGTGTGGGAGCACCTTTAGTGGAGGGGAAATTTGCAGCAGCACATACAGTCAGGTCCATAAATATTGGGACATTGACAGAATTTTCATATTTTGGCCTCTATTCACCACAATGGCTTTGCAATGAAACAAACAAGATGTGCTTTAACTGCAGACTTTCAGATTTAATTTGAGGGTAATTACATCCAAATCAGGTGAACGGTATAGGAATTATAACGGTTTCCATATGTGCCTCCCACTTTTTAAGGGGCCAAAAGTAATGGGACTATCAACTCAAAAGCTATTTCATGGACAGGTGTGGGCTATTCCCTCGTTATTTCATTATCAATAAAGCAGGTAAAAGGTCTGGAGTTGATTCTAGGTGTGACATTTGCATTCGGTTGCTGTCGACTCTCAATATGAGATCCAAAGAGCTGTCACTATCAGTGAAGCAAGCCATCATTAGGCTGAAAAATCAAAACAAACCCTTCAGAGTGATAGCAAAAATATTAGGTGTGACCAAATCAACTGTTTGGAACATTCTTAAAAAAACAACGCACCGGAGAGCTCAGCAACACCAAAACCCCCAGAAGACCACGGAAAACAACTGTGGTGGATGACAGAAGAATTATTTCCATGGTGAAAAAAAAAACCCCTTCACAACAGTTGGCCAAATCAAGAACACTCTCCAGGAGGTAGGTGTATGTGTCAAAGTCAACAATCAAGAGAAGACTTCACAAGAGTGAATATAGAGGGTTCACCACAAGATGTAAACCATTGGTGAGCCACAAAAACAGGAAGACCAGATTAGAGTTTGCCAAACAACATCTAAAAAAGCCATTACAGTTCTGGAACAACATCCTAGGGACAGATGAGACAAAGATCAACTTGTACCAGAGTGATGGGAAGAGAAGAGTATGGAGAAGGAAAGGAACTGCTCATGATCCAAAACATACCACCTCATCAGTGAAGCATGGTGGTGGTAGTGTCAGGGCGTAGGCATGTATGGCTACCAATGGAACTGGTTCCCTTGTATTTACTGATGATGTGACTGCTGACAAAAGCAGCTGAATGAATTCTGAAGTGTTTTGGGCAATATTATATGCTCATATTCAGTCAAATGCTTCAGAACTCATTGGACGGCGCTTCACAGTGCAGATGGACAATGACCTGAAGCATACTGCAAAAGCAACCAAAGAGTTTTTTAAGGCTAAAAAAAGTGGAACGTTATGCAATGGCCAAATCAATCCCCTGTCCTGAATCTGATTGAGCATACATTTCACTTGATGAAGACAAAACTGAAGGGAAAATGCCCCAAAAACAAGCAGGAACTGAAGACATTTGCAGTAGAGGCCTGGCAGAGCATCACCAGGGATGGAACCCAGCGTCTGGTGATGTCTATGCATTCCAGACTTCAGGCTGTAATTGCAACAAAGTATTAAAAAGTGAAAGTTAGATTTAGGATTGTTTAGTTTGTCCCATTACTTTTGGCCCCTTAAAAAGTGGGAGGCACATATAGAAACAGTTGTAATTCCTACACCGTTCACCTGATTTGGATGTAATGACCCTCAAATTAAATCTGAAAGTCTGCAGTTAAAGCACATCTTGTTTGTTTCATTTCAAAGCCATTGTGGTGGTGAATAGAGGCCAAAATATGAAAATTCTGTCAATGTCCCAATATTTATGCACCTGACTGTATGTAAAGTGTACAGAGCCACCAGTCTACCACACAACGTTTGGCTAAATAGAGCAGAAATATCTGGTAATTACTTTGTTCATGGCACTCAGGGCATTTAGTTACATTGTAGTATGAATGACTCAACGCAGAGAGGGAGATTTATCAAGCTTTGGAGGAGATAAAGTACCAACCAATCAGCTCCTGTCACTTTACAGGCGGTGTTTGCAAAATGAGTTAGGAGTTGATCGATTAGTATTTTATTCTTGATACATCTCCCCCATAGTCCCTTCTTCCAAGATAATCATTTTACACTTCATGCACTTACATAACTGCTGCAACCATGATGGGGGAAACAAGGGTGCGATCCTATAGTGATGGCAATAATGTAGGGACCCTGGTTGGTATGTGGTGCTCAGCCCAAGTTGTGACATAAGTCCTCCCCAAACTGATATGTTGCTTTATAGAGGCTTCATATATTGTTGGGAACTATGTAAACAAATTTAGAAGCCTAAGAGGAAGATACACTGCAGTAGCGCTTTGGCGATAAAAGCTACTTATTTCAGTAGTCAGCCCAGTATACTGTCACATGTAAGGAGAGTGGAGCTTCTCTGCTCCAATATGGGTACTATTTTATCTTAAAACAATATCTGTGATAAGGAAATATTTGCTTACAAAACGCAAATGTGAGCCCATTAATTAGCTACTGAAGGAGATTGTTAATCCCACACTACTCAGATCAGATTATTTTCTCCCCCAAAGCAGTTCTGGTGGAGGCATCATCACAGCACTGTGCGAGAAACAACTGTAACTGCAACTAACAACCCATTATATGCAACAGTCACGAATCCCATGTACCATTATCACCAAGCTTTAAATCTGCACTTTAGTCTTCAAGAAACGTTTGTTTTTTTTGACGTTTTGAAAAAGTGGATTAAATGCCAAAGCAAGAGATAAATTACTTTTAAATACACGGTTGCTTTTAGTTCACTTTCTTACAAAAGGTGTGTGTGCGCGTGAGGGGGGGAATAATGATTGGTGTCGGCACTTTGGCCGGGGGTAGCCGTTTTAAGAGTCTAAACCCGGCCTCTATAGGCACGATCAGCATCAAATGAATAGCGGACCACGATCTCCCGTCACTTTAGACGGAGAACGGGAACGCTAAGACAATTGAATTCCGCCCTTAAATGTAAATACTGGTGTAGTTTGTCACCTACAGTGGCAATGTTACCCCAAGACTCGCTAAACAAGAACTAGGCACAAACATTGAAAAAAAAAATAATATATATATATCCATACAGAGCTGAAGGTTGACAACATTTTATTAAATCTGCATTAAAACCATAGATAACATACGAGGAGAGTTTCAGCCACCAATGTTGTAATCCATGCCATGAGATTTGCATTACACAGGACCCAAGTGTTACATTTAAGCTTTAAACAGTGTAGATTTTGCCCACATTATAATTAGCACAACAGAGGAGGAAGGTTACAGCATTCGCGAGAAAACAGCCAGCAACACCTCTCACCTCAGTAAGTATTTCACCCCATGTGGTCTGCACAAACATTAAAGTGCAGCAGTTCCCACAGTGTAATTGTACATTGATCGCCAAAAGATTGCACACTATAAAAATATATAGACGTGACATCACTAAGGCAAAAGACAAAGTGCCTCGTACCTCATTGAGGCCATTAACACCTAGTGTCATGTAAATATTGGTTCAGCACACAAAATAATCATCATCTCAGTTACAGATACATCCTCATTTTACTCAGGTAAAAGTACAAAGCATGTGATATAGCCTAGTCTCCCTGTAACACTTAAGGCTCCGTTGCATAGCCTTGTGTGAAACTCACAAGCACGACTACAAGCCTAAAATACTGCATAATGCAGATCAGTACAGTCATTAGATTTTAGCAGCCTCACATCTATTTTACACTTCTCTGAAGAAATGCACCAAATTTCAGATGTCCTCTTGATCTACAAGAGAGGCTGCACAACACCATAATAGGAAAAGTTCCAGTGGACCAGCACTTTCATTATAACGTTCCCAGATGGCTCAGGTCACCAATAGGCACTCTGCGTATAGCTGCTGCGCTCCACCTCCTTCTGCAAAACGTAATTCTTGCCTCCATTGTTGTCCCAGAACTCCTTGCCGTGGCACCAGAAGTAGATACAGAACTCTGCCAACTGGGCATCAGCAGGCAGGGGAAGCCTGAAAGAGAAGGCATCAGTCTCCCCTCCACCATAAGGGTCACGTAGATAAGAACACGGAAGATCGTACCAACTCAGCCAGCGGTCATAGCTCACCCGGAGAGTTACCCGCTTCTCAAAGCCAATGTTGCGTACCCTCACAGTGCCAGCCACCGCTGCTCCCTGAACGGCACATTGTTCAAGACACACCTGTTCCTGTGTCAGCCTGGCACGAAAACTGGCATAGTCCTGAGTTGGAGACTGGAAGTCCAGAGTGTACGTTGAGGTGGAGAGCGGACGTAAAGCTCGCAGTGAAGCCAAGGCGAGCAACAGGGGATCTTCATCAAACAGTGTGCGAGAGAAGTGACGCACTGTGGTCAGCGCCAGCCCAAGGGCATCAGCAAACACAACTCCTTTCTTAGGAGGATCTGGGGGACGGGTAGTAGGAGCCAGGCATGGCCGGAGGGTTCCAGACGAAGGGCGCCGCAGATGGTGAGAAGGTGAGGGGCTGAGACACAAGCACATGGAGAAGTCGCCAGGCATGGTGCAGGTAGGAGCCACCTATGCATTAAAAAACAAATACTGACATTCTTAAAACATTTGAATCATGGATAGGTTAAAAACATTATAATTAGCATGTAAAGATATATATATATATATATATATATATATATATATATATATATATATATATATCCCCCTCTATCTCACATGAACACAAGACTATCCACAATCTCCCTGATTCTCTTAGATAAATGATTACTTTCCACCACTGCATCACCTCCTCACATTACAAACTCAGTTTCTGCACCTTTATAGGAGTTCACCCAAATATATATTACAGACCAGGAACAGAAGTGTAACATAGGGCTACTGTGCAGGGACAGGCTGTACATGGAGCAGGGGGTACAATACTCACTAAGCACGGGGGACGGCGGAATATCCTAGTAAGAGTCTCCAGGGAACGACGGGGAGGTAGGGCAGGCGGCACACCGGTGGAGAGATGAGGCGGACGCGTATCCTGGGTGCAGAGCGCCGGCCGCCTGTGTGGAAGGTAAGGCACCGCACACTGAACGCCACAGCCCCGACTCTCCCACCGGCGCTCTCCGTTGAACTGCGCAGCTAAAGAATGAGCTCCAGGACGCCGGCTAAAGACTCTGCCAGGGTCATGTGACCATAAGAGGAACAGCCACTTACAGCGGAGTCTTTAATTCACCAGCCAATGAGTAACTGCGGAGAGACGTCAGCAGGTGAGGCGGCTCCTCCCCCTCCTGCGTCATCGCAGCTGTGATCTACACGTGTATGGGAGATGCGACCCCGTGCTCCCTCTGCTCATAGTGTGGACGTGGCATGCTGAGACTTGTAGTTCCACATCAGCTTTACTTTAAAGTTTCCCACTACTTTCTATAGTAGACATTTATCTCCTGGGACTTGCATTTGTCTATATCACTGGACAGACAGCTGCTCCTTGGTGTTCCTGGCTCCATTAATATATGAAAACCTCTATACCAATTGTCCAAATTTGGGCAGGACATTCCTGATTTTATGTGGGTAACTGAAGCTCTGTTAATAATGGCTAATGCTGGGCATACACTATACAATTATCTGTCAGATATCTGTCCAATCTGGCTGGTTAGAATGAAAATCTGGTCATGTATAGGACAGGCTTGCTACCCTCCTGATTTGGTCAGGAGCCTCCCAAATATCAGGTGCTGCTCTCGACACCCGGGAAAGGCAGGCAAGCCTCCCAGCTGACGCCTGCCCCCCGACTACTAATAGAAACCCCCGCAGCGAGGGGGGGGGGGGCGGTGACGCGATTTGCACTGAATCGTGTCATCGTGGCCCCGCCCCCTGCTTCACAATGCCTCTTCTTTATCGCACCCGTTACTGGGAGAAAGGAAATTAAAGATTTTGTTTGTGAGGGGAAAGTAGCCCAGTTGATTGTGTTTTTGTTACAGGTAATTGTAGCAACTGACAATAAAAAAGTTGGAGAAACCTATTGGAAGAGGTGCCCGACCAGGAATATAAAGGGCAATGTGATAAAAGGGCAACGTCTTGCAGCTGAGCTTAGGAGGTATTGCATTGGGAAATAGAAGAAGAGTGGATAGAGGATGCCTGGTGACTACCATTTTAGTTACCAGATAATGGGGGAGATGTAAGAAGACCAGAAGCGGTATAAGTGCACGTTAGGTGCGCTGATACCGCTTCTCCCCGATGTATGATCGGGGGTCTGAGCGGTAAATGACAGAGGCGCTATGCGCCCCTGTCATTGTCGGCGCTATCTACAAGATAGCAGCGCCGATAGCCTTGGCCATGTACGAACGGTCAGATTGCCTGACCGTTCGGCCCGCTGTAGCTGTAATTATCGACAGCTACAGCCAGGCACTGCCCTATCTCCACATCAGGGACAGCGCTGTCCCTGCTGCCGGCTCCAGGCTGCACGCGGGGATCTCGCGATACTTGTGAGATCCCGCGCATGCTCAGCAGAGCCGGCCGGGACAGAGACACAGGGCATCAGCACTAGGCTGATGCGCTGTGGTCTCTAACAGGTAGAGCCGGAGGGGGGAGTTAACGCTCCCCCTCTCTGGCCGATGAGATGTTCTTACATCTCATCGGTAGTGCTTCCTGCTTCACCTCGGTAAAGAGGCGAAGCAGGAAGCATTATAGCGGCACTTTAAGTGCCGCTATCATACATCTACCCCAATGAAGCTTAAATCTGGGGACAGGAATTATATTAACTTATGCTCTTATCACCGAAACAGTTTTTTTATGTGCTCCGTTTAAACAATGCTCTTAAAGCAAATGCATCAGAAACATTGCCCCCTTTAAACCTAGACCTGCAATTTGTGCAAATATATTTAACTTTTCCCACTACGGCCCTAAATGTGTGGAGTTTATATATTCTCCCTGTGCTTGCATGGGTTTCCTCCGGGTACTCCACAAATATACTGGTAAGTTAATTGTCTCACAACAAAAACTAACCAGCGTGTGAGCATGTGGTAGGGAATATAGGCCCTCATTCAGAGGCGGTCGGAGGATGCAAGCGGTGCTCAGAAACTGGGCGGCCGCTTGCATCCTGACCGCCCGCCTCTGTTGTGGTCGTTAGGCTGTGGGTTAACACCCACAGCTCTAACGACCGCTCCGGTGATGGTTGCGATGGTCATACGATGGTTGCGATGGGCTTACGACGAGACCCTAGGGTAGGGTCTCCCTTGTTGTAAGCCCCGGAGAGCTTCTGGTTCTGTCAGAGCCGGAAGCTCTCCACTGACATCACTAGTGATGTCAGTGGAGCCTCCCCCAAGCGGCAGGCGTTCCCATGGGAACGCCTCCGTTTGGGCTGCCACCCCCCCGGCCCGCCTTCCAAACGGGGCGAGCTGTCAATCAACATCGACAGCTCGCCCCCTTTGGATCGAGATCCGGTACGACCGGCGCTGTCGGTCGTAGCGGGTCTCACGCATGCGCACGACGGCGCCGTCGTGCGCATGCTCTGTGGGGGGCCATCGACCCAGTCCGAGCGCATCGGCGCTAACGATCGGGTCTGAATGACTCCCATAGAGTGTAAGCTCCGTTGGGGCAGGGACTGATTTGAATGGCCAAAATATTCTCTGTAAAGCGCTGCGGAATATATGTGTGTGCTATATAAATAACTGTAGCCATTATAGACAGCACGACCACATTGTGATTGCATCTGCTTCCACAACAATGCTCAGCACAGCCATCAGGCCCTCGCTGCAATGGTGGAAGAGTGTAAAAATCAGTACTGTAGCCCAACGAGGTCTTTCTCCACGTCCTCAGTGGTGACAGAATACAGGCCCCAGTCCATATTTTCAACATGATTTCTTCTGCAACATCCAGCATTGCTACTGGAAAGTTTATTTCTATATAGATTTAGAACAATGTAAAAAAAAAAAAAAAAAAAATGTACGACACCTGTAGTAAATACCAAAGGGCCAATTCAGGTAGCGTTGTTGGTGCCGTTGAGCTTGTTCAGCTATCGGATGTGAGGAAAAAGTAGACAATTGCTGTTTCGGAATGACAGAGCCACTAAATTGAATTGAACCCCGAATGTTCCATCATACTCGAGAATTTGAATGACAATAAAATACCAAATTAAAAATTTTGAGATGTAAGCCATTAAGGTCAATTTCATAAAAAAATAGATTACCAGAAAATAAATATTACAAAAAAAAAAAAAATTTTGGGAGTTGAGTAAATGATAGACATAACTCATACTACTCTCCTGGGAGTCTCCCGAAAATCGGGTGACACTCCCGCCACCCCACAAGAGTAGGCAAGTCCCACGGAATGGCAGGCAGCCCCCCACGATCACCGCAAAAGTGGGCGGTACGGGGGTGCGATGACACAATTCAGCACAGTAATATCGGCATTATAAAGTGGGGGGCGGGGCTGCGATGACACAATCGTGTTGGCACACCCCCGCTCTGCCTACTCAAACCGCACCCACCTTCCCTGCTGCACCAACCTGGCAGCCCCATCCTGGAGGGGGCTGCCCAAATGTCAATAAGTATGACATAACTTATGTACCAGATCTACTGCCATGTAGATGAGATATTTTTTCTTTTAATTATTTTTTTTAGATATATTTATAGTTCAATACTGATAAACAAAGAGTTTTCAGATACTTGAGTACATGGTGTTATTGTAGTGGTAGCAGGGTCTTGCTTTTTGTACCCCCTAATCTGGAATCGGTATGATTTACCGCCCATGCCCGGCGGTTGGAATCCCGACAGCGGCATCCCGGCAGGGGAGAAAATCCCGATCATCCAAGGTAAGTATTCTCTAACCTAATTCTACCCCCTAACCCTAACCTTCTACCCCAGTGCCTAACCCTAACCCCCCCTTCCCCGCCGCCTAACCCTAAGTCCCCTCCGGTGAGCCTAACGATAACCCCCCCTTCCCCTAGCCTAAACCTAACCTCCCGGGGGGGTGCCTAACCCTAAGTCCCCCCCGGGAACCCTAAACCTAACCCTGCGGCTGTCCGCGCTCGGCGTCCCTTCGATCGGGATGCCGGGCGCCGGTCTCCCGCCATCGGTAAAATTACAGGCGTCTAGATTTAGAAGCCTGTCATTTAACCCTCGCCGGGATTAAGCAGTCGGGAAGCTGGCTGTCGGGATTAGGTCCGCCGGCATCTATATGAAGCTATTATTTTGCAGCAATTATGTGCTAAACTCGATGTGAGTGGCCCTGACTACCACAGAGCAAGACAGCCTCCATCAGATCCCATTTATACATCGTGTACTGTACATGCAGAGACAGAGGATAATGGCTAAGGGCAAAATGTTAAACAATGTGTACATGTGTAATGCATGGGTAGTGGGGGAGAGATAAAGACAGAAGCAAAAGCAAAACGGTTTTTCTTTATACTGTAGACTTTAAAATAATTATCATTTATTTATATGGAGCCACAAAGTGTATGCAGCACCATACCAGAATCACAATAAGATAAATAACAATACAAAATGAATATAAATGTAAAAGGGATGAAACAGACAAACAAAATGAGAAGCAATCCCTGATCCTGGGCCAGAGAAATGGGATAATATTGTAGTAACCCGCTCTGCATTGTGTGCATTAACCAGCACCCTGTTCCTAATATAAATGTATGTCCTGGGCCTAACAGCAGAACTGCAAGTGTGATAAGTTAACGTTCCATAGCTCTAAATATCCTTCATTCAACTGCCACAGTGATGAGTATAATTATTTAAGGGGAGATAAAAAAAAAATAAAAAAATTAAATTTGTATACATGCCCGCACTAACGGGATGCATCAACGCCGTTTTCGGAGGTTTGAATACATCTTTTCTATGCACCAAACCTTGGAAAACTTTCTGGAGCTTGGACCCTATAGGCAACGACATCTATAGATGGCGTTGCCTGATAGAAGCCTATGGGCTTCTTTTTGTGAGACTTCTCCGAGAGGGTTCCAATAGGATCCCTTCCAGGGTTCCTCGCGTCTCGCGCATTCGCTAAGGGACTCCCGGGTCATAAACCCAGAAATCCCCACACCGCAAAGAAGGGCTTTTATCGGAAGAACTGTCCTTTGCTTAACTATTCATCCATACAGTGTTACCAAATCAACGGTTGCATGCGATGATTGATGCATCCCACTCACAGTCTTTATTTGATAAATATACCTTTAAGTTAAGTTTATTCCTTTAAGTTGTGTTAGCTCGTTATCACAGTTTCACTAAAGCTGGGTACACATTAGACGATATTTCGACCGGTCCGACAGATCGGTCCAACAGGTCTTCAAAATCGGCTGTGCATGCTCTATGTCGGGCCAAGCGCACTCCTCTTAGGTCGTCAGTCGCATCTTCAGGTCAGCCTAGATGTAGCTCAGTCTGACAATGTGACTGCCGACCCCATGCAGCGGGATGCAACTGGTGCCGACATAGCGGGTGGTCGGGCACCGGATCGTGTAATGTGTACCGACTAACTTATATGTCGGCCCGTCGCCCATGCGGTTGTCTGTCGCATCGTTGGGTACAAACATCGTAAGTGTGTACCCAGCTTAAGGCTTCAAAAGATAAAGATTACATTTGTGGACAAATCATTAAAGATCCAACTACCATATTGTGTGACTTCTGGATAAACTCTGCTGGTGTCCATATCCTCTAAGGGCTTACCCAGCTTCTGTCCATTCGGTTAACAGCATGGGACAATAGTGGGGAATAGAGATCATTGATTGCACTATGCAGGCGTCTCAGAGTTGTCTGCTCGGAACAAGCCTATCAGCAGCATTCATGTGCAAAGCTCCAAGCAACTGGCTCTGACAATCACAGAACAATTCAGCCGCTAACAGATCTCTACAGCTTATATACAATAGGGACTGAGGCTAATGGTCAAGGGTGAGATGCTTTACAAACAACAAGTGTAAACCTCTAATGCTTGGTAAATAATGGTAGCAGCAGAACGGTAGTACAAGTGGCTGCTGTACTTTTTCACTGTTAGTACAACATGACAGCTCTGCATTATATGTGTGCATTAGCATACCTAGTGCTAAACCCAGGGGCAATCGCCTTCTAGCACAGCTGTGTCAATAAATCAAACCCATTGTCACAGCCTGCAAGAGGAATAATGACAGGACGGGGACAGGGAAGCCTGTTACTGAAGGCAGCCAGCAGGGAGTGTGGTGGTGGTGACAAACTTAATTCACACCAACCAATCTGCCCCTAGGGAACTATGGGAAATACCTTTAACAGAAACATGTTACTTCCAGGAATCTGTGAGTTTGGCCAGGATTAGGGGAGGGGGCTGCAATACCACAGCAAACCTAAATCTATGTTACTATTATCTAGTCTTTATATAGTATTTTTATTATCATTTATTTTTTATATGGCGCCACAAGTGTTCCGCAGCGCCTTACAAAGTACATAGACAAATAATTAACTAGTGACTTACAATACAATACAATGCAGGACACGGACATGTATAATAAACATTGCTATATTAGCGACCTTTACGCCCACATAAGCAGCCGAGTGTTAGTTGCCCTAGTAGGGAGTAAGAGATAAATTAAATTACAGTAGGGAGAAGCACAAGAGGGTAGAGGGCCCTGCTCGAAAGAGCTTACATTCTTTCAATTCAATATACTATGCTGAGCTCTGTAGAAAATGATGTTAATATTAGTTCAGTCAGTAGTGATACATATGGTCTGCAGCCTTCTCTCTGATTAGGGTCCACCTAATTCCAAGCCAGACTCTGGGGCATTTAAAATTGGGAAACATAACTGAAAGCATAGTGTATCATAGAACTAAAAACAAAATATATGTAAATAAAGTACAATAAGTATTTCCATGTATCATGTTTTTGTAGTGAAATAAACTGTCTTCTATCACTGCGGAGATATAGCCTGCGCCAGTTTACGGTGGTAAATGCAAGTATTTGCTACTACCAGCCTTAGGTAAAAGTAAAGAAAAAAAAAAAGAAAAAATTGGGTTTAAACCAGCTAACCCTGGAGTGAAGTCACTATTTAATAGGAATTACAGGCTCCATGCATACACTAGATTGTGGATTCCCAATGGTCATGGACGTTTTTAGAATATAAAGGAGTAATAATGTGTAAAAGTGTTCTGTCGGAGAGTCCATTTCATTATTTTTTTCAGTGTACAGCCATGGCCAAGCTGTGAGAATGACACAAGTATTGGTTTTCAAAGTTTGCTGCTTTAGTTTTTTTAGACCTTTTTGTCAGATGTTACTATGGTATACTAAAGTAATATTACAAGCATTTCATAAGTGTCAAAGGCTTTTATTGACAATTACATTAAGTTTATGCAGAGTCAATATTTGCAGTGTTGACCCTTCTTTTTCAAGACCTCTGCAATTCACCCTGGCATTCTGTCAATCAACTTCTGGGCCACATACTGACCGATGGCCGCCCATTCTTGCCTAATCAATGCTTGGAGCTTGTCAGAATGTGTGGGTTTTTGTTTGTCCACCCGCCTCTTGAGGATTGACCACAAGTTCTCAATGGGATTAAGGTCTGGAGAGTTTCCTGGCCAAGACCCAAAATTTCTATGTGTTGTTCCCTGAGCCACTTAGTTATCACTTTTGCCTTATGGCAAGGTGCTCCATCATGTTGGAAAAGACATTGGCCCCGATTCAGAGCCGGACGCTCTGACCAGAGAGCTCGCTCTGAATCAGGGCCCACCTCCATAATTATAGAGCGTCCTCCTGGACGCTCGTATAGCTGTGGGTCACCACCCACAGCATATACGAGCGTGCAGGATTATGGTCGCGATGGTCTTGACCATCGCCACTGCGAGCCGAAGCCTGCGGTTGAGTTTCTCATCCGCAAGGCCTGGAGTGATTTTGGCTCTATCAGAGCCAAAATCACTCCCACTGACATCACTAGTGATGTCAGTGGGGCCGGCTTCAGACGGTAGGCGTTCCCTTGGGAACGCCCCCGTCTGGGAGGCACGCCCACCAAAGGGGGCGTGCTATCAACATCGACAGCACGCCCCCTTTGATCAGACAACGAGCGAAGGAAAGTCCTTCGCTCGTCGCGTCTCGCACACGACGGAGCTCCCTCCGTCGTGCGCATGCGCAGTGCACACCATCGACCCACTTGCGAGCGGACAGCTGCTCGCGAGTGGGTCTGAATCAGGCCCATTGTTCATCACCAAACTGTTCTTGGATGGTTGGGAGAAGTTGCTCTTGGAGGATGTTTTGGTACCATTCTTTATTCATGACTGTGTTCTTAGGCAAAATTGTGAGTGAACCCACTCCCTTGGCTGAGAAGAAACCCCACACATGAATGGTCTCAGGATGCTTTACTGTTGGCATGACACAGGACTGATGGCAGCGCTCACCTTTCTTTCTCTGGACAAGCGTTTTTCCAGATGCCCCAAACAATCTGAAAGGGGATTCGTCAGAGAAAATAACTTTACCCCAGTCCTCAGCAGTCCAATCCCTGTTCCTTTTGCAGATTAGTCTGTCCCTGATGTTTTCCTGGAGAGAAGTGGCTTCTTTTCTGACCTTCTTGACACCAGGCCATCCCCCAAAAGTCTTCATCTCACTGTGTGTAAAGATGCATACACACCTGCTTGCTGCCATTCCTGAGCAAGCTCTGCACTGGTGGTGCCCCGATCCTGTAGCTCAATCAACTTTAGGAGACGGTCCTGGCGCTTGCTGGGCATTCTTGGGTGCCCTGACGCCTTCTTCACAACTATTGAACCTCTCTCCTTGAAGTTCTTGATGATCGGATAAATGGTTGATTTAGGTGCAATCTTACTAGCAGTATTGTCCTTGCATATGAAGCCCTTTTTGTGCAAAGCAATGATACCTGCACATGTTTCATTGTAGGCAACCATGGTTAACAGAGGAAGAACACTGATTTCAAGCTCCACCCTCCTTTTAAAGCTTCCAGTCTGTTATTCTAACTCAATCAGCATGACAGAGTGATCTCCAGCATTGTCCTCGTAACTCACCTGTGTTAACAAGAGAATTACTGACATGTCAGCTGATCCTTTCGTGGTAGGACTGAAATGCAGCGGAAATTTAGTTTTTGGGATTAAGGGCTCGATTCAGATACGCTCGCTAGATGCGTTCGCACGCAGCAGTCAGCTAATATATGCAAAGGCTGCGATCGCACGGTAAGACATTCGTACGCCCACTATGTTTTAGCGTGCAATGGCAGTGTGATCGCAAGCCAGTCTTATGATGCCCCCTTTCCCTTCGCAGCACACGTCATCTCCAGGAAGTGTATGCAAAATCAGTAATATCGAGTGCCATCAAAGCCACTCGCAACACTTGTGGTTGATCCTACCCAGCCGCAAGCACTGTGATCGCTGCAGTGTGAAACACAGCCAGGTGACGTGTACAATGACGCTCCATGTTAATTATGCACGCCCATGAACGCACAGCCACGCCTACGTTCGCACTTCCGCACCCCCGTTTTCATTGTCCTTCCCGTCACCACCCACAAACGGCTCGTCCCGTCACTCATTCTTACGAGCCGTCTGAGCTTCACGTGCGATCGCTTCACAAATGCAGGGACTGGCTTGCGCATGCGCAGATAGCAAAAAACGGCCAGCTGCAAGGTCTGAATCGGGCCCGAAGTTCATGGGCATGGGAAAGAGGGACTTTGCAATTCATCTGATCACTCATTACATTCTGGAGTATATGCAATTTGCCATCATAAAAACTGAAGCAGCAGACTTTGTGAAAACCGATACTTGTGTCATTCTCGTTTGGGCATGGCTGTTTTTTTTTTTTTCAGTGGTTTTTTGCAGGTTGACTGCAGGTCCAAGAAGGCCCTAGAAGCCAGGGCATGCTGGCACTTGTGGTTCCAGCATGCTCTAGCAGACAGTAAATTTGTGCATGTTGGCATGACCGGTCATGCTGGGATCTATATAGTTTACCAGCAAAACATTTTAATTCTATTAAACATTTATTACCCCCACACCCACCGGAGAAGGCAGCTTTGGAAGAGCAGTCCTGGCTGGTGTCTAGTGTTTTCTAGAGGGGGAGCTTGGGGAAAGAAATGTTTGCAAATGGAAGAGATAGACAAGTATGTATGTTGTAATGTGTAGAGGGAGATGACGCGGGTATATAATGTATAGAGGATTCTGGCTACAGACTATGCACGGTGTCTGTATTATGACAGGGGAAAGTGATGGAATGAGACAGGAGACAGACAGGTGCATCTGGTGTATAACATGGAGAGGGCGTTGGGTACAGATGATGCAAAGCCTATGTATTATGACAGGGGAAAGTGATGGAATGAGACAGGAGACAGACAGGTGCATCTGGTGTATAACATGGAGAGGGCGCTGGGTACAGATGATGCAAGGCCCCTGTGTGTATTACATGCCTGTGCACTAATGACCCCAAGAAACTCAGTCACATTGCTCAGGTTAATGCTTTCAGCATCCCATCCCACAGCCTGTAGTTCACAACTGGCAGTAGATACTTATTCCCGGCTATTACACAGATCCATTGCTGCCTCACACTAAATGCAAGCTGTAGACAGTAATTTATATTCATGCCCTCCCTTTCCTCCCCTCCCTACACAGCATGCTGGTTTCATTAGGACAGCAGATTGCTCCCCCACCACCTGAAAGCACAGTTGTCCAGTTTACAACCCTCCCCCACCACATTAAAACCAGTTTCCCAGCTTACAACCCTCCCCCCCAGGACATCATATAACCATTGAAACTGCATTTTAGGGTCAGACACAGACCCTCATGACATACTGACACATTTATTAGGTATAAAGATAACAAAAGGTTACTGCTATTAACAACAGTCAAAGAACTTGCTGACTACACACTATGTTACCCACAATAAATGTGCACTGTCCCAATGTCAAGGGCAAGAGCCTTTCTGGTTACTGATGCATTACATTCAGTTTGTTAGACGTACAGTGCATTACACCTACTGCTGACTTGTACATGTCCGGCCAGAGCTCTTCAGATAATCTGTGCTCAGTGACACATAACTTACAGGAAAGTCCGTCTCTTTTATGCACTGTAGAAACCGGCACACCATAAGAGTCTCAGCCCTGGTGCCAGATAAATTGGTAATGTAGAACAAAATTAGAGGACAGCATTCAGGATAATTACAATAAATCTAAAATATTACTTGTGCAAGGAACAGGGACGTTTCAGATCACTTGTGATCCTTTTTTAACTCAACTATTCTTTGTACAATAATCATTTCAGGTATACTGCAGCTATATAGAATCTTGAGAGAATATACATTAGAATCTATATTATTGGCTCCAGTTGTGCATTAAAGGCTTGCAAACATGCTCCTATTACATTTGGCTTAAAAAAACAAACAAAAAAAAAACCAATACAACCTCATATAAACAAAATAAACGAGGAGCCACTTCTGCAATCTAACTCCATATCCAGCACTTATATGCAAATGTAATATAGACACCAGCAGGCACATAAATCCATAAAATTAAATAAGTCATATGCAAAACTCAAACATGTATGAAAAAACAAGAGATATGGTAAGAACTTACCTTTGTTATCTCTGTTTCTACGAAGTCCATAGGGTCCACAGGGTTGACCTTGGGGTTATAGCTGGAACAGGATCCATGGGCACCACACAGTTAAGCTTTTAGCTCCCAGGATGCACTTGGGTCCTCCTCTATACCCCGCCCCCGAGCCACAGGCACCTCAGTTGGTAAGCAGCCTAGGCCGGAGGAGAATATGGAACAGAGAGAAGGAAGACTGGAACACACAAGAAACCATACTCACAGCAATAGGAGACGGAAAACCGGTGACCAGCCACACAGCCCATTTGAAGCAAGGTGCGTCAGGGCGGGCGCCCTGTGGACCCTATGGACTTCGTAGAAACAGAGATAACAAAGGTAAGTTCTTACCATATCTCTTGTTTTCTACTTCAGGGTCCATAGGGGGTCCACAGGGTTGACCTTGGGGATGTCCCAAAGCAGTTCAACTAAGGGCGGGGACGCTCCTGTGCTGAAAGGAGCACCCGGCGCCCAAAGGAAGCATCCTGAGAGGCGAAGGTGTCAAACGCATAGAACCTCAAAAACGTTTGAATAGAAGACCAAGTGGCCGCCTTACACAGCTGAACAGCAGAAGCGCCACGTCTAGCAGCCCAAGAGGGACCCACAGAACGAGTGGAATGAGCCTTAACAGAGGCTGGCACAGGTAAACCCTCTTGTGCATAAGCCTCACAAATAACGGAACGAAGCCAATGGGCTAACGCTTGTTTGTTGGCAGGCCAACCCCTCTTGTGAAAACCAAAGAGGATAAACAAGGAATCAGACTTCCTAACCGAAGCCGTCCGGTCTACATAAATTCTAAGCGCCCGGACCACATCTAAGGAAGTCTCACCAGCTGAAAGATCAGGGGACTGAAAAACTGGCACAACAAGTTCCTGATTAATGTGGAACTTCGAGACCACTTTGGGCAAAAACTCAGGACGAGTGCGGAGCACCGCTCTGTCCTGGTGAAAAATCAGGAAAGGAGGGCGACAGGAAAGCGCCCCCAATTCAGACACCCTCCTGGCCGAAGCAATTGCCAGGAGAAAAACCGTCTTAAATGTCAGCCACTTGAGCTCCACCGCCTCAAGAGGCTCAAACGGAGGACCCTGCAGGACCCGTAGCTTCACCGCCAAGTCCCAAGGAGCCACAGGAGGCACAAAGGGAGGCTGGATCCTGATAACACCCTGGAAAAAGGTGTGAACGTCTGGTAGTATTGCAATCCGCCGTTGAAACCACACGGACAAGGCGGACACATGAACCTTCAGAGATGCAAGGCGTAAGCCGAGATCCAATCCTGACTGAAGAAATTCCAAGATCCTAGAAACTCGGAACACCTGAGGATCATAATGTCTGGACTCACACCACTGAAAGTAAGTGTGCCACACTCTGTGATAAATCCGTGCTGAAGCAGGCTTGCGTGCCCTGAGCATGGTACCAATAACCGAACTGGAGAAGCCCCGAGACCTCAAGACGGCTGTCTCAAGAGCCACGCCGTCAAAGACAGCCGACCCAGATCCGGGTAAAGGCAG
Source organism: Taudactylus pleione (assembly GCA_031769625.1). Taxonomy (NCBI): domain Eukaryota; kingdom Metazoa; phylum Chordata; class Amphibia; order Anura; family Myobatrachidae; genus Taudactylus; species Taudactylus pleione. The sequence continues at coordinate 13,668,910 of JAUIMM010000327.1, read as the reverse complement.
GGCCCCTGAGACAACAGGTCCCGACGCTGAGGAAGAAGGTACGGAGCGTCGATGGAGAGGCTCCTGAGATCGGAGTACCAAGGACGTCTGGGCCACGCCGGAGCTACCAGCACGAGCATGCCGCCGTCCTGCTTGAATTTCCGCAGAACCCGAGGAAGCAGGGATAGCGGAGGAAACAGATACGCCAGGTGAAACGTCCATTTCACCGACAGCGCGTCCACCAGACTTGCGCCTGCGTCTCTTGTCCTTGACCCGTAAACGGGCAACTTGTGATTGTGACGGGAGGCCATCAAGTCCAGCTCCGGCAGTCCCCACCTGTCCACGAGTAGCTGAAACACCTCTGGGTGAAGCGACCATTCCCCGGGATGCACGTCGTGACGGCTGAGGAAGTCCGCCTCCCAATTGAGGACTCCGGGGATGAAGACCGCCGAGATCGCCGGAATGTGACCCTCCGCCCAAGTCAGGATACGAGACACCTCCGACATCGCTGCCTGACTGCGAGTTCCGCCTTGGTGGTTGATATACGCCACCGTGGTGGCGTTGTCGGACTGCACCTGTACCGCCCTTCCGTGAAGAGCGGGGCCGGACGACTGCAGGGCCCTGTATACTGCCCGCAGTTCCAGGATGTTGATGGGGAGAAGTGCTTCTTCCGCTGACCAACGACCCTGAAGCGACAAAGAGCCGGTCACTGCCCCCCAACCCCGGAGACTGGCATCCGTCGTGAGCAGGACCCAGTCCGGGATCCAAAATGGGCGCCCCTCGACCAGATGAGCTGTCTGAAGCCACCAAGCCAAAGATTGCCGAACGTCCAGAGACAACACCAGCACCTGAGAGCGGATCCGGTGAGGTAACCCGTTCCATTCTGATAGAATCAGCCCCTGCAGGGGCCGGGAATGGAACTGGGCAAATTCCACCATGTCGAATGTCGACACCATGGACCCCAGAACTCTCATAGCCGAATGGACCGACAGGCGGCAACGGCTCAGGCAACTGTGTATCCGCAGCTGTAGGGAGGCGACCTTCTCCGGAGTCAGGAAGATCCTTTGCTGACGCGAATCCAGCAGGGCTCCCAAATGAACCATCCGCTGTGATGGAATCAGGGAGGACTTTTTCCAATTTATCAACCACCCGTGTGCTTGCAGGCAAGCGATCGTCAGGTGGAGATGTTGAAGCAGTACCTCCGGGGAGCTCGCCAGCAACAGGAGGTCGTCCAGATACGGCAGCAGCCGTACATTCTGGTTCCGAAGATGTGCGGCCATGACCGCCATAATCTTCGTGAACACCCTCGGTGCCGTGGAGAGACCAAAGGGTAGCGCCCGGAACTGATAGTGGTGTTGAAGGATAGCGAACCTCAGATACCGCTGGTGTGAAGATGCTATCGGAACAACAAGAGATATGGTAAGAACTTACCTTTGTTATCTCTGTTTCTACGAAGTCCATAGGGTCCACAGGGTTGACCTTGGGGTATAGGTTGGGAACCAAATCCGGGCACCACGCAGTTAAAGCTTTTAGCTCCCAGGATGCACTTGGGTCCACTCTCCCTATAACCCCACCCCCCAGCCAGAGGCACCTCAGTTTGTAAGTAGCCAAAGGCCGAAGGAGGAGAGAAAAAGAGAGAGAAAACTGGAACACTCTAGAACCATACTCACAGAAAAGGAGACGGGAAACCGGTGACCAGTAACACAGCCCATATGAAGCCAGGTGCGTCAGGGCGGGCGCCCTGTGGACCCTATGGACTTCGTAGAAACAGAGATAACAAAGGTAAGTTCTTACCATATCTCTTGTTTTCTACTTCAGGGTCCATAGGGGGTCCACAGGGTTGACCTTGGGGATGTCCCAAAGCAGTTCAACCAAGGGTGGGGACGCTCCTGTGCTGAGAGGAGAATCCGTCGCCAAAAAGGAAGCATCCTGAGAGGCAAAGGAAACCAATGCCTAGAACCTTAAAAAAAGGTTTGGACAGAAGACCACGTGGACACCTAGTAAGGCAAAACAGCCGAGGCGCCACAACGAGCCGCCCACGAGGGTTACATGACCCGAGAAAAAACAAGCCTCAACGACAGAAATGCCTACCTATGGGTAGGCCCCTGAGGAAGACATACGAGGCCATCCAGCCAACATTTCATTATAGGCCGGCCATCGTTTCCTGTGAAAACCAGAAACCGCAGACCACCAATAAGGAGTCCGATTACCATAAGGAACTTGAACGGATCATATAAAGCCAAAGAGGCCGGACCACAGTCAATGAGGCCACACCAGCCGAGAAGACTGGGGACTGAATGGCCGTACCATAAGTTCCAGAATAATATGGAACCTAAAAACCACTCTAAGAAGAAATACAGGGCGAGAGCAACTCACACCCTGACCTGATGCCCTCCAGAAGAGGGAGCCACATGAGAACGCTCCCAATTCAGACACTCTCCTGGTTGATTTAAACACCCTGAGAGAGAGAGAGCTTAAACAATAGACCATGTAATGGCTATCACAACCAGCAGTTCCATTGACTGTCCCCGGACGGAACAAAGAACCACTACTAACTCCCCAGGAGTCCCTAGGGAGGACAAGTGGAGGCATAATCCAGAAAACACTCCAAAGGATGAACTGGATACCAGAGCGGAGCAATTCCATATCTTAACCATACCGACAGTGTAGAGATCCGCACTGTCAGGAAGGCCAGGCCAAGGGTGAAACCCAAGCCAGCCGGAAGGAATGCCAGAATATCTGAAAATCCTGGACACCGGAGGATCGTATCGACAGGTACGATACCATAAGAATTATGTATGCCACAGTCCGTGGCAGATCCCAGCAAAGTCTGGCCTATCTGCTCTAAACATCTCAATGAAGACAGAGCCAGGGAAGCCCTAGGACCACAGTAGGGGCGCAGTCAAAGACAAACGATCCAGGTCCAGGGAAAAACAAGGACCCTGAGACAACAGGTCCAGATAGTGAAGCAGTAGGAACGGAGTATCGATGAGGAGACTCCGAAAATCTCAGTACCAGTGATGTCTGGGACGAACTGGAGCCCCCAGAAGGAAAACCCCTCCGTCTCGAATTAAACTTCCGAAGACCTCGAGGAAGAAGGGAGACCGGAGGACACAGGTACACAAAGTGGAAGGACCACTTCACTGACAAAGAGTCACTGAAGGTAGCTTCAGTACTCCTGGAGCTGGACTGTAACACCGGTAATGTGTGATCAAGTCAGAAGGCCATGAGGATCAATCCCCTCAGGGAGGCCCCCTCTGCTCACCAGGAGTTGAAACCTCTCTTGGAGAAGAGACTAGTCCCCGGGATGCACGTCGCAACAGCTGAGGAAGCCCGCTTCCCAATGGAGAGCTCCGGGAATAAACACTGCAGAGTTGGCCAGGAGAAGACCCTTGGACTATGTCAGAATGGATGACATACCTGACATTGCCACCCAACTACCAGTGTTGCCTAGATGGAAGTCACTGTTGTGACACTGTCGGACTGAACCTATTCAGGTTTACCGTGACATATGGGTTAGGCCAGAGTGAAGGTCCAAAACAGCCTAAAGTATCAACAAGTTAAGTGGCAGGACAGAAACGACAGACGTCCAACTGCCCCGAAACGAATGCGGACCAGACACTGTCTGTAGCAAAGAACACCCTGGACGAGATGGCCATAGCCACCCGGACAGAGACCAACTCGCCTCCGGAGAAAGTATCATCGTTCGAACAGCGATCCGATGGGAAAAACTCGATCCATCTGGAGGGGAGTCAATTATGGCAAGGTCTGGAATGGAACTGAGCACATTCCACCCTACCAAAAGGTAGACACTCTGGTAGACCGCGCATCACAAAGAGTAATGACATATGTCGAATGCGTAGATATCCGCACACTCCAAGTTGAAGAGTGGAGATCTTGTCTTACGCCAGAAAAATTCTCAGAGTCTGAGAATCCAGCAGTGCTCCCAGATGAAGAAAACCCTGTGAGGGATGTAGGGAGGACTTTTTCTCCGTTGACTAATTATCTGTGCCGAGAAGAAGCCACGGTTATCCTGACCTGGCGGTAAAGTACCTTGGTGATCCTGCTAAAAGCAGGAGACCGTCCAGAGAAAGGAGCATTCGGATACCCTGAACAGGTGAACTGTCAGAAAATCCATAAGGCTGGTAAACCCCGGTGGAGTTGAGGACAGTCCCAAAAGGCAGAGCCCGAAACTTACAAGTGTTGCTGTGGCACAGCAAACCTGAACCCATGCTGATGAGATGGCTCTGTACGTACCCGTAGGTACGTATCCTGAATACTCAGATATACCCTAAAATCCCCAGGTTCCAAACGTCGGATGATGGAGCATGGACGATTCCACCTGAGTCCAGGCACCGTTGGAATCTGATTCAGGGATTTGAGACAGAGTATAGGCAAATGAGGACCAGTCGGTCACCGCCCCAGAAAGAAAGTAGAACAACCAGTCCCTTACTGAGATAGTGAGGTTGGCCGAAATAGCTCTGCTTACCACAAAGACTGTATAGCTTTCTGGGATTGTAAGGCCCTGATCAGGTCTGAAGAAGGGCCCGTGTAACAATGCCTGTGAGGAGGCTGCCTGAGCAATGAGAGGCCGTTGAGAATCAGTACCTCACTCTGGAAATTCCCCAGATGTAGACCTGTCCCGTCAGGCTGAGGGTATATCCTCAGGTGTAGAAACAGGGTCGTCCGGAAGTCCAGGACTGCTCGGTACTGGATATGGTGGCCCCCATGGAGGCCGACAGCCTAGGAAAAAACAGGCCTTTAGGCTGACCCTGAGGACAAAAAGACTTAACAGAGTTAGTCCGAATGTAGTGGGAGTAGCTAAAGACGGTATCTCCCCATTAGTGATACTGCCAATGATGCAACGATCTTGTCAAGGTCAGGACCAAACAAGATCTTCCCCATGGAAGGAGTGTGCACCTCTGCTTTCCCATAACGCAGCCATAGGGTACTGCGGCGGATACAGACGCCGCCGAAACCCTGAAAGTTAGAAGACCGGCATCCCATGAGGTAATCCCACATATGACCACTGCATATTTTATGTGAGCGGCAAAAGATATTTGAACCTCAGGACGTGTTGGAGGGGAAAAACGTCACAAAAGCATCACCATGCGATGGCCATGGTAGGACGGGCAACAGGCCCTGAAAACGAGTACATTGAATTCAGGCAAAGTTACCACCTACGGATCCGTAAAATCCGTCCAGGCCGGGATGGGAGGCGTATTAATGCCTGTAACCCGATGATTAACATACAAATCCATCCCAGAAGGGGATTTCCATTACTTGTGAGGACCCTCAGGGAATGGGAAACAGGAGGCCTTTGTGACTCCTCGTATCTGGCGACAGCCAGACTCCCGCTATGAGATCCACCCTCTGGGCAGAAAACGGGAGATGTATGATACAGGTGCAGGATCGACATTCTCTATATCCAGAATGAACCTGGCTACCAGTCCCAAAGCAGGGATAATAATACTTGAAATCGGCTCCCCCCATGTGAGAGGGAAAGAGCCGAATATACCATCCAGTTCACGGCAGAGCCACTGGTCAGTAACCACAGGACGTATATCACGCCAATTAGTATTTCTATAAAACAACATCCACCAGGGTGGCCGTTGTGGTAATCCCTGCAAGGGGAATGACAGACCGATGTGGTATCGGAGGTAATTCATGTACTGTGAAAAACCCCGGCGGGGAGCGACAGTCTGTTGCACAGGGGTAAATTGCAAGAAATTGCGAGATACCCCGAGTTCAAAAGGGCAGTATGGTGAAGTAACTCCAAGCGAGTGACGACAATGGGGCCCGCCTGGCGATCCTCAAAGGAGAGGATCCTGAGAAATAAACCGCCCTTTAAGGGGGTCGTGCAAGGGGCCCGGCGCCAGATGGTGCCGCATACATAAACCTTTCTGAGTTAAAATCCTCCGCACTAATTCCTGCAGGCTATGACTTGCAGGATCGCAATAATGGGTGCAGTATCGTGTGCAATCTCCTGGTCAGATATATCTGACTATCTTGACGGAAATATTAAGCAGCGCCATACCGGTCCTGACTGACGCTAAGATTAGCTGCAGGGACCCATTATCAGCGTATGCAACTCACAGTTCCATCTAACATATGGCAACGTGCAGCACGCAACAGTATGTGACAAACCTCACAGATATTAACAAATATATATATGTGAGGTCTCAGAACCACCCCAGGTACACCTGTATTAGGGCAGATAAAGAAAAGGGATAGATATACACTGACAGGTGAGAGAAAAAGCAGACAGTCAGCACTAGCAAAAGTCACATACAATGCAGAAAAATATATATACATACATAAGCATGACATATAATATACTGCACAATGTCGCTACATTCAACTGCCCAGATTCAGTGTCTGGGAAGGCTATAGCGCTGTGTACACTCACCCAAATGGCCAGGTACGCAGGGGGACTGGGCTCACTGTCATCCTAAGAGTTCTGCAGCACCACAGAGAGAAAATGGCCACTGGAGACCTCAGAAGAAGCGTGGCCCGCGGAGGAAGCAGCTCAGCGACGCCAGACTGTATTATTGAAAGGCGCGCTGAGCTGAGGGGAGGAGCCGCTAGACAGGGAAGGCTTCCTCCCCTGGCTAGCAATTAACCCCCCGGGATGCCGGCTCCCGCTGCCGCTATAATCCCTGGTGGGCTGTGGACACGCGGGGTATGCCTCCATGGAGGGGGAGCCCGCCGCCACCGCTAGCGCCTCCGGTCTGTCCCCAGAGACCGGAGGCATAAGGCTGCATATTCACACGTGGATCACCGCAAGCGGTGACCACGCGACTTACCTGTCCCCGTCGATCCGGCAGCAGCCCAGGGATTCCTCCAGAGCCCGGCTAGTACAGACTCTGGGGTCCCGCTGCGATCCCCAGATCTGTACTGGCGTCGCAGCGCCGGCGGGGTGTAGGAGCGGCAGCTCAGACGTCCATTGGATAGTCTGATGCTGCCGCTCTGAAGAGTAGTAAAAAATAATAAAATAAACTCTTTTAAGCTTAGGGGCTGCTAAGCAGCCCCCCTGCAGTAACGGTGACCCAACTCCGGCCGGGCACCAACTTAAACTGAGGTGCCTCTGGCTGGGGGGTGGGGTTATAGGGAGAGTGGACCCAAGTGCATCCTGGGAGCTAAAAGCTTTAACTGCGTGGTGCCCGGATTTGGTTCCCAACCTATACCCCAAGGTCAACCCTGTGGACCCCCTATGGACCCTGAAGTAGAAATGGAGGTAGGCGTCCTGGATGTCCAGGGACACCATGTAATCCCCCGGTTCCATCGCCAGAATGATGGAACGTAACGTTTCCATCCTGAACTTGGGAACTCTGAGGAATTTGTTCAGAGACTTCAAGTTGAGGATAGGGCGATGAGAACCATTGGGTTTCTGCACCAGAAACAGAGACGAATAATACCCCGTCCCTCGTTGTGATAGAGGAACGGGAACAATGACCCCTGCTTTCAGCAAGGACTCTATAGCCTCCTGAACCTGTAACGCCCTGGTCTTGTCCTGAGAAGGACTTGTGCAGAAAAACTGGTGGGGTGGTCTGTGCCGAAAAGACAGGGCGTACCCCTGGGAGACCACTTCTCGAACCCAGGCATCCGTGGTGGTATTGTGCCAGCACTGGGCAAATAGAAGAAGTCGGCCTCCCACTCTGAGGTCCCCCAGAGGGAGGCCCGTCCCATCAGGCCGCAGGTTTATCTTCCTGCTTGGAAGAAGGGCGCCGAGCACTCCAGGCTTGCTTCTTGGGTTTAGAGGCAGTCTTACTTGCAGACTGTCTCGGGAAGGACTGACCTTTCGCCTTACCCTGAACCCGAAAGGAACGAAAAGCCGAACTCCGAACCTTAGCAGGCAGTGCCGCCGAAGGGAGGAAGGCCGACTTGGATTTAGCCAGGGTGTCCACTATTTTGTCCAAGTCCGGACCAAATAGTAATTCCCCATTGAAAGGTAAGGCCTCCAGACCCTTCTTTGAATCAGAGTCCGCTCTCCAGGACCGCAACCACAAGGATCGGCGGCCAGACACCGCTGCAGCCGATACCCGCGAGGTCAGCAGACTAGCATCTAAAGAAGCTTCACCAATGTAAGAAGCAGCGTCCCTCATTTGTCCCAACAACGCCCGCTGGACATCCGGAGCGTCGTCTGGGCAGGTATCTTCCAATGCATTGGCCCACCCCTCAATGGCCTTGGCCACCCAGGAGATGGCCATGGACGGTCGGGCCACCGCCCCAGAGAGGGAGTAAATAGACTTTAAGCAAGTCTCAACTTTCCTGTCCGTGGGATCCTTCAGCGAAGATATCGACGGTAATGGTAAGGTGGCGCCCCGAGTTAAACGGGTGACATGGGAATCCACCGCCGGTGGAGTTTCCCATTTTTTACAATGTGCCTCAGGGAAGGGGTAATTAGAAGCCAACCGCTTCTGAGGAAGGAATCTCTTACTGGGCGCCTGCCAAGCTACCGCCATATGATCAGTCAACTGATCCGACAGGGGAAACACCGCAGAAGCCACCTTAGTTTTTTTGAAACTAGGAAACTTCGACTTAGGAACCGGTGCCTCATCCTCTATAAGAAGAATAGCTCGCACCGCCCTAACTAGTGCTCGCACATTAATGGACGACTTGGTATCCATTTCCTGGACCGAGGCGTCCGAGTCAGTGTCATCAGGGACCTCCCCATCATCTGAGGAACCCTCTGAGTCCGATACCTGAGCAGCCCGTGTCATGAGTGGGCGTTTTGAAATCCTAGAAGGCATGTCAGTCTGCAACATTGACTGAAAAGCCGAGGAAGCGGCCACCAAATTTTGCACGGAGTTGGAGAGCACATCCACCCATGGTGGAGGAGTCGCCATAGGGGCCTGAAAAGGTACCACAGGCTGCTGCGGCACAGGGGAAGCCTGTATATACATAGGCAACCCCGCATAGGGACCTACTGATTGAGACCCAGGAGGACTCCGCAATAACTGCGGGACACCCGGGGAATGGGGGATGGTCGGCTGGGGCACCGCCCTAGTAGGGAGAGCAGTCGGGACCGACAGACGGTCCGCAATAGACACCAGCACTTGAGAAAACATCGCCCACGGTGGTTCCTGCGCCAGAGAAGGTCTGGATGGGCCAGGAGCCACCTGGCATCGACTACACAGGCCATCCTGTGACAAATCCTCCCTATCTACTCCTGCAGAACAGCGTCCGCAGGAGGCCAACACCGGAGCCACTGAGCGCTCAACCTCCTCGTCTGACATGACAGAATATATTATATATCTGGCACCAGGGTAGAAGTAAAACGCACTCACCGGTGTGCTGAACAACAGCCCACAATATGGCACTGAGTAGCACACAACTGTATGTGACGGACCTCACAAATACGTGATCTATATAAGTGAGGTCAGTAGAAACGCCCCTCCCCCACACACCTGTAGGGCTTGTAGGAGAAGTAAAGGGATAGGTATAAGCTGACAGTAAGTAGAAAATAAGCACAGACAGGCAGCACTAGCAAAAGTCACATACCATGCAGGAAGATATACTCACTGCACCTTTACACTACAATCAACCTGCCCAGATTCAGTGTCTGGGAGGGCTATAGTGCTGTGTACGCTGTCCTTAATCAGGGGAGAGGTACACAGGGGGACCGGTCCGCGTGCTCCCTGAGATCTGCGCTGCCACTGGGAAAATGGCCGCTGGAGACCTCAGAGGAGGAGTGGCCGTGTAACTGCAGCTCAGCGACGCCAGACTGCGTGCTGAAAGGCGCGCTGAGCTGAGGGGAGGAGCCGCTGACAGGGAAGGCTTCCTCCCCTGGCTGGCCATAACCCCAGGGATGCTGGCTTCCCGCTTGCCCCTTTATCCCTGGTGGTCTAGTGGTCCCACGGGTTATGGGGGGGGCCCGCCGCCACTGCCAGCAGCCTCCGGTCTGTCCCCAGGACCGGAGGCTAAAGGACTGCATTTAAGGCATTCCGCGCGCCGCCGCTAGCCAGCGACGCGCGGCTTACCTGAATCCCCGGCGACTCCGGCAGCAGTCCTGGGAGGTAGACAGAGTCCGGCTAGTACGGACTCTGCCCTCCCGCCGCGATCCCCAGATCAGTACTGGCGTCGCGGCGCCAGTCGGGGATCAGAGCGGCAGCGTGGGCGTCTGTACAGACAGCCCTTCGCTGCCGTCTGTAGTAAAAAGAGATTAAAATAAATAAAATCTAACTTAAAATAAAAAGCTTCTGGGGGCTGCTCCTGCAGCCCCCCTGCGCGGTGACCGACTCCGGCCAGGCACCAGCTTACACTGAGGTGCCTGTGGCTCGGGGGCGGGGTATAGAGGAGGACCCAAGTGCATCCTGGGAGCTAAAAGCTTAACTGTGTGGTGCCCATGGATCCTGTTCCAGCTATAACCCCAAGGTCAACCCTGTGGACCCCCTATGGACCCTGAAGTAGAAATGCTTCACTTTTTATTGCATTTACCATATATAAAATTACATCCAAGTGTGACAAACATTTTAAGGTGCACCCATCACACAGTGGGGAGCCAATTTGTGGGCTGAACAATTATATTCCTCCTATCAATTCACTGACAACTCCTGCCTGGTATCACTGGTTCATCAGTAAGAAAATGGCTGCCCTGCGGCCAAAGAGTAAAAAAGATGCAAGAGCTATAATGCCATGAGTCTACTAGTATTTATATTGTGTGATCATGTTACATCAGCGACCTAACTCAGTGGGTCCATAGCTGGAGAGTGAGGTCTGCATGGCACATATGTAATAAAGCAGTCTGTCACCAGGAGACTTAACCAGCCCTAAATAATGTAAATGGTCCATCCCCACAATAAATCACATTTCATTTCAAGGAGCAATGAGCTGTGAGGAAATCCATGTGCCAAGTGTAATATGAGGCTTCTGGTTATCTTATACTTATTCGTATCCCTAAATATTTTAAGTCACTCTCTAGGTTACTCTGGCCATAACGCTCACTTTGTGCCATGTAACAAATGTGACCACTTTATCCTAAACCTCTAAAAAGGCAGCTTATTTGATGGACCATTTAAAGGGGGACGCATGTGAAAATATTACCCCCATTCATTCTATATATAAGAGTCTCCTCAAAAACAAAAAAAAAATAAAAAAAAAGCAGAAATATTGAAAGTGTGACCACTGGCCAGCAAATCATCCTGAGATGTGTAGTTCAACAAAAGCCGCTTGATATCTTCTATTGGCAACTTTATACACAAAATAAATATTAATGTTGGTCTTTATAATCTTTATCACACTAGTACCAAAAATGCATGCATTCTCCAAAACGTTCTTCTCATACAGACTGATGTCCCAAATCCCAGCGTCCAGACCAGGATTACTGGTGGCAGATATATGGCTCAGGTAAAGTGTCTGCAGATGAGCAGTGCACAATCCTCACATTCTATTTGCTGTACAATGAGAGTCAGGGAATAGAACAGGAATGTTCATGTTTCTTCGACCCGAGCATCAGTCATTTATGTAACATCTGCCTCACACTGGCTAAACCTGGTACTGCAATGAGAAGGGCATGGTGGATTTTGGTGGCATCAGAGGAGTTTCACTGCACCCGAGGCCACGAGAGGAGCTATTGTCCGATACCGAATAAGATGCTGTGACCCAACTTCCATGTCTATGGCGTATTCGCTGTTGGAAGACAAAGTTTTACATGTATTATGAGTGCTTCATTGTAAATTAGTGTAACCTTCATGTGGTATATGATGAAATCATGGTGCACATAAGTGTGATGAAGGTAAAACCCCAATCAGTGCTTTATTGACAAATAGTCTGTACAGAGAACGCAATGTATGATGCCGCACAAGGTATAACTAAAGCTCAGGCTTCAAATAATTTAGAAGAATAAACAGCCGTCACATTAAACATTTGAAAGTAGAAGACAATGGGGGGCAGGAATGGAGAAGATGTGGTCCAGTGGAGAAGTTGCCATAGCAACCAATCAGCTTCTGCCCATCATCATTTTATAGAATGTACTTTATTGGTTGCTATGTGCAACTACTTCACTGCTTGATACAGCTGCCCCAATGTATTTTGTTGGTGGTGCTCCCATGAGTTAATCTTACAATATACTACAAACAGGGGTTTTGGTTTGTAAAAAAAACAAAACACACCCTTCTTGGAGGCACACATATATGTTAAAGTAGGTGTAAGTATGGGTATAGTAAAAGTAATCTTTATTGGTACATAGTAAAAGGAAGGAGACAATTTGCTCCAAGTGGTGGAACAGTGAAATTCTTCACAACAACAAAAGTAGTGACACAAAGGACCTGATTCAGAGACGCTCACTAGCAAGCGGCCGCTCGTTGCTGGCAATGTTTGCAAATGTGCACATGCGTATAGTTCGCCGTGCGCGTGCGGAAACTAGTACGAACGATCAGGATGCGCTCACTCGCCCTGCAAAGACAGCCCAGTGGAATGAGTGACAGGAGAGGCCGTTTGTAGGTGGTAACGAGCAGGGCAGTAGTAACGGGGGAGTGGAGTTGCGGACGCAGGCGTGCCCGAGTGTTTCAACACGGTTTCAGAGGCGTGCATAATTAACAGGCAGCGTCATAGTACATGTCACCTGGTTGAATAATACACTGAAGTGCTCGCAGTGCTTGCGGTAGGGTACACTCAACTGCAAGCGCTGCGGTCCGATGGAACCCGATGTACCGATGGTTGTATATACTTCCTGGAAATGATGTATGCTAGTGGACGGTTAAAGACAGGCTGGTGGGCGGCTACATACACAAAGTGATCGCTCGCCAAAACATAGTGGGCGTGCTTATGCCTTGGGAGCGAGCGGCCGCATCTAGTGAGTGGGTCTGAATCAGGCCCAAAGTGTATATGTATAAAAGACAGGATAATTGTATAGAACAGTGCGGTATGGAAATAATCCTGCTCTCAAACAATCTTATGAGTAACAATACAATGATGAATAAATAGGTTTAGCGTATAATAACATGCGAGAAGACATATAGCTCTCAATATGTAGTAAATCTTTATGAAGAGAGATAATAACCTGTCACCATGGGGAGAAGTAAAACATAGTAAGTGCAGCAGTGACAGGACCATCCCCGTACTGCATTATTCAGCCAATTGTGTTTGATGTAAATATTTCTCTGTTAACACTGTATATCTGCCATATCAATGTATTTTATTTGTATTGTATTTTATTATGCCTTTTTAAGTTTATTATGATTACATTTACATGAATCAATACTTTTAAGCTTTCTGCTTTCCCTATGTCACTAACACGTGTACTTTTTCCAGTTTGGTGCGATAATCCTTTTTGGGGTCTAGCAGATTCCCCCTCACAATGGAAGTGACTTACCAATATTCAGCATCATTAGGAACTTGTCATTTTTCTACTTTTTATATTTCACGGTAAGAACTTGCTGAGCCCATTTATTCCTGTCACTAAATACACTACGATATACATGCAAACTCTTTTATATTTCCTAAGCCAAGTGTTTACTTAACATGTTCCCATGTTACAGCCTATAAGAGATCTATCACATGGGATGGGTAAAGGGATCCCGGCAGTCAGAATACTGACAGGGTTAGAATACAGACACCTGTCAGCCAGTATTCTAACCATCCCCCTTTCCCTAACCTCCCCCCTAGTGCATAAACCAAACCTCCCCCTCAGCCTGGTATAACGTCTAGGAAAACTGGCAGGCATACCCAAAAAGAATTTATAACTTATAGCAATATTACAATCAGTCAAAACCAGTCCGGTCATTTGTTACAGCTGGAGGATGCAATTACTCCTACAATAGATTTCCAGAAATACCTCCCGACCCAACCCCACAACACTAGGAAGAGTCTGGTAAAGTGTGGGGAACCTGGCACAGTCAGTGTACTGTAGAGGGACTCAGTGGAAGATATGCGATTTGTCACAGGTCCATCACTAAAACACTGTAGTTATTACTGATATACATCGCTTATCTTCTCTTTACACATACAGGAAAAGCCTTTCTGAGTGAACATAAACGTGAAGAGTTCTGGGGATAGGAATGTGATCTATAGTTACGGACATAGCCGGCCCTATCCAAATTACTGCTGTAGGCCAGATTTTGGGTGGTCACCTCCCCCCCATGGTCTCACTGTGATGTGGCCCCTTCCCCCCATTGTGCTGTGCTCCCAGCAACCCTTTCCCAGCACAGATCACAGCACTGCACCCATGACCCAGCACAGATCACAGCACCTATCTTCCTGCACAGCACCCCTTGCCCAGCACAGATCACAGCACCTATCTTCCTGCACAGCATTCCTCGCCCAGCACAAATCACAGCACCATTCTTCCTGCACAGCACCCCTCGCCAAGCACAGATCACAGCACTCGTCACTCCTCTCCTAGCACAGATCACAGCACCCATCACCACAGCACCTCCCTCACCCAGCACAGCATGGTGTCAGCACCCCTATCCCAGCACAGATCACAGCACTGCACCCCTCTCCCAGCATAGATCACAGCACCTATCTTCCTGCACAGCACCACTCACCCAGCACAGATCACAGCACCTCCCTCATCCAGCACAGCGTCTGCACCCCTCACCCCTATCCCAGCACAGATCACAGCACCCATCACCCCGGCCCTCACCCAGCACAACACCCCACTCTCCCAGAACAGTACAATGGCACCCCTCACCTGACCCAGCACAGCACCCCGCTCCTCACCCAGCACAGCACCCCCTTCTCCCAGCACAGCACAATGTCACCACCCACCCTCACACAGCACCTCTATCCCAACAGAGCACCACCCAGCAGTGAGCACCCCGGCCCTCTCCAAGTTCTAGACTTACTTTACTTGAGTACAGCCTGCAGAGTCGCCTGACTCGAGGTACAGCAAGCCATGGGCGGCGGACCTGCTTTTCCTAGCTCAGGCTGGTAGGCCATGTCTCGGGGCATGCCATCCCGGCAATAAGTACTAGCCGCCATCTAGGTGCCCTGCCCCTGCCCACTCACTGTTTGCTGTTGCCGAGCTCCGATAGTGGATGCTGTGCAGCTACCGGAGTCTCCCCCAAGCCGGCAGCAGGTGCCGCAGCCATGACTGCCCCAAACCACCACCGGCCCTCGGCATTTGCTTAGTTTGCCTCTGCCTTGGGCTGGCTCTGGCTACGAGGATCAGCTTCTTCCCTCACCTCTGCTCATCCGTCTCTGGTTCCACCAGGATGTTCTCCTGTGCCTGTTTCACTTTCAGGAACACAAATGAGTCCAGGTTTGGTTTGGGGACTAGAAGAAAACAACAGAAAGGTGCGTTATCTCCATCACAGACATTAGGCCACTCTTCTATCAGGTCTAAGTAATTATCTTACCACATTTCAGCATGTCCACCGTCTGTAGGTTTGGGGGCATGTGACGGAAGGCCACACTCTTCAGTAAGGTCTCAGTGTTTGCCATATACCTGTGCTTACAAGAGAGGTACGGGTCATTGCCTCGCCCTGTAATGGAAGGTACCTAATCTCTTCTGACTGCACTATTGTAGGGAAGTCTGTCACTCACTCCTTGGCAAAGGCAAACTCCTCTGGGGACAGATGTGGCGGCTCTCCTTCCCCGCGCGCCTTCTCCTTCTCCAGGACATGTGGGAAAAACTTCTCAATCTGACAGGAAGGGACACAGACAGGAGAAGTGTTGAAAATACTACATAGGAATAACAGTAATGCACAGAAAACTAGATTCATTACGTAGTGAGACACGACCATCATAGCTGTATAGTATAACATTTAGAAATAGATAGATATATAGATATATATATATATATACACACATATACACACACACACATACACACATACACCAAACATATCTCCTACGATAAGGAACAGGCGGCACTCATCCGGACTTGTAGATAATATATTCTGTTTTAATAAGCCGACGTATCATGGCCGGTATGGCTTGTCATCAGGATGTGAAATACAAATGGTGAATGTGCTTACCTTATATAGGATACCCGTATCGGTAACCGTGAAGATGTGCAGTCTAGTGCCTCCGTCTGCCGGGCGCCGTGGGACCCTGACGTCATCAACCAGAGACTGGCCGCAAAGCACTCTGGGACAGTAACTAAGGACGCTGTCACTAGGTAGTTTGGAGATGATGAATAGTGCTCCCCGGCGGCGTGGCTGGAGGGAAGAGAGTATGCACAATTAAGCAGTGTGTCAATACAAATGTTACAGTGAGAAATTACATACAAAAAACAAATTAATAAACAGAACAACAAATGTATCTGTGTCTAGTTAGTTACTTCTGTGTCTGAGAGAAAGGAGGGTTGTAAAGGCATCATTCTATATAAAAAATAAGTGTGCAACACTTTTCTGACACTTTATACAACTCTCTCATATAGATAAACAAAATAACAGAGAAACATGGAAGTACAATAATAAGAACATACATTGACACATATTCAACAATGTATGTATATTGTGTCTAGATGTTCTTATGGACTAAACTAGAATATACGTTGTATATTTATTGACATGTCCGTGTGGATTGAGTTACGTTGGTCAAACGACCAGAATGTTCAAGGAATGTATGGCCACACATCGGTCCTCTATTAAATTGGCCTTACAAGGAAGGGAATTGGATCAACCGGTGGCTCGGCATTTTAAACAAGAAAACCATCAACTCTCAAGTCTCCGTTATAAAATAATTGACCATGTACCGCCTCTAGTCCTGGGAGGGGACCAAGCGAACAAGCTACTCCGCTTGGAGTCCAAATGGATTTCCACTCTTGACACCATACACCAGTGATTCCCAACCTCAGTCCTCAAGGCACACTGACAGTCCTCGTTTTAGTGATATCCATGATTGTGCACAGATGGTTAAATCAAAATAACTGAGGTACTAATTAAGGGCCTGATTCAGAGCCGGACGCAATTAGCGCTCGCTCGTCCCGAAAATAGGGGTGGCTATTCAAATTAACCGTTCGCTGTTTGCGGTCTGTTCACGCCTCTAGGTCTGAACGAGCGAACAAAACTAGCGGTCGTTTTTTGTGAAACTACGCCCCCTGGCCGCTCGCATCCTACATGTCCGCTATTTATTAGATTAATCGAGTACATCGAACAGGGTATGAGCTGCTCGCTATTCTTGTGGTTGGTTTTTGCTACCACAATTTTGCAAGCAGTTCTGGCTAAAAAAAAAAAACAGTGACGTGGTCAATGACGCTGCTGTATTAATTATGCACACCCATAAAACGCCCGTTTTGACCTTTAAGCACGCCTGCGACCGGATCTCCACTCCCCGTTTTCAAACACCTTCCCCTGTTACCACCCACATACGCCTCATTCTGTCACTCAAAATAGCAGGCATTCGCTATTTTGCGAGCACACGATTTTCGGCCGCACTGACTGGTTCGCGCATGCGTATTACGATCCGTACGCATGCGCAGTTGGGCAAACATCGCTCGGAGCGAACGAGCAGCCACTTGCGTCCGGCTCTGAATCAGGCTCTAAGTCACTTGTGCTCAAGTATGGTTATCCTTAAAACCTGGACTGTTAGTGTGCCTTGAGGACCGTGGTTGGGAACCCCTGCCATACACCCTAAAGGACTTAATGACAAAGTTATGTGGTCGGCCTTCTTATCCTAGATATATATTCTAGTTTAGTCCATAAGAACATCTAGACACAATATACATACATTGTTGAACGTGTCAATGTATGTTCTTTATTATTGTGCTTCCATGTGTCAGAAAAGTGTTGCACACTTATTTTTTATATAGAATGATGCCTTGAAAACCCTCCTTTCTCTCACAGACACAGAAGTAACTAGACACAGATACATTTGTTGTTGTTGTGTTTATTAATTTGTTTTTTGTTTGTAATTTCTCACTGTAACATTTGTATTGACACACTGCTTAATTGTGCATACTCTCTTCCCTCCAGCCACGGCACCGGGGAGCACTATTCATCATCTCCAAACTACCTAGTGACAGCGTCCTTAGTTACTGTCCCAGAGTGCTTTGCGGCCAGTCTCTGGTTGATGACGTCAGGGTCCCACGGCGCCCGGCAGACGGAGGCACGAGACTGCACATCTTCAGGTTACCGATACGGGTATCCTATATAAAGGTAAGCAAATTCACCATTTGTATTTCACACCCTGATGACAAGGCCATACCGACCTTGAAACGGCAGCTTATTAAAACGGAATATATTATCTACAAGTCCGGATGAGTGCCGCCTGTTCCTTATCGTAGGAGATATGCTTGGTATACATTTTCCCTAGGAAGACACCACGGCATTGAGTGTTATATTACCCGGAGTGCCCATCTACATGCGAAATATGGAATATTCCGAAATACGGAATATTTTTGGTTTGACTGAAATAATTAAACTTTTGATTTTTGGTGGTTCAATGTACACAACTTTGACTAAGGCACAAATCATTCAAAATATTGTTTACAATTACCTACAGGCTGTGTGTATAGGGTGTATATGAAACATAACTGAATTTTATGTATGTACACAAACTTTGTTTGAGCCACAAAATTATTGAAAATATTGCATAAAATTACCTGCAGGCTGTGTGTATATAACACATAAACGCAGTATGTATAATATGAGATATGGTAAGAACTTACCCTTGTTATCTCTATTTCTACGAAGTCCATAGGGTTCCACAGGATACCTTGGGGTATAGGTGATGACGTCAGTCTTCAGGCACCACAGAGTTAAAGTTTTCAGCCTCCCAGGATGCATCTGGGTCCCTCTCCTATACCCCGTCCCCGGGCCAAGGCATCTCAGTTACGTCACAAGCCATAGGCCGGAGGAGAAGAAAGAGAGAGAAGAAAAAATCTGGACACTCACAAGAATCTCATTCTCACCATAGGGAGACGGAAAAACCGGTGACCAGAATAAAGCCCATCTGCAGTACAGGTGCGACAGGGCGGGAGTCCTGTGGAACCCTATGGACTTCGTAGAAATAGAGATAACAAGGGTAAGTTCTTACCATATCTCATATTTTCTACTTCAGGGTCCATAGGGTATCCACAGGATACCTTGGGGATGTCCCAAAGCAGTATCCTTTAAGGGTGGGGACGCTCCTGTGCTGAGAGGAGAATCCGCCGCCCAAAGGAAGCATCCTGAGAGGCAAAGGGTCAAAAGCGTAATTCCTGACAAAGGTATAGACAGAAGACTACGTAGCAGCCTTGCAGATCTGAAGTGCAGAGGCACCAGGTCTAGCTGCAAACGAAGGACCCACAGACCTAGTGGAATGAGCCCTCACCAAGGAGGGAACTGGAAGACCTTCATGAAGATAAGCTTCTGAAATTACCATACGAATCCAGCCTGCCAAAGTCTACTTTGAAGCAACCAACCCTTTTTACGGAAGCCATAGAGGACAAACAAGGCGTCCGACTTCCTAAAAGAAGAAGTGCGGTCAACATAAATTCTCAATGCCCGCACAACATCCCAAGTGGCGTCACCCACTGAAAGTCCAGGTGAATTGAAAGCCGGCACAACAATTTCTTCATTGATGTGAAAACTGGATACCACTTCGGGAAGGAATCCCGGACGAGTGCGAAGCACCGCCCTATTCCTATGAAAAATCAGAAAAGGGGGTCTACAAGAGAGAACCCCTAAATCCGAAACCCTTCTGGCCGAGGCAATGGCCAGAAGGAATATGGTTTTAGCTGTAAGCCATTTAAAGTCCACTGAGTCCAGTGGTTCAAACGGCGGTCCATGGAGAACTCTCAGGACCACAGCCCAATTCCAAGGCGCCACCGGTGGAACAAAAGGTGGCTGAATGCGAAGAACACCTCGCATAAAGGTGTGCACATCAGAGAGCGCAGCAATCCTACGATGAAACCAGACTGACAGGGCAGACACCTGCACTTTCAGAGAAGCCAGGCGAAGCCCATGATCCAGTCCAGCCTGTAGGAAAGCCAACACCCCAGACAGGCGAACTCCCTAAGGGAATACCCTCTAGGTCTGTCTACCATCGTGTGTGGCATACTTTCTTCCGATGGTGTAGATTCTTGCCGAGGAAGGGTTACGAGCTCTTAGTATGGTTTGCACCACGGAGCCAGAAAAACCCTCTGGACCTTAGCATGACCGTTTCAACAGCCACACCGAGTCAGGTCCGGGTGAAGACAAGGACCCTGTGACAGCAGATTCTGTCGTAATGGTAACCTCAGAGGAACGTCTACTGACAGACTCTGGAGGTCGGAGAACCAGTGCCGTCTGGGCCACTCGGGAGCTATCAACAGTAGCGTACCTCCTTCTTGATTTGAATTTCCGTAATATCCGCGGAAGAAGGGAAAACGGAGGGAAAAGGTAGGCAAACTGGAACGTCTACTAGACGGACAGGGCAAACACCAGAGACGCCTTTTGTCTCATGTTCGAGACCCGTACACCGGCAACTTGTTGTGCCGGGACGCCATGAGGTCTATCTCTGGAAGACACCACTTGTCCACCAGACTCCGAAAGACGTCCTGGTGTAAAGACCACTCTCCCGGTTCCTCCTTGCTGGTTTAAATAGGCCACCGTGGTGGCGTTGTCCGACGGGACCTGCACAGGGTGACCCTGGAGAACCGGCTGTGCCCGCTGGAGAGCTCTTGACACCGCATGCAGCTCCAAAATGTTTATTGGAAGCTCCGCTACCGCCCGAGTACACCTGCCCTGAAACAAGTGTGGACCCGTGACAGCTCCCCAGCACCGGAGACTGGCGTCCGTTGTTAACAGGACCCAGTTCGCCACCCAGAACGGGCGACCCTTGTTGAGGTGGGTCGTCTGCAAACACCAGGTTAGAGACAGGCGAACATCCGGAGTGAGCCCCATCGTCTGGGACTTGAGACACTGAGGCAATCCATTCCATCTGGACCGGATCAATAGCAGCAGAGGTTTGGAGTGAAATTGGGCGTACTCCACCATGTCGAATACCGACACCATCGAGCCCAATAACCTCTTTGCCAAGTGTATCGACACTCGACGACACTGCAGACAACTGCGCACCCTCAACTACAAAGCAAGGATCTTTTCCTCCGTCACAAAGATCCACTGCTGCCTGGAGTCTAATAAGGCCCCGAGGTGCAGGATCCTCTGAGACGGGGTGAGAGTGGACCTCTGCCAGTTCGTCAACCAGCCGTGACGTTGCAGTACCGCAATCGTCAGATCCAGATGGTGTAAAAGAAGCTCTGGAGACCCCGCTATCAACAGGAGGTCGTCCAGATAAGGCAACAGTCGGACTCCCTGCGTCCGCAGGAGAGCCGCCATGACCGCCACGACCTTGGTGAATACCCGTGGAGCAGTCAGAAGGCCAAAAGGCAGTGCCCGGAACTGGAAATGTTCGTTGCAGATTGCCAATTTGAGGAACTGCTGATGGCGCAAAAGAATAGGGACATGCAGGTAAGCGTCCTGGATGTCCAATGACACCATGTAGTCCCCAGGTTCCAGTGCCAGAATAATGGACCGCAGGGTCTCCATCCGAAACAGAGGCACCCTCAAGGACTTGTTGAGGGTCTTTAGCTTTAGTATTGAACGGTAAGACCCATTGGGTTTCTGCACCAAAATTAGAACGGAATAGAAACCCAGGCCCCTCTGGGAAATTGGAACATGCACTGAAACTCCGGCCTGGAACATAATGTGCAAAACCTTTCGCAGTTCCGAGGCTTTGCTCTGGTCTAGCAGAAGGCCTGTCCCGAAAGGAGAGGGCATACCCGTGAGAGACCACCTCCTGAACCCAAGTGTCTGTCGTAGTCCTCGACCAGCACTGGGCGAACTGAAGCAGGCGCCCCCCACTTTGGGGTCCCCCAAAAAGGAGGCCTGGACAGTCAGGCCGCAGGTTTGTTATCTGACCTAGGGGCCGGACGTCTGGTACTCCAGACCTGTTTCTTGAGCTTGGACAATTTCTTGGTCCCAGCCTGCCGTGGAAAGGACTGTACTTTAGGCCTACCTTGGGCCCTGTGAGGCCGAAAGGACGACCCCACCAGCACTAGAAGGAATCGTAGCAGACGGAAGACATGCAGATTTTGCTGCTGCCAACGCAACTACAATTTTGTCCAGATCTGGACCAAATAGTACCTGTCCAGACCTTCTAATCCATTTTTGGAATCCGCTTTCCAAGAACGCAACCATAAGGTGCGACGAGCAGCCACGGCTGCAGAGGAGATCCTAGAGATGAGCATACAAATATCTAAGGCCGCTTCATTAATGTAAGTGGCCGAGTCTCGGAGATTGCCCACCAACTCGGTCTGTTCAGCCGAAGAGTCAGAGTCCAAAGACGCCTCCAAATTATCCGCCCAGCGCTCCATAGCTCTGGCTACGCAACAAACGGCCAGAGCCGGTCTGGATGCTTCCCTGCAAGAGATATGGTAAGAACTTACCTTTGTTATCTCTGTTTCTACGAAGTCCATAGGGTCCACAGGGTTGACCTTGGGGTATAGGTTGGGAACCAAATCCGGGCACCACGCAGTTAAAGCTTTTAGCTCCCAGGATGCACTTGGGTCCACTCTCCCTATAACCCCACCCCCAGCCAGAGGCACCTCAGTTTGTAAGTAGCCAAAGGCCGGAGGAGGAGAAAAAAAAAAAGAGAGAAAACTGGAACACTCGATAACCATACTCACAGAAATGGGAGACGGAAAACCGGTGACCAGTCACACAGCCCATTTGAAGCCAGGTGCGTCAGGGCGGGCGCCCTGTGGACCCTATGGACTTCGTAGAAACAGAGATAACAAAGGTAAGTTCTTACCATATCTCTTGTTTTCTACTTCAGGGTCCATAGGGGGTCCACAGGGTTGACCTTGGGGATGTCCCAAAGCAGTTCAACCAAGGGAGGGGACGCTCCTGTGCTGAGAGGAGAATCCGCCGCCAAAAAGGAAGCATCCTGAGAGGCAAAGGAAAACAATGCCTAGAACCTTAAAAAGGCGTGGACAGAAGACCACGTGGCCACCTAGCAAGGCAAAACAGCCAAGGCGCCACAGCGAGCCACCCACGAGGGTTACATGGCCCGAGAAAAAACAAGCAGCAACAACAGAAAGGCCTACCCATGGGTAGGCCCCTGAAGAAGACATACGAGGCCGTCCAGCCAACATATGGCCATAGGCCGGCCATCCTTTCCTGTTAAAACCAGAAATCTCAGACCACCAATAAGGAGTCCGATTTCCGTCAGGAACTTGAATGGATCACATAAATCCACAGAGGCCGGACCACAGTCAATGAGGCCACACCAGCCGAGAGGACTGGGGACTGAATGGCCGCACCATAAGTTCCAGAATAATATGGAACCTGAAAATCACTAAGAAGAAACACAGGGTGAGAGCAACTCACACCCTGACAAGGTGCCCTCCAGAAGAGGGAGCCACATGAGAACGCTCCCAATTCCGACACTCACCTGGTTGATATAAACTCCCTGATAGAAAGAGAGAAAGCCAAAGCAATAGACCATGTAATGGCCATCACAACCAGCGGTTCCATTAACTTTCCCCGGAGTCAACGAAGAACCACTCCTAACTCCCAAGGAGACCCTAGGGAGGACAAATGGAGGCATAATCCAGAAAACACTCCAAAGGATGAACTGGATATCAGAGCGGAGCAATTCCATAACCTAATCATACTGACAGTGTAGAGATCTGCACTGTCAGGAAGGCCAGGCCGAGGGTGAAACCCAAGCCAGCCGGAAGGAATGCCAGAATATCTGGAAATCCTGGACACCAGAGGATCGTATCGATAGGTATAATACCATAAGAATTATGGCTGCCACAGTTTGTGGTAGGTCCCAGCAAAAGCTGATCCATGTGCTCCAATCATTCCAACGATGACAAAGCCATGGAAGCCGTAAGACCACTGTAGGGACGTAGTCAAAGACAAACGACCCAGGTCCAAGGCAAACCCCAGGACCCTGAGACAACAGGTCTGGGTAGTGAAGCATCAGGATTGGAGTATCGATGGAGAGACTCCGAAAAACCAAGTACCCCTGACATCTGGGGCAATCAGGAGCCACCAGCAGGAAAGCATCTCTGTCTCGATTGAAACACTTCCCTCGAGGAAGAATGGAGACTGGAGAACACAGGTACGCAAATTGGAAGAACCCCTTCACCGACAAAGAGTCACTGAAGGTTGCTTCAGAATCCCCAGAGTTGGACTGTAACACCATAGTGTGATAGAGTCAGAAGGCCATGAGTGTCACCTCAGGAGGGCCCCCCCCCCCCCTGCTCACCAGGAGATGAAACCTCTCTTGGGGAAGAGACTAGTCCCCGGGATGCACGTCGTAACGGCTGAGGACTCCCGCTTCCCAATGGAGAGCACATGAAATGAACACAGTCGAGATGGTCGGGAGGAGACCCTCAGACAATGTCCGAATGTATGACATACCTGACATTGCCACCCAACGAACAGTATTGCTAAAAAGGAAGCTACTGTTCTGACCCTGTCGGACTGAACTTTTTCAGGTTCACCAGGAAACAAGGGCTATGCCAGAGTGAAGGCCCAAGACAGGCTAAAGTTCCAACAAGTTAATTGACAGGGTGGAATCGACAGACATCCAATTGCACTGAAATGGATGCGAACCAGACACTGTCCTTAGCAAAGAATACCCTGGACGAGATGGTCATAGTCACCCGAAAAGGGACAGACTTGCCTCCGGGGAGAGCAGCATCATTTGAACAGTGATCAGACAGAAAAAAAACTTGTTCCATCTGGAGATAAGCCAATTATGGAAAGGCCTGGAATGGAACTAAGCCCATTCCACCCTTCCAAAGGCAGACACTGAATAGTGGACCATGCATCCCAGAATGCAAAGACATATGTCGACTGCGCAGACATCCATGTACACCTAATGGAAGAGTGGAGATGCCGTCTTACGCCAGAAGAATTCTCAGATTCTGAGAATCCAGCAGGGCTCCTAGGTGAAGAATACCCAGAGAGGGATGCAGGGAGGACTTTTTCCCCATTGATTAAACTTCTGCACCCTGAAGAAGCCACAGTCAACCTGACCCGGCTGTAAAGTACCCCGGTGATCCTGCTAAGAGCAGGAGGCCATCCAGGTACAGGAGCATTGGGATATACTGAACAGAAGAACTGTCAGAAAATCCAAAACGCTGGTAAACCCCTGTGGGGCTGAGAACAGTCCCAACAGGCAGAGCCCGAAAACCGTAAGTGCTGTGATACAGCAAACCTCAGTCCATGCTGAGGCAAGGTCTCTGTAAGTGCCCGTAGGCACGCGTCCTGTATATCCAGTGATACCATAAAGTCCCCAGGTTCCAAACATAGTATGATGGAGCATAGGGATTGCCTCCTGAGCCCAGGTAGCTTTAGGAACTGGTTCAGGGAATTGAGACAGAGAATAGGCCAAAGAGGACCATTCAGCCACCGCACCAGAAAGAAAGCAGAACAACCAGTCCCTCGCTGAGAAAGTGGGGATGGCCCAATTAGCTCCGCTTACCCCAACAACTGTATAGCTTTCTGGATTCGTAAGGCCCTGTTCGGGTCCGAATAAGGGCCTGCGTACCATCACATGGAAATAGGCCGCCTGAGCAAAGAGAGGGCGTACCCTCCTACCCACGTAGCCGCGGCAACTAGACACTAGTACCGGGCGAACTGAGAAAATCGCCATCTCCCAGTGGTAGGCCTGTCTCGTCATGCTGACGATATATCCGTAGGTTCAGAAGCAGGATCGGCTGGCAGTCCAGGCCTGCTCGGTTGAAGAAACAGACCTTTAGGCTGACCCAGAGGACAAAAAGACTTAATAGACTTAGTCTGAGGCCCTGTAGTGGGCATAGCTGAAGGCGGGAAATTTGTACTGCCACTGTCAAGGTCAGGACCCAACAAGATCTACCCTATAGATGGTATCTGCACCTCTGCATTCCCAGAGCGCAGCCATAGGGTATTACGGAGGATACCGTCGCAGCCGGAACTCTGAAAGTTAGGAGACTGGTATCCAATATAGGCATGTCCACCTATGACAACTGCATATATTACATGAGCGACCAAATACATTTGAACCCCAGACGTGTTGGTGGGGAAAAAACATTACAAATGCATCAGCTCAGTATGCAATAGTATTAACCAACCATGCTATAGCCATGGTAGGATGGGTAACAACCCCTGAAAGCGAGTATACTGATTTCAGGCAGAGTTACCACCTACGGATCAGAAGAATCCGACCACGCAGGAATGGGATGCATAGTAACGTCTGTAATCTGACGAGTAACACACCCATCCACCCCATGAGGGGCTCGTGATGACGCTCAGGGAATTTGGGACAGGAGGCCAAACACTGTTGTAATACCTCATAACTGACAACAGCCAGAGTCCCGCCATGCGATCCCCCCGCTAGTCAGCAACAGGGAACCAGAAGGCACGCAATACTGAGGGTGTATGATACAGGTGCAGGTCAACATTCACTAACCAGAATGGACCTGCCACCAGCCCAAAGCAGGGATAATAATACTTGAAATAGGCTTCCCCCCGTGTAAGAGGGAAAGAGCCCAAAACAGTATCCAGTTCACGCAGAGCCAACTGGGAAGTAACCACAGGGCGTCAACCACGCCAATTTGCGTTTCGTAGAAAACGACCCACCCAGGGTGGCCGTGGGAATCCCTGCAAGGGGAATGACAGACTATGGTGGCACCAGGGGGATTTCATATACTGCGAAAACCCCCTGCAGGGAGCAGTAGTCTGTGTCACAGGGGAAGAGTGCAAGAAACTGCGAGATACCCTGAGATGAAAAGGGCATTATGGTGAAGTAACCCCCAGGTGAGGTACAACAATGGGGCCCACCCGGCGATCTGCAATTGAGAGGATCCCGAGAAAACAAACCTCCCAAGGGGGTCGTGAAAGGGGCCGGCACCAGATGACGCCACACATAGAACCCTTTATGAAACAAATCCTCCGCACTAACACCTGCAGCACATGACTTGCAGGATAGCAAAAATGGGTGCAGTATAACGCTCTATCTCCTGGTCAATCATATCTGACCAATCTTGGCGGAAATATCAAGCAGTGCTATACTGGTCCTGACTGATGCTAAAATTAGCCGCAGGGACCCATTTTCAGCGTATGCAACACACAGTTCCAACGAAAATGTGGCAACGTGCAGCACGCAACAGTATGTGACAAACCTCACAAATATCAACGAGTATATAAATGTGAGGTCTCAGAACCACCCTAAGTACAGCTGTATTAGGGCAGATAAGGAAAAGGGATAGATATACACTGACAGGTGAGAGAATTAAATACAGACAGTCAGCACTAGCATAAGTCACATACCATGCAGATATATACATATATACATAAACATGTCATATAATATACTGCACTATTACACTGCATTCAACTTACCCAGATTCAGTGTCTGGGAAGGCTACAGCGCTGTGTACACTGACCTGATGGTGAGGTACGCAGGGGGACTGGACTCACTGCCATCTCCGGAGCTCTGCTGCTGCACTACAAGAAAATGGCCGCTGGAGACCTCAGAAGAAG
Source organism: Taudactylus pleione (assembly GCA_031769625.1). Lineage (NCBI taxonomy): Eukaryota > Metazoa > Chordata > Amphibia > Anura > Myobatrachidae > Taudactylus > Taudactylus pleione. Next base: position 13,641,536 of record JAUIMM010000327.1, on the reverse strand, counting down.
CGTGGCCCGCGGAGGAAGCAGCTCAGCGACGCCAGACTATACATACTGAAAGGCGCGCTGAGCTGAGGGGAGGAGCCGCTGTAACAGGGAAAGCTTCCTCCCCTGGCCGGCTATTAACCTCCCGGGACGCCGGCTCCCAGTGCCGATCAGTAAGTCCCTGGTGGTCTAGTGGACACACGGGGTATGGGGGGCCCGCCGCCACTGCCAGCGCCTCCGGTCTGTCCCCGGAGACCGGAGGCACAGGACTGCATATTAAATGCGCGGATCACCGCAAGCGGTGATCCGCAACCTTACCTGCTCCCCGTAGATCCGGCAGCAGTCCTGGGCGCCCGCAGAGTCCGGCTAGTACAGACTCTGGGGTCCCGCTGACTGGCGTCTCAGCGCCGGCGGGGTGACGGAGCGGCAGCTTAGACGTCCTATGGACAGTCCGACGCTGCCGCTCTGAAAGTCCAAAGTAAAAATAAAAAAAAAACTCTGTACTTAGAACAAATAAAGCTTAGGGGCTGCTAATTAGCTCCCCACTGCACTAAACGGTGACCCGACTCCGGCCGGGCACAACTTAAACTGAGGTGCCTCTGGCTGGGGGTGGTGTTATAGGGAGAGTGGACCCAAGTGCATCCTGGGAGCTAAAAGCTTTAACTGCGTGGTGCCCGGATTTGGTTCCCAACCTATACCCCAAGGTCAACCCTGTGGACCCCCTATGGACCCTGAAGTAGAAAAACGGATTTGAGGCAGATCTCCACCTTGCGGTCAGTGACATCCTTCAAGGATGACATCGAAGGCATAGGCAACGTGGCACTTTTGACTAGGCGTGTGACATGTGAATCCACTTGCATAGGGGATTCCCGCTTAGAAAAATAATTGACCGCAAACGGATAAGCCACGGCTAAGCGCCTCTGGGGCTGAAACCGTTTACCTGGATTTTTCCACGCCTCCTCTAAATGATCCACTAATTGATCAGAAAGAGGGAACACCGTAGCCTCACCCTTAATATCCTTAAAAAGGCATATATGAATGTGGCCACCAAAGGATCAATATCCTCAATAACTAAAGCCGAGCGGACCGCTCGAATAAGACCATGGATATACACCTTGGACTTAGCGTCCGGCTCTTTGGTACGGAGAGGTTCTTGGTCAGATAGATCCAGAATCTCCCCATCATCTGACGTCTCATCGTCATCCCCATAAGGAGCAGATAAAGACGCCACCGGCCGTTATGAGGCCGCAACACAGACTCCCCCTGTAAAACATCGGACAAATGCTGAACCGATGTAGTTATAACCCACGCAGGCTCCGGAGAAACCTGGGAAGGGACAGGGAGACTGTGGGGTACCATCAATTGTCTCGGGAACTCCCGCATGGGTGACGACACCACTGACTGCTGGGACAAACCCGTCTGGGTAAACGCAGGTGGCGGAGCTAGCTGGCCCACAAGGGTTGTAAGCGCCTTAGCGAAACAAGCCCAGGGAGGTTCCTGTACCGGGACAGTGACCATAATCGGCCGTGACAGTGCCAGGCACTGGGGACATAACCCCTCCGCGTTACCCTCCCCCTCCGCTATTGGTACCTTACATTTAGTACACATGAGCTGGAGAGGAAAGTCAGTCTCAGACATGATGGTAAGTATGTGACACTCACACCTATACGTATTGGTATAGTGTGAATAACACCCTGCACACCGCGCACCGCAAGGGCTTTGAGCAGAGCAAGATCAGGGACAGTAATAAGGCTGACAGTAGAAAGTGAAAGTACAGACAGCAGGCTAGCAGATTAGTCACATACAATGCAGAAGAAACAAATCCCTGCACTATTAGCGCTGGTTCTCAACTACTCAGACCCTCAGGCTGGTAGGACTCAGCGCTGCATACACTGACCTGTAACAAACAGAGGAGAGGTATGCTGGGGAAACCAGACCACAATGCCACCGCTCACAGGCTTCCAGCAGCGTTCACCATGCTTTAAAGATGGCCACCGAAGAGCAGAGGATGGAGGAGGCCGGCCTGGGGAGGACAGCTGACACACTGTGGCCAATCAGGCAGAGCAGAGAGGCTGTGTGCAGCAGGGGAGGCGCCGGCTGTGAGACAGGGAAAGCGCGCTCCCCTGGCATTCATTTAACCCCTGGGACGCCGCAGCGCATGCCGCTCAGCAGCGGCCCGCTGTCCCAGGGGGTAGTGGAAGCGCAGGTTGGTCGCCTGGCTCCACGCTGCAGCCAGTCCCCAGGGAGCCCCCTGCCTGGGGACTCAGGACCATGTGACCAGCGGGGACCCACCGCGGGACCCCGCTGCTTACCTGCTATCCCCTTGGATCCGGCCATGGTCCAAAACATCTGGGGACATCGCTAGTCGTGACCCCAGATGTCTACCAGCATCCCCGGATCAGTACCGGCGTTCTGGCACCGGCACCCCGTAGGGGAGACGGCATGGACGTCAGTACTGACTGTCCATGCTGTACTCCCAGATGTGCAGCCAGCGCTGCCTTTAAAAGAAACTTCAGGGGCTCTTCACAGCCCCCCTCTGCACAGTGCCTCCGACTCCGGCCAGGCACCGACGAAAACTGAGATGCCTTGGCCCGGGGGCGGGGTATAGGAGAGGGACCCAGATGCATCCTGGGAGGCTGAAAACTTTAACTCTGTGGTGCCTGAAGACTGACATCATCACCTATACCCCAAGGTATCCTGTGGATACCCTATGGACCCTGAAGTAGAAATAATAAATATATATATATATATATATATATATATATATATATACACACACACACACAATCGGTATGAATGACCGCCAGACATATGCCCGACTGTTCAAATACAGACAGTGGATGCCCGATGGAGGAAATCCTGACAAGGTAAGAATTTACCCTATCCCTAAACCTCTAACCCTCCCTTAGTGGTCCCTAATCCTAACCTCCCCCCTAGTGCCTAACCCCCCCCTGTAAATGCCTAAACCTAACTCACCCCGGGGGGGAAGGGGGTGCCTAACCCTAACCTCCCCCAAGGGAGGCCTATCCCTAACCCCCCCTTCCCCTAGCCCAGGGGTTCCCAACCACGGTCCTCAAGGCACACCAACAGTCCAGGTTTTAAGGATAGCCATACTTGAGAACAGGTGACTTAATTAGTACCTTAGTTACTTTGATTTAACCATCTGTGCTTTAGCATGGATATCACTAAAGCCAGGACTGTTAGTGTGCTTTGAGGACCGAATTTGGGAATCACTGCCCTAAGCCTAACCCTATCCTCCCGGGGGGAAGGGGAGGGTGCCTAACCCTAAGTCCCCCCGGGAGCCCTAAAACCTAACCTTCCACCCCCCGCGCAGCTATCCACGCCCGGCTTACCTTTGCTCGGTATGCCGGGCGTCGGGCTCCCAGCATAGGGATAATGACAGGTGTCGGTTTTTTGACGCCTGTCATTAATCCCGTCGGGATTAGACAGTCGGGAAGCCGGTACTCGGCTTCCTGACTGCATCCCACATACACATATATAAAATTGCCATTATGTGTAGATAACATTTAGCAGAATATCAATTGCTGCGGTTTGCAGCAATTTTAGAATACTTTGCTCTGACCCACAGTGTCTGCTGTCTGTCACTTTTGATTACAGTATGCTGGTAAGAGTAGATGCTCTGTTATATTAATGTACAGTGTTGCATATAGCCCATGCAGCCTGTGCCCAGCTACAAGGGGAATGTATACAATACGATCACATTTACAAGTTAAATCACATGCCTAAAAATAATGCTGTGTGCGTACAACTGAATACCTTGACCAGGCGGCTGCGCAGGTAACTGCTGAGCATGAATCGGATCCTCTCTATCTCCATGTGATGGAAACTGATCTTGAGATCCCCCTGTCGTGCTCGCTGCAAGTTTTGCTCCTGGAGGAATTAGAGGGCGATTAGGAGTTACCAGGAGATACATCATATATTAATAGGTAGAGAGCTTCCAGGGTAAATCAGTAACTCAGGAGATACGTTACCATATGATTCAGCTGCTCCATCACACACTCCACAATCTCTGACTTACTCTCCAGGAGCTCAGGTGCAAACTTTTCATTGAGCCAGGCCTGCGAGGGAGGAGAACAGATCGTGTGGTTAGTTTTACTGGTCCACACTTTACATACAGTGCATCAGATATAAGGAAACTTAAGCTGCACATTAACTAGGCGATTATACCTAGCGATAACGACCGTCGTTATCGCTCCATCGCTTGGTAACCGCCCGCAAATCGGGCAGTAATAGGTTCAAAACAACCAGCGACGCACGTGCCCGCTGGTCGTTTTTAACATCAATCATCGCCCGAACATGACGGTCAACCTGACGACCGCCGTCAGGTTGCCATGTTCGGGGATGATTGATCTGCATACACTGAACGTTCAGTGTATGCAGTTCACCCCGCGGGAGACGACGGAGTCATAATCGTGCCGTCGTCCCCCGCGTCGTGTAATGGATGGGCAGCATTAAGCTCTCCAACTGTTTTGTAACTAATGTCAGGTACACACTAGACTATATGTTCCCCGATCCAGACTGATATTGCCAACATCCTCTAGTGTGTATCCTCAATGTCACCAACGATGCGGGCTCCCGCACATCGTCAGCGACATAGCCCATTGGACTGGGGACATCGCTGCTGCTCCAGACATCGGCATGTGTGTATGCACTTAGCGATGCCGGGACCCCTGTCGGGTTCCGTCGCACGGTAAGTCGGCTGGGTACACAGCATGCCCTGCAGGTGAAGAGTACAGGTTGCCTGAGGTGCACATAAACACAGACTGTAACAAACTAACTACAAAGTGCTACATAGAGTGTACCCTCTGACCCAAATATACAGAGCATTTACTGTCCCCGTGCTGCCTATGCAACAGATAGATCTGCAGGACAGCGCTCTGCTAGGATGGCGCACTTGGCTTACTTCTATAAAAAATATGAATAAAGCTTCCCACAACAGTGAGGGAACTAAAAAAAATATATATAAATATATATAATGTGCTGGCGGCACTCACGGTTTTGAAGATAATAAATAGGAGGTCTCTTTAGAACTCAACTTGAGGGGAGAGAGACCTCCTATGTATTATCTTCAAAACCGTGAGTACCACCAGCACATTGCCTCTATCAGTAAATTTACTAAAGTGACAGTTTTTAGAAGTGAGTTTTGAAAGTGATGTTGCCCATAGCAACCAATCAGATTCTACAAAACATTTAACTAGCACCTTCTAGAAGATAATAGCTAGAATCTGATTGGTTGCTATGGGCAACATCACTTTTAGAACTCACTTAAACAAAAAAAAAAAACACTCATTTTAGTAAATTTACCCCAGAGACTGGTATGTGGCTTGTGACTGCATTGTCCAGTCCTTGAAAGTTTTATGAGGTTTCACCGTTTCCCTAGTTGGTTTCACTGTAATTATCATACAAAAAGGGAGAGAAAAAAAAAAGCAGCGAGTTCTAATCAGTAACAATGGCCTCATATCCTCAGCTATGTAACCTTACTTACATATCATTTATAAGTGCTTCCGGAAACAAGAAAAAAAAAAAAAAAGAATTGAAAGAAACAGTCTGAAATGTACATTTTTTTTTGTGTTAAAGACCTTTTGGCAATTGTATACATTTCATGCATATATGATTTTTGGCTGAAATTAAATTTCTCTCAAAATACGAGATACAATAACCACAGCATTGATTTATTATTTACAAACCAACTTTTTGCACCATCACCACCTTTTTTTTTATACAATATAAAACATCCTACAGCTATTACAAACATGTACAAATGTAAAACTGTCCTAATGTCATCTCTGTACTGCACGTCATTGCTGTTCATGTAGCATGACAGATATAATTTCATCTGTACGATACCCTATCCCCCTTCCCCCCCACATTTTGTCACAGAAAAAACGAGAGGTTCCTCACTTGGACATATTTTTGCATCCTTTAACCCCTTTCTTGCAGAGGACGAGTCCTACTCATCATCCGCATGTACATTCAGACTGCAGACAACATCGTGACTCGTCCATTTTGAGGGGGAAGTGAAAAAAATATGTAAAATAATTTACCTTCCCCACCGGTCTGGATGGCAGGTGAGGACATGCCAGCAGCCGGAGGAGTTGCAGGAAGTGCCGCCATTGCGCACCAGCGCCGACGTAACTATTGTGAATGAAGAAAGCAGAGGGAGGGACATTAAAGTCCCTTCATCTCCCTCACTGTGTAAAAGAATGTGGGGAGTCCCCTCTTTCAAACTGTGTGTCCTCATGGAAATTTATAAAGAAACTACCTGTACTATAGTAAAATCATGGGATCTGGAGATAGAGGAAGATACCTCCCCCCACCACACCCCACCAACCTGGCACTCATATTTGGTGGAGGGAGATCTCCTCTTTCAAATGATTTGGCCATCTAGTAGTTATACGTTTTCCATAAATGGGTGGGAGTGCACTAGGTGCGTTATCCCCCCCATTATAATGCCTTTATACAGTATATGGTGCAAACATGTTTGAATGAGAGAAATCCCTTTTTCAGATAATGCAGCCCTATAGTAGCCATTGTCTGGTGATCACCAAACTATGGCCCTGATTCAGAGCCGGACGCTCTGACCAGAGCGCTCGCTCTGAAACAGGGCCCACCTCCATTAAAATGGAGCGTCCTCCTGGACGCTCGTATAGCTGTGGGTCACCACCCACAGCATATACGAGCGTCCAACAAGATGGTCGCGATGGTCTTGACCATCGCGACCATCGGACTTGCGAGTGAAACCCTGTGGTCGGGTTTCTCAACCGCAAGGCCAGGAGTGATTTTGGCTCTATCAGAGCCAAAATCACTCCCACTGACATCACTAGTGATGTCAGTGGGGCCGGCTTCAGACGGTAGGCGTTCCCATTGGAACGCCTCCGTCTGGCAGGCACGCCCCCCAAAGGGGGCGTGCTGTCAATCAACATCGACAGCACGCCCCCTTTGGTGCGAGACCCGGAGCGATGGAAAGTCCTTTGCTCGCCGGGTCTCGCGCATGCGCACGACGGAGCTCCCTCCGTCATGCGCATGCGCAGTGGGGACCATCGACCCACTTGCGAGCGTATTGCCGCTCGCGAGTGGGTCTGAATGACCCCCTAAATTACCTGCACTACGGAAAACATAAATTTTCTGTATATGGGTTGCCCTATTACACCCATGATGACACAGCATATTGGCACCCTTGTTGGAAAGAGGCGAGTCCCCTCTTACAAATGGTGTGACTTAGTAGAGGATATTGTCCGGTGATCACCTGGGAACGGTCAGGAGTCTCCATGGTCCCAAGGACCGGCACGGCACAGATAAAAGCTTTTCTTTGTGTTTTTTGGTAATGCAGACTTTTCCGCAGCAAAGGGGTTAAAACCAAATATCAAAAACATTTTTTTTTTTTTATAAATTGTAATTGTTTTGTGACAAACAATTAAAATCCTAATAAAGAGAAACAATCTTGCTGGTTGCAATTTTAGATCAATTAAGGGGTTGTGTACGGGATGCACGCAGTCGGGATTCCAGAGGTCAGAATCCTAACGCCAGCATTCCCCCCTCCCTACCTTAACCCTCCCCTCCTGGTGCCTAAATTTAACCTCCCCCTCCCCGCACCCTAACCCTCCCCCCGCTACTTATCTTCAGGTTCCTTGCAGGCGGGAGGTTGGCGCAAGTATTCTAAGCACCGGTATCCCACGTGCCAGGATATTGACTGTATCCCCAATTAAGTAATGCCAAAGCAAGAACCACAAAGTATATCTTTGTGGTTGTCTAAAATAAATTAACATTTGCTTTTGGTTCACGTTCCTGAAATTTTAGCTACATTTTATCTGACTTGTTAAGGCCCCAACACGCCAGGAGGATTCAGTATGATTGTTCAAATCCCGACAGCGGTATCCCGGCAGCAGTGAAAATCCCGATCGTCCCAAGGTAAGTATTTCCTACCCTATTCTATCCCCTAACCCTCCCCCCCTCCCACCCCAAGTGCCTAGCCCTAATCCCCCCTCTAAGTGCCTAAACCTAACCCCCACCCTCCCCCGCTGCCTAAACATAAGTCCCCCGGGGGGGTGCCTAACCCTAACCTCCCTCCCCCGGGGGTGCCTAACCGTAACCCTCCCTTCCCCTAGCCCTACACTCCCGGGGGGGTGCCTAACCCTAAATCCCCCCCAGGAAGCCTAAATCTAACCCACCCCCCCTGGCAGCTGTCCGCGCCGGCTTATCTTCGATCGGTAAGCCGGGTGTCTGGCTCCCGATGTAGGTAAAATGACAGGCATCGGGATTTCGACGCCTGTCATTTAACTCCTTGCTGGGATTAGACCGTCGGGAAGCCGACGGTTGGGATTCCGTCCGCAACTGCTTCCCCACCAGCCGACCTGGAAATGATGTGATGTCGTCATTGATTTCCCAAGAACTCACTGGAGCTCCCGGACAAACGATATCCTGCATACACACTTTGCAATCTGACCAACGACCTAACGATATAGATCGTTATAGATATAGGGTTGTTAACGAGCTTTCCAGATCTTCCTGCATGCAGGGAAGATCTGAGGATGCGACCAACGACCAGCGGGAACGTGCATTGGCATCATTCATACACACTGCACGAATTGTCGTTCTGATGCGTCAAAATATTGTCTAGTATGTACGCACCTTTAGAATGATCAAAAGCAGTGCCACCCTCCACCGCATCCATGCAGCAGTGCCACCCACCAGCGCACCCATGTCTCACCTCTTCTAGTTTGCTGATGAGCTCCGCAGGAGTCAGGACTTCTTCACTACCTGCATCAGAGTCCTGATCGGAGGCACCCGGCTCCTCTTCCATGGCGCGGAGCACTGCCGCTCACCTACGAAGGAGAGGGCGTCTGTAATTATTACCTAGGTAATAAAATATATTGGCATAAAATCTTCCATTAAAAAGAATCAAATAGTTTCCATCATTACAAAGATATGTGGACAGGTCAAAGGAAAAGCAGGGGCTGCGTCGTATGAGACACAGGATGGGGCACAGGGAGGCTACACAGGCGGGGGCACAGGGAGGCCAGGGCTACACGGTATGGAGCACAAGGAAGTCGGGGACTGCGCTGTATGGGGCACAGGGAAGGCAGGGGCTACACACAGAATGGGGCACAGGGAAGGCAGGGGCTACACACAGAATGGGGCACAGGGAAGGCAGGGGCTACACACAGAATGGGGCACAGGGAAGGCAAGAACTACACATAGGAAGGACTTGAATGGCCAGATCATCCCTTTAATACGGGACACTTATGACTTACACAGGTTGATAATAACCAGTGAAATGGAGACATGAGGTCAGCCAGTCACGCAATCTGTGTAAGTCATATGTGTCCCTTATTAAAGGGATGATGTGGGGGCAGCCCTACCAGGGACAGTCACCTGTCAGCCTCCTCGGGAGCAGCTTCCAGTCTCCGCTCCACCGCCGTGTTTTTCTTTATCTCACAATTTGCCGCCAAACTATCCCGTGACGTCACTGGGAGGGAGGGCGGAGTTAAACACAACGCTTCATTCATATTCAAATTGGGGGAGGTCCATGTCGCAGTGTCTGTGTAGCGGTGACTAGAGCAGCAGCCACCGGCCGGGGAGCAGGACGGCAGCGCCGGCGCCGCTATATTACACATCGCGTTTCCACAGCTCCAGGAGCGCGCAGTGTTCTGCAACCGACGCAGTCCCGCTTAACAGCCAGCAGAGGGCGAGAGAGCGCCTTACGCTGTGCAATGGCGACGCTCTGTCTCTCCATCTTTATGGTTCTACTCTGTGACGGAGTCCGGGAAGTGTCAAACCGAAAGTTTTAATGATACTCTCTGGGGTTAGGGTCCTCTCTGTGAAGGGGATTTAGATATTACCCTGGGGTTAAGGGGGGTATGCGCCGCTGTACATGTTGCTCTTTCCCTCCTGTTGTGGCTATAAACACTCTGTGCTGCTGTCACCCTCCTGTTATAGTATATACACACTGTACCCGGTTCCTGTCTGTGCTGGGGAGCCTGTATAATATATGCTATAGGCTGCTGTGACTCTCCCCCTCCTATCTCTCATCTCTCTGACACAGGATTCTCCTGCTGGGAACAGATAAAGTAAATGGAATAATATTTGTCTCCTGGACTCACTAGAGGACAACAAGCTGGGATAACACAGGTACAGTCATCAGGACATTGCTGGCAGAACCGGTGCCCCTTGGCAATACATTCAGCTGATGAGTAGATAAAGGCGCCTGCTGTTGTTGCCCAGGTAAGGCCTCCTGCCCGCTGCATGCCATTACTAGTGCACCACGTACACCGATGTTACTACAATTTAGCATACTGAGTCATACCAATCCCACTCCCAACTCCATTTGCTCCTGAATGGCCGTATTTGGGTGGTAACTGGGTGTTCGCACAAAAGTTAGTGAAGGTGTGTGGTCAGAATTGTGGGCAATACCTTTGCACGCACCCAGAGGCACACATGAGTTCAGCTGGAACTCTTGCGCCAGGTAGAGGGCTGGTGCGAGTGCGCCAATAATGACAAAAGTTATTTGAGAACCCCACACGTAGGGCTGGTGCAATTCCATAGATGTATACAACTCACCAAATAGCGAGTATAATTGTGTGCAACTCTGGGTCGCCCTCCTTTAGGTCAATATGGTGGCCTCCATTGAGCTTTCCAGGTGCTTTCCTTGCTTTGCCAGCTCTCGTCACCTAATGCAGATTATTACTAATGAAAGTGCTTAACTGCACAAACTCCCTCATTACTAGGGATAGTCTAAAATTGTAAAGATTGGTTCCTGAAAATGGCCCTAGGTTTTCAGTATTGACCAAATGCCTTTTATACTTTCCTTTAGCTGCAATTCTTAGCATCTGTCATTGTACTATGGACTTTATAATCTAAAATTTATTGAGTAGAATGTTTAAGATGCATCCGCATTGCATGCTCGTAAATAAATGCAGATCTTCTGTATTCAGAGTTGGCAACTGTTTGATTGTGAAAGTAGCAGTCATCACTATCAACAGACATTTGTACCAGCCCTATACTAGGTGCAAGAGGGGTTGGGTATAGGTTGCCGGCAGTTGGGATCCCGGCGGTCACAATCCCGACGCCGGGATCCTGACAGGGTTAACATACTGACACTTGTTGGACTGTATGCTAACCCTCCCTTTTTGTTGACTAACCCTAACCTCCCCTCCTAGTGCCTAAAACTAACCTCCTGCACCCTTACCTAACTCTCCCCCTAGTGCCTAACCCTCCCCTAACCCCCTATACTTGCCTTCGGGATTCTGGAGCCGGGATCCTGACGCCGGTATATAAACCGTCGGCATCCCGCACGCCAGGATGCAGACTACATCCCTTGCAAGAGATTGGTCTAAATCAGATGGATCTCTGTATTTGCTCAACTGTGAATAGCCTGCAATTCTGCCTTCACGCCCATAGAGCACTTTTCCTATGTGCGAATGCCCTTAGGCCCTTATCCATTGGATATATGTACAATACTGAATAGCCCTTAGTTGCTTAAAGTTGCATGTGCTCAGTGTGCAAAAAATGTAAGATCCATTTCCAAACTTGGCTTGTGTATAACTCCAAATCAGCCCCACAGTGCTGCTGTATGGTTTTGTAGACCACAGGCTTCTCAATATCTTCACCTCGCACCACTGACTGTCGCCTCTGCTGCTGTCTTGTGGAATTGTTTTTTGTTAGTCTAAGTAAAATAAAAAGGATATAATAAATGAGTTAAAATCTGACGCAATTTTTTTCTCTTATGTCATCTCAATCCTACTCCTCAAATTCTGCCCAAATCAGGTGAAATAACAGTAAACATACAGATATAAGGATGTATCTATGGCGATACAAGCAAATGTAATAAGTGATTAAATAAATTCTAACCACAAAACCGTAGAGACAGAGAGAGACGTCTGTAAATTCTAACCACAAAACCGTAGAGACAGAGAGAGACGTCTGTAAAGTTTCCAAAATATTTTTTTCTTTTTATCCACAAAGGCTCCAAGATAAAAGTCCAAGTCTATGCGGTTGTCTTTAAAATACCCACAAGTCTAAGCACCAACACCGTTTCAATCCAATAGGATCTTTATCAAGGTGTAACTAGAGTGGGCTGAAGTCTTTATTTATACCTCTGAACTGGAAATGATGTCAGCTATTTCTGCCAGTATTGCAGCTTACACGCTGCATTCATACCTGCTCCTAGTACATGTGTGTGGATTCCGCTCTACATCAGTGCCGCTGGGACAGTGCATGAACAGTGGATAACGGGTACGACATTTCCTGTGGGTGTCCAGCAGCTATCAAGTGGTGGCCTGGCTTAAATTAATTATTCTTGGACCTGATCCCTGTCGCCTGAAGCTAGCGGGGTGCCATACCGGAGCCAGTGTGGCCTGGTAAGAGGACTGAAGGAGAGGAAAGGACAGCTGTACAGGCCCAGAATGCTTTGCAAGGATGTTGCGCTGACATCACTTCCGGTTCAGAGGTATAAATAAAGACTTCAGCCCACTCTAGTTACAGCTTGATAAAGATCCTATTGAATTGAAACTGCATTGGTGCTTAGACTTGTGGGCATTTTAAAGACAACCGCAGAGACTTGGACTTTTATCTTGGAGCCTTTGTGGATAAAAAGAAAATAATATTTTGGATTCTTTACGGACGTCTCTCTCTGTCTCTACAGTTTTGTGGTTTGAATTTATTTCAATCACTTATTACATTTGCTTGTATCGCCTTAGATCTTCTCCTTATATTTGTATGTTTACTAAGTAAAATAAAACCCTAAAAAAGTGCTCTGTACATTTATAATAAAAAATCACACATTGTTTTCACTCTTTAGGTCCCCCCTTGATCTAGGGTTACAATGGCACCACCTTATCCCTTGGACTGGGAAGATGATGAACGGATGTCCTTTTTGTTCTCTGCCTTCAAGCAGACAAGGGACGTGGACAGTGCTGATTGGGACAGTAAGATGGCTTTTTGGATCCCCCTGATTGTGGAACATGCCAAGGATCACGGACTCCTCACTGTCACAATGCGCCAGCTGCAGTCGGATTTCACCCGCAAGAGCTGCTCCGCCCTGGGTTTGGGAACGGTAATGGAGGAAATGCTCAGGTGAATACCAGCAGAAAGGACTAGTGCTAGAGAGTCATCTGCAATCCACAAAAGAATTACATTGAGGGCTGTTCTGTGCAGCCTGTGCCCTTTCTAACTTCCAGGCTACTGTGTCCGGAACCTATATAAGGGGTAGAGCATATTAGTAGTATTATCTTTTATTTATAAGGTGCCACAAGTGTTCTGTTGTGCCATATATAGGGCCCTGCTCGCAAGAGCTCACTTTCTCTACTGGGAATATGGCTGGACACAAAGAGGGTGAGGAGGCATGTCTGTAGGATGCAGTGGTCGGTTTGAGTAAAGGAGGTGAGTTTTAAGGGCACATTTACTAACTAGGATGTTGGAAGCCAGTCTGCGCATGAGAGGGCATTTCAGAGGTTGGAAGCAGTGTGTGAAAAATTCTGAAGGCAGGAAGAGGTGATCAGTGGGGAGCAGAGGCAGAAGTCCTTAGAAGAGCGATGTGGGGGGGAGTAAGTGTGGGTGGGAATGAGGATGGAGATGTAGAGAGGAGTGGCCGAGGGCTTTGTAGGAGAGTGAGAGAAATTTTTAATTTACCACTGTAGGGGACAGGAAGCCAATGATGAGACAACAGACGTAGAGCAAAGAGGGAGGTAACAGATGTGGACAGTAGCGTTAAGGTGGCAAGATTGGCGTTCGGTAGGGCAGAGAGGATTAGATTACAGTAGTTATGTTGAGACATAGGGCGTATATGATAGTTTTAGTGGCTTCCAGGATGAGGAAGGAATATGGAGGTGGAAGTGGCAGGTTTGGAATAGGGATTGGGTGGGAGGAAGGGGGAGGGCAGAATCCGGGATGAAGCCTATACAGCAAACCTGTAGGACAGAGGAGAGGGAGCCGTCAATGGAGAAGGGACATTGGTGGGGGCGAAACATTGACTTTGGCTTTAGATATGTTGCATTTAATAAAGCTTTGGATCACACAAGAGGAGATGGGCGACAGACAGCAGGCAATATGGAATGGGGGAAATAGAGGTACATTTGGGTATCCTCAGCTTACAGCTGGTATTGGTGGCAAAAGTAGCTGATGAACTCAACGATGTAAAAGTGTAGAGGGAGAAGGGAATGAGCCAAGTGCAGAGCCTTGGGCGAGTTAGAGGTAGGTATGGAGACAAAAACAAGTATTTGGACAGGTAGGAGGGGAAACAAAGTGCTGTGCCTCTCCGAGGCCGATGGAGTGTAGTTAAATATGCCTTCTAATATATATGTACACTTTTCTGCTGTGACAGACGGGGTGCCCTGCAAATTGAGTCGGATTTTGTGTCTGGAATTGCCAGTGGCTGGATCTCGTGGGGCATGAGACAGCTGGTCATCAAACCTCTACGCTGGACCGTGGGGGCAGTTCTAGGTGCGCAGATTAACCCAGATGAGGCCTTTGTGGTTCCTGAAGTGATTAAGGTATATAATGGTGCAGCATGTAGGTGAAAGTGACCCCTAATAAGTCTCGCAGTACCCTTAGGTGATGAGTGATAATGTTCATCCAATATTACATTACCGCTTAAGACAAACACTTTGTAAAGTGCAGCACCTGATATATTTTATTATCTTTACTATTTTTAAGACCCCAAAAAGTGTCAACAGTGCAGGTCAGAGAATATACATAATACAGCGTGTTTGGACATCACATAAGTACAGTAAATGTAAATTGACAATTCTTTGGAATAGCACAGCGTAATAAAACAACCGGTATAGTTAGGACGAGGACAAGGGGTCAGTGTAGGGAAAGTTACTGTATCTTGTACAGCAAGTGGTGGAGAATCGCAGGGAGCCCCTGCCTGTAAAACATTATATATGTCTAACGATTTTTGAAGTGTTGTATTGTCGGTCACAAGTAGTAATGTATCAGATGCAGCTTGTATAAGAAACAATGTAGCTTTTCCTTTTTATGTTTACATTATGCCAATGGGTTGGGTATGAGATCCCGGCGGTCAGGATGCCGCTGGTCAGAATACAGACAGCGGCATCCCAACAGTGAAGGTCCCGACAGCGGTAGGTAAGTATAGTACAACTAACCCTCCCTCCCCGCTGCCCAAAACTAACACCCGCTAGATCCTAAACCTATACCTTCCCCTAGTGCCTAACCCTAAACCTCCCCTGACCCTTGATACTTACCTTTGGGATGCTGGTGGTCAGGATACTTTTGCCGGTTGGGATTCTGGTGCCGGTATTTAGATCGTTGGCATCTCGCCCGCCGGGATACTGAATACATCTCATACCAATATATGTAAAATATTAAATGCAGTATGCTGATAGTTGATCTATCCATATATCCTAATACAATGCCGCCCCTTTTCTACCACTCTCCAGGAACAGGCAGCGCTTGTGCTGCAGAAGTATCAGTCCTCCCCTCTGAGCTCGGTCTCCTTGCTGTCTGAGGATGATGTATACGGGCTCTGCAAAGAGCTGATTGCGAGTCGGTCTTCACTGAAGTTGGTTTTGCTGCAGTTGCAGAGAGAAAAAAAGATTTGCGTGTTGCAGAGAGATGGAGAAAGGGTAAGGGGCACAGGAAATACACCCGTTCAGAGGAACACTGCTCAGTCTGATCTGGCCTTCAAGACATGGGGGCTGATGCAAAGTTGAGTGAACGCCCACTTGCGTAATTTTCACTCTGTTCATGCTCTAGAATCAAGTGTATACAATTGTGTGATGCAGATACCCATTTCAGCCTCATTTGTTCTTGCGACTAAATGAACATAACTAGGTTGTAAGGCAGCGTTCACACATAGACTAAGTTCATTGTGGCTGTGACAATGGAGTTGCATGCTGTGCAGAGTTGGCTGTAAGCATAAATCCGCGTGTTTGCTGATGTATCTTTTGCACCTAGGATAGGGTTGGTGTAAGTGCGCATTGATAACGACTGGTATTACTCAAAGCGTACGGATAGGAGCGACCTGCCCACAGAGATGCATACATCTCTGCTCACATGTGAACCTAGTAATATCTACAGCCATGGCCAAGGTTTGAGAATTAATAATAATAATAATATCGTTTATATGGCGCCACAAGTGTTCCGCAGCTCCTTACAAAGTACATAAATTGATTTACAGTACAATACATTACAGGACATGCATAATATATATTGCTGCATTCGCGATCATAACACCCAGATAAGCAACAATGCAAAGCAACCAAGTGTTAGGTGCCCTGGTAGAGAGTAAGAAGTAGATGAAGGTAGAGTAAGGAGAAGCACAAGAGGGTAGAGGGCCCTGCTCATAGCTTACATTCTAAGGGGGAGGGACAGACAGACAGGGGTGAAGCAGATGCGGTAGGCAGGGAGAGAGGAGTATGTAGCAGCAAGTTAAGATGAGAGCTGAAAGGCTTTGATGAAATAGTGGGTCTTGAGAGCCCGTTTGAAGGATTGAAGAGAGGTGGAGAGTCTGATGGGAAGCGGGAGAGAGTTCCAAAGGTGGGGAGCAGCGCGGGCAAAATCTTGGAGGCGGGAGGAAGTAATCAGCTGGCATGAGAGGCGGCATGCATTTGTTGAACGAAGAGGGCAGACAGGAGAGTGAAGGTAGATGATGTCAGAGTTGTAAATGGGAGAGGAATGGCTGAGGGCTTTGTAAGTGAGTGTGAGAACCTTAAATTGGGTTCTAAAAGGGAAGGGGAGCCAGTGGAGAGCTTGTAGGAGAGGGGAGGCAGATGCAGAGCGTTTTGAGAGGAAGATGAGCCGAGCAGCAGCATTGAGGACAGACTGGAGAGGGGAGAGAAGGGATTTGGGGAGACCAGATAGGAGGAGGTTACAGTAGTCCAATCTGGAGATGACCAATGAGTGAATGAGGGTTTTAGTGGCATTCTGGGTGAGAGAGGGTCTAATCTTGGAAATATTTTTAAGATGAAAACGACAGGACTGTGAGAGATTCTGGATATGTGGTTTGAGGGAGAGGGAGGAGTCCAGGATAACTCCAAGACAGCGCACTTTGGGGCTAGAGGAGATAGTTGTGCCATCAATTGATAAGGAAATTGTGGGAAATGTGGTTATGTAAGGGGGAGGGAAGATGATTAGCTCAGTCTTAGACATATTAAGTTTAAGAAATCGCTGGGACATCCAGGAAGAGATGGCAGAGAGACAGTTGGAGACACGAGTGAGGAGAGAGGTCAGGGGAGGAAAGGTAGATCTGAGTATCATCAGAATAGAGATGATATTGGAGGTCAAAAGAGCTGATGAGTTCACCTAGTGAGGATGTATAGAGTGAGAATAGGAGAGGTCCAAGAACAGAACCTTGGGGAACACCTACTGCAAGAGGCTGTGGGGGAGAAGAGGAGCCATGAGAGGAGACTGAGAAGGATCGGTCAGAGAGGTAGGAGGATAGCCAGGAGAGGGCAGTGTCACGTAGACCAAGGGAGTGAAGGATTTGCAGAAGGAGAGGGTGGTCCACAGTGTCGAAAGCAGCAGAGAGGTCAAGGAGAATGAGCAGGGAGGTAGTGGCCCTTGGATTTGGCAACAAGGAGGTCATTGCTGAGTTTAGTGAGGGCAGTTTCAGTGGAGTGGAGAGAACGGAAGCCGGACTGAAAAGGGTCAAGGAGGGAGTGAGAGAAAAGAAAGGTGGTGAGGCGTTTGTAGACAATCCGCTCAAGAAGCTTGGAGGCAAAAGGGAGGAGAGAGATGGGACGGTAGTTGGAGAGAGTGTTAGGATCAAGGGTAGGTTTTTTAGTATGGGGGAGACAAGGGCATGTTTGAATGCGGACGGGACAGTGCCTGATGATAGGGAGAGATTAAGGAGGTGGGCAAGATGGGAGCAGGCAGAAGGAGAGAGGTAGCGGAGGAGATGTGAAGGGATAGGGTCAAGGGGGGAGGTGGAAGGGGGGGGAGGACTGGATGAGGGACATGACTTCCTCTCCAGATACAGGGGAGAAGAAAGTTAGAGTCGGTAAAATGGAAGGAGAGGGGTGATCTGGGAAGAAAGGAGGTGGATAGCAGGGGGACTGGTGCGATATGATGTCCTGACGTATGGAGTCAATTTTAGATGTAAAGTAGGTAGCAAAGTCAAGGGCAGAGAGCGAGGAGGGGGTGGGCGGAGGAGGGAGTTTAAGGTGGTGAAGAGACGTTGGGGATTTGAGGACTGAGAGAAGATGAGGTTCTTGAAATATGACTGTTTAGAGAGGGAAAGGGCAGCACTGTATGATGAGAGCATTTGAAATGGAGAAAATCAGCCTTAGAGCATGATCTTCTCCACTGTCGCTCGGCAGTTCGCGAACACTTTTGCAGGTATCTGGTGCATTTGGAATGCCAAGGTTGAGGTGTAAATCTGCGAGGGTGAATAGTGATCAGAGTCCAGAGCAGAAGTAAGGGAGGTATTGTATAGAGAAATGGCTTGTTCAGGGCAGGAGAGAGACAGGATAGGGGAGACAAGTGAGTCCAGCTGGGACGAAAAAGAAATGGTGTCAATAGCGTCAATGTTACACTTAGTGAGCTTAGTGATGGTGGCCTTAGGAGGTAGAGGAAGGGAAGGAGAGAGGGATAGGTTAAAAGAGAGAAGGTGATGGTCAGAGAGGGAGAATGGGGAATTGGAGCAATCAGAAATATTACAACGGTGAGAGAAGACCAGGTTAAGTGAATGCCCACTCATGGGAGGGTGAGGAGGTCCATTGGGAGAGACCAAATGAAGAGGTGAGGGTAAGGAGTTTGGAGGCAGAGGCTTCTGTGGGGCTATCAATAGGAATATTGAAGTCACCTAGGATAAGAGAGGAAAGGTCAGAGTAGAGAAAATGAGGAAGCCAGGAAGCGAAGCTGTTAATGAATTTGGAAGGAGGGCCAGGGGGACGGTAAATAACAGCTACTCTAAGGTGAGCTGGTTGGAAGAGGCGTATGGCATGATCCTCAAATGTAGAGCAAGTAAGAGATGGTTCAGAGGGCAGTAGTTGGTAGGAGGTGCCGGGGGATAGAAGGACCCCTACCCCACCACCATGGCGACCCCCAGGCCAAGGGGTATGAGAGAAGATGAGGCCCCCAGAGGAGAGAGCAGCAGGGGAGGTGGTGTCAGAGGGTGAAATCAAGGTTTCAGTAATGGCTAGGAGATGCAAGTTTTTTGAGATGAAAAGGTCATGGGTGGGTACGAGTTTGTTACATACTGATCTGGCATTCCAGAGGGCACAGGATAGAGGGACAATGTTTGTGGGAGAGATATGAATTAGCTTATTTGTGTTGCTGTAGCAAGAAGGTGAGTTTAATATGGGGGGCCGAGATGAATGTAGTGGAGAGATTATGCGGGGACCAGTGCTGTGAAGGGAACCTGTAGGTGGTTGGCAGGGAGGGAGTTTAATATGATGGGGGTGGGGTGGGGTGACATGGAGAGGAGGTTTGGAGGAAGGATTATCAGTAGGGTAGTAGGACATAGAAGGGGTAGAAGAGAATGAAAGTGTAGTAGTGTGAGAGGAGAGGGAGGACGGCAGACAGAGGAGGGGAGATAAAGGAAGAAGGAGGTGGAGGAGACAAGGGGAAATTATATAGGTGGAAAAAGGGGGTAGAGCAGAGGATTAGGTAGACAATGAGTGGAGGGGGAGGTACACATGATAATGGTGTGGAAGAGTTGAGTAGGGGGAGGAAAACCTAGATGTAGGAATAAAGTATCATTGCAGAGGAGCAAGTAATAGTACAATGGAGGAAAATGTGCTTACAAAATTTCCAAACTATTATTGAGAGGAAAAGAGGAGAAATGGAATTGTAAAGTAAACTGAATTAGAAGATAGATGACAGGCTAGGAAAAGAAAAGAGGTGGGAAGACATTTCTAAGAAATAAACTGAAATAGGCACTGAATACAGTAAGCTATGAGTTGTTTGTGATACGAGCGAGTCAGTACAAATATTAGCAAGTGTAAGCTCTTATAGTGAGCAAACAGAGGCCAGTGAGGATTGTCCAGGTGATGCAGACAGCAGTTGCTTGTAGTGTAGATATTGTGAACTCACATTTCTTGATTATACTTTGTCCATATGTTCTTGTTAATGAATAGTTTCAGGTTAGAGTGGTCTCCTTCTGTTTAACTTCGGTTTAATGCCGGTATAATGCCGAATTTGGTAAGAAATGCACTTTTACAAATTATGCACTTCTAATAATTATGCCCTACTCAGCCCAGGGGCCTTCAGCCTCTCATATGAAACTTATGACACAAGTATTGATTTTCACAAAGTTTGCTGCTTCAGTGTCTTTAGACCTTTTTGTCAGATGTTACTATGGTATACTGAAGTAATATTACAAGCATTTCATAAGTGTCAACGGCTTTTATTGACAATTACATTAAGTTTATGCAAAGAGTCAATATTTGCAGTGCTGACCCTTCTTTTTCAAGACCTCTGCATTCGCCCTGGCATGCTGTCAATCAACTTCTGGGCCACATACTGACTGATGGTCGCCCATTCTTGCCTTGAGAAAGCCTGACCGGTGAAACGGCCGTGGGCGGTCTGTAACTGATTGTCAATGTCATGTAACTAATATTCAATGTTAAATATGTTGCTAAATGGATATAAATCCCAGCCATTGATGTCAAAGTAAAATGATATATGCACTATACAAGGTGCTGAGGCTAATTGCCATTGCCTACAATTAGTGAAAGCTATGCTAAATATATGAGGCCTATGCTCCAGCTACTGATGTATAAAATTGATACATGTACTATACACAGTGCTGGGAATGATTACAATTGGCTAAAGGTTCAGCTGCACTATTGTATACATGAATACCCAGAGCTGCAAAGGTTAACATTTTTACCTATAAAAACTTTTTTCACACACATGATATAATGGGAACTATTACTATTATTTATCACATGTAGTGGAGACCCATTAATACTAGGTGTGTTGACCAATTATATACTAACATATACCTGCTGTGTGGGATTTAACCTTACTGCTAAGAGACTCAGAACTACAACATATATTGGTGTATATTGCCTAGCTAACAAATATTTACTATAAGCATTGCATGGCAATACATAAGGATAAGGCATCTAAGTATAGGAAGAGAAGACATTGTATCAGTTTGGAAAACTATACACAATATTAGTCACTGCATTTTTTTATACAGTTTGCTACTTCCTTCTAGGAGCTGATGAAGGCATTTAACCTTAAGAAATAATTATTTGCAACACATATAACAGAATAAACTATAATAAGTAATGAACCACTGTGCTACTAAACACTGATCATATTGAAACTGACAAATTGACAACTGTTTTGTTTTTGCATATTTTATTGTACACATTAATTTTCCTCTCTTTTGCAAAATTCTATCTTTTTATATTTCACCGTCTTAGCAAATTTAATATAGTGAGATTTTAATGCATACCTATTAAAAATATTACATTTTAAATTACCAACGTGGGTCCCAGTGCACCCATTAAAGCTACTTACTTTTTTTCTTTGTATATGTGATTTCTATAATGTTTTAAGTAGTGGTTAGCACCTCAGCAAGCTTTATATTTATTGTGTCGATACAGATGAATTGATTAACAGCTAATTGGAGAGAGGACAAACAAAACTGTTAACTATTAATTACAAAATAGATGGCTGGTGCAGGATTTGTGCTCTATTTGTAATAAGCAAACATTGGCTAGATGGCTTCATATGACTTATCTCTGAGGCTTACACACAGGCAGGCCTTCCTGTTCTGGCTTCTGTTACTGCTCCTTCTACTCTGTCTGTGGGCACCTCGCCGTGGCGCCTCGGCTGTTCAGCTTTGTAAGGTGGCCACGTGGTCTTCTGTCCAGACCTTTCTGAGGTTCTATGCTTTTGATACCTTCGCCTCTCGGCATGCTTCCTTTTGGGCACCGGATTCTCCTCTCCGCGCAGGAGCGTCCCCACCCTTAAAAGGACTGCTTTGGGACATCCCCAAAGGTCTCCCTGTGGAGCCTATGGACCTTGAAGAAGAAAATTATAGTTATGGTTAGAACTTACCTTTTGTTTACTCTCTCTTTCTTCAAAGTCCATAGGGTCCACAGGGCACCCTCCCTGACGCTCCTGGCTTCATATGGGCTATGTTTCTGGTCACCGGTTTCCCGTCTCCTTCTCTGTGAGAGTGTTATTCTTGTGTGTACCAGTCTTCCTTCTCTCTTATTCTCCTCCAACCTTTGGCTTATTTCGAACTGCGGTGGTTCGGGCGGGGTATAGGGAGAGTGGACCAGTGCATCCTGGGAACTGAAAGCTTAAACTGCCTGGTGCCCGGATTCCAGATCCACCACCTACACCCTAAGGTCTCCCTGTGGACCCTATGAACTTCGAAGAAAGAGAGGTAATGTAAGTTCTTGCCATAACTCTAATTTTCTACTTCAGGGTCCATAGGGTATCCACAGGATACCTTGGGGTATAGGTGTGACGTCAGTCGCAGGGCACCAAAGAGTTAAGCTTTCAGCCTCCCAGGATGCACTAGGTCCCCCTCCTATACCCCGCCCCCGGGCCAAGGCACCTCAGTTTAGTTTGGTGCCCAGCCGGAGTCGGGTGCACCTGTTGGAGTGGGGGCTAGAAGAGCCCCTGAAGCTTTTTCTTCATGCAGCTGTGGCTGCACATCTGGATGAACAGCATGGACAGTCAGTCCTGACGTCCATGCTGTCTTCCCTACACCCCGCCGGTACCAGAACGCCGGTACTGATCCGGGGATGCTGGTGGGCGTCTGGGGTCACAGCTAGCGGTGACCCCAGATGCTCCGGACCATGGCCGGATTCAAGGGGGACAGAGGTAAGCAGCGGGGTCCCGCGGTGGGTCCCCGCTGATCACATGGTCCTAAGTCCCCAGGCAGGGGGCTCCCTGGGGACTGGCTGCAGCGTGGAGCCAGGCGACCAACCTGCGCTTCCACTACCCCCTGGGACAGCGGACCGCAGCAGAGCGGTAGCGCTGCGGCGTCCCAGGGGTTAAATGCATGCCAGGGGAGCGCGCCTTCCCTGTCTCACAGCCGGCGCCTCCCCCGCTGCACACAGCCCTCTCTGCACTGTGCTGACTGGTCCTGTGTCAGCGCTCCTCCCCCAGGCCAGCTTCTCTCTGCTCCTCGGCGGCCATCTTCTCTGCAACGCATGGTGAACGCTGCTGGAAGTCTGGAAGGAAGCATCGTGGTCTGGGTCCCCCCGCATACCTCTCCTCCGCTGTGGCTCAGGTCTGTGTATGCAGCGCTGTGTCCTACCAGGCCCTGTGTCTGTGTAGTTGAGTGATCAGCGCTGTTAGTGCAGGAATTGTTATTTCTCTGCATTGTATGTGACTGTGCTAGCGCTGCCTGTAACTTTTCTTCTCTAAACTGTCAGCTTTATTACTGTCCCTGTTCTTTCTGCTAAAGCCCTTGCGGTGCGGTGCTGCAGGGTGGTCTCTCGCCTATTTAATACTTAATTGGTGAGAGAGGTCACATACGTGGTGCCATAATGTCTGAAAGTGATTTTCCCCTCCGGCTACAGTGTACCACGTGCAAAGTACCGTTAGCGGAGGGGGAGGGTAGCGCGGAGGGCCTTTGCCGGCAGTGTTTGTCCATGGCGCGGCCTATTACGGTTACAGCACCGGTACAGGAGCCGCCCTGGGCTTGTTTCGCTCAGGCGTTAACAGCTTTAGTGGGCCAGTTAGCTCCGCAGCCCGCGTTTACTCCGATGGGTTTGTCCCAGCAGTCTGTGGTGTCGTCACCCATGCAGGGGTTCCCACGACAATTGGTGGTACCCCACACTCTCCCTATTTCCCCGCTCCCGGGTTCTCAGGAGCCAGCGTGGGTTAACTCCCTGACGAGTTCTGTACAGCACTTGTCGGATGTGTTGCAAGGGGAGTCTGTGATGCGGCCTCATAAAAGGCCGGTGGCGTCTCTGTCCGCTCCTTATGAGGATGACGAAGGGACGTCTGATGATGGGGAGATTCTGGATCCTTACGATCAGGAACCTTTCCATACTAAGGACGCTGATGCTAAGTCCAAAGTATATATTCCTGGACTTATTCGGGCGGTCCGCACAGCCTTGGTGATTGAGGACGAAGTTCCCCCAGCGGCTAAATCTAAGTATGCCTTTTTCAAAGATGTGAAGGGCGATGCCACAGTCTTTCCTCTTTCGGGTCAGTTGGTGGACCATTTAGAGGAAGGCGTGGAAACAACCTGGCAAAAGATACCAGCCGCAGAGACGCCTGGCGGTGGCTTATCCGTTCGCGGATAATTATTTTGCTAAGTGTGAATCCCCTCCACAGGTGGATTCTCACGTGACCCGTCTTGTCCGTAGTGCCACATTGCCGATGCCATCCATGTCCTCCCTTAAGGATGCTACGGACCGCAAGGTAGAAATCTGCCTGAAGTCCGCTTATTCCCTTGCAGGGGGGGCAGCACGGCCGGCTATGGCCATTTGCTGGGTTGCCAGAGCGATGGAGCGCTGGGCGGATTCATTAGAGGCTTCTTTTGAATCCGACTGTCCGGCCAAACAGGCGGAGTTGATTGGCAATCTCCGTGAGTCGGCCACCTACATCAACGAGGCGGCTCTAGACATTAGTACTCTGGTGTCTAGAATTTCTTCAGCAGCGGTAGCTGCTCGTCGCACCTTGTGGCTGCGATCCTGGAAGGCGGACGCAGATCCAAGAAAGGTCTGGAAGCGTTGCCGTTTACCGGAGAAGTTCTCTTCGGTCCGGATCTGGATAAGATTGTGGCCACGCTGGCGGCAGCCAAATCTGCTTGTCTCCCGTCGGCCGCTGCTCCTTCTGGTTCTGGACCATCGTCCTTTCGGTCATCTAGGGCCCAGGGCAGGCCCAAACCACAGTCGTTTCCTCGACAGGCTGGCCCTAAGAAATCGGTCAAGCCCCGGAAACAGGCATGGAGTACCAGACGTCCGGCCCCCAAGCCAGATGACAAGCCTGCGGCCTGACGGTCCGGGTCTCCCCTTGGGGGATCCCAGGGTGGGAGGCCGCCTGCTGCAGTTCTCCCGGTGTTGGTCGTTCACTACGACAGACACTTGGGTTCTGGAGGTGGTCTCTCACGGGTACGCCCTCTCCTTCCGGCACAGACCCCCGGCTCGATTCTTCACCACGGGTCTACCATCAGACCGGAACAAGGCTACGGAGCTGCGGAAGGTATTGCACACTATGCTCCAGGCTGGAGTTATAGTGCCTGTTCCATTCTCCCAGAGGGGCCAGGGTTTCTATTCAAATCTATTTTTGGTACAGAAACCCAATGGGTCATATCGTCCGATTCTCAACCTCAAAGCACTCAACAAGTCTTTGCGGGTCCCGAAGTTTCGGATGGAGACCCTACGGTCCATCATTCTGGCGCTGGAACCTGGGGACTACATGGTGTCATTGGACATACAGGACGCTATGGCGGTCATGGCGGCTTCTCTGCGGCTGCAAGGAGTCCGCATGTTGCCGTACTTGGACGACCTGTTATTGGTGGCAGGATCTCCAGAGCTCCTGTTACACCACTTGGACCTGACCATTGCACTGCTGCAACGGCACGGCTGGCTAATCAACTGGCAGAAGTCCACTCTAATCCCGTCTCGGAGGATTCTGCATCTTGGAGCCTTATTGGACTCGGGACAGCAAAGGATCTTCGTGACGGAGGACAAGATCTCTGCTTTACAGTCAAGGGTGCGCAGTTGTCTGCACAGCCGCCGGGTGTCCTTACACTCGGCGATGAGGTTACTGGGCTCCATGGTGTCGGTGTTCGACATGGTGGAATACGCCCAGTTTCACTCCAGACCTCTGCAGCACCTGATCCTGTCCAAGTGGAACGGGCTGCCTCAGTCTCTGAAGTTCCAGACGATTGTGCTCACCCCGGAGGTTCGCCTGTCCCTTGCGTGGTGGTTAAAGACGACCCACCTCAACAAGGGACGTCCGTTCTGGGTTCCAAATTGGGTCCTGTTGACAACGGACGCCAGTCTTCGGGGCTGGGGAGCAGTTTCGGGTCCACACTTGTTCCAGGGCAGGTGGACACCGACAGAAGCGGAGCTTCCAATAAATATCTTGGAACTCCGTGCGGTCTTCAATGCTCTCCTGCAGGCACAGCGGTTTCTCCAGGGTCACCCGGTGCAGGTCCAGTCGGACAATGCTACCACCGTGGCCTACATAAACAGGCAAGGAGGAACTCGCAGTCGGGCGGCTCTCGTAGAGGTCTCTCGGATCCTGGTTTGGGCGGAGCGCAATCTTCCGGCCATATCAGCGGTCTTCATCCCGGGAGTGCTAAATTGGGAGGCGGACTTTCTAAGTCGCCAGGACGTTCATCCAGGGGAATGGTCCCTGCACCCGGACGTTTTTCAACTACTGGTGGACAGGTGGGGTCTTCCAGAAATCGACCTCATGGCGTCCCGGCACAACAACAAGTTGCCGGTGTACGGGTCTCGCACAAGAGACGAAGGGGCGTCTCTGGTGGATGCTCTGTCCGTCCGGTGGACGTTCAGGTTCGCATACCTGTTCCCTCCGGTCTCCCTTCTTCCACGGGTAATCCGGAAATTCAAACAGGAAGGAGGGACGCTCCTGTTGATAGCTCCCGCGTGGCCCAGACGGCACTGGTTCTCAGACCTTCAGGGTCTGTCCGTGGACAGTCCTCTGCGGTTGCCGCTACGACCGGACCTTCTGTCTCAGGGTCCTTGTCTTCACCCGGACCTGACTCGGCTGTCTTTGGCGGCGTGGCTGTTGAGACGGCCATGCTGAGGTCCTGGGGGTTTTCCAGCTCTGTGGTGCGTACCATGTTACGAGCTCGGAAACCGTCTTCCGCGAGGATATACCATCGCGTGTGGCATACGTTCTTCCAGTGGTGTCGACCGAGAGGTTATGCACCGCGGGAGTTTCGTCTGTCTCGGATTCTCGCCTTCCTGCAAGCGGGACTAGATCATGGGCTTCGCCTTGCTTCTTTGAAGGTACAGGTTTCGGCCCTATCTGTCTGGTTTCACCGTAGGATTGCTACAATCCCGGATGTGCGCACCTTTATGCAAGGTGTTCTCCGTATTCAGCCGCCCTTTGTTCCACCTGTGGCGCCTTGGGATTTGGCTGTGGTCCTGAGGGCTCTCCAAGGACCGCCGTTTGAACCACTGGGCTCAGTGGATATTAAATGGCTAACAGCTAAGACTGTTTTCCTTCTGGCCGTTGCTTCAGCCAGACGTGTTTCTGAGTTAGGGGCTCTTTCTTGTAGACCCCCTTTCTTGGTTTTTCATGGGAACAGGGCAGTGCTCCGCACTCGGCCCGAGTTTCTTCCCAAAGTTGTTTCCCAGTTTCATGTTAACGAGGAAATAGTTGTTCCGGCCTTTAACTCACCGGGTCTTTCCGTGGGTGAGGCCTCTTTGGATGTTGTGCGGGCCTTAAGGACTTATGTGGACCGCACTTCTTTGTTTAGGAAGTCGGACGCTTTGTTGTCCTCTATGGCTTCTGTAAAAAGGGTTGGCCTGCTTCAAAGCAAACTTTGGCAGCCTGGATCCGTATGGCTATTTCTGAAGCTTATCTTCATGAAGGCCTACCGGTCCCTCCTTCTCTGAAGGCTCATTCCACTAGGTCTGTGGGTCCTTCGTGGGCAGCTCGACGTGGTGCCTCGGCAGTTCAGATCTGCAAGGCTGCTACGTGGTCTTCTGTCCATACCTTCGTGAGGTATTACAGGTTTGACACCTTCGCCTCTCAGGATGCTTCCTTCGGGCGGCGGATTCTCCTTTCTGCACAGGAGCGTCCCCACCCTTAAAGGATACTGCTTTGGGACATCCCCAAGGTATCCTGTGGATACCCTATGGACCCTGAAGTAGAAAATATGAGATATGGTAAGAACTTACCCTTGTTATCTCTATTTCTACGAAGTCCATAGGGTTCCACAGGACTCCCGCCCTGTCGCACCTGTGCTGCAGATGGGCTTTGCTCTGGTCACCGGTTTTCCGTCTCCCTCTGGTGAGAATGTGATTCTTGTATGTGTCCAGATCTTTGTTCTCTCTCTTCCTTCTCCTCCTCCGGCCTATGGCTTGGTAACTAACTGAGGTGCCTTGGCCCGGGGGCGGGGTATAGGAGGGGGACCTAGTGCATCCTGGGAGGCTGAAAGCTTAACTCTTTGGTGCCATGCGACTGACGTCACACCTATACCCCAAGGTATCCTGTGGAACCCTATGGACTTCGTAGAAATAGAGATAACAAGGGTAAGTTCTTACCATATCTCATATTTTTTCTGTAGTCCCTTTTTTTTTTTTTTAGACCAAATATTAGGGTTTCTATTAGCGCCAAGGATGGCTGGGTTTACAGTAAATAGGGTATACCCAGTGGTTAGTTCATCTCCAATCAATCACTAATTAGATACATCAATAAAAATAGAAAAAATACTGCAGCAGGCCAAACGGAGGTTTCTGTATTACACTCAAGGAAAAATTGGAAAATAGTGAATTGCGCTGACCTTATTCTGTATATTGACAAATATGTTGAGCCACGATTGTGCATAAAAAGATATTCACAATTTATTCAGAGTTATACATATAGACAAAAAACCCTTATAAAATCATGTAAAAGAGCCCATGAGTCCTCAGAACACAATGGGCCAAATGTAATAGGGTGAGAGTTTAGAAAATGTGAGAGTTTAGCAGTAAACTCTCACATTGGTTGAGTTTTATCTTCAAAATGGGAAATCATCTGAATGAGATTTTAAATCGTGAGAGTTTAAGTCTAAAAAAACATGCAAGTTTGCTCTGTTACTTTGTTTTTGGTCTCTATTACATTGGCAAAGTTTAAAAAGTGTCAGAAACTCTCACTTTTCTAAACTCTCACCCGATTACATTTGGCCCAATGTATCTGATTGAATTCTCTTCATAAAGTGCAAAGTAATTTTATTTCTCTTTGTGCAGTGTATCTGCAATCTTGACACTTGAGTAATAAAAACGGTGTAAATACAGCCTCAGATTTTAGCAGATTACTCTGATCATTCAACAGTAGTAAACTTCAGACAAAACATTAATGTCCCGTAGAGTCCACAGTTTATAACCGAAGACAGTGCTTCAAATGAGAAAAACATCCACAGTGGACTTCAATTATAAGTAAAAATAAAAACAAACAATCCAAGGACCATAATAAAGACTTAACTCCAGGTTTTAAATTTGATCTTTTAGAAATTGTGCGGACAACATAAAATATTTCCTATGGGTTAAAAAAAGTCTTAATGAACCACCTCCAGATTACTCACCACACTACGGGACATTAATGTTTTGTCTGAAGTTTACTACTGTTGAATGATCAGAGTAATTCTCGCAGCTGCGTTCTTCATCGACGCACGAGCAGAGTGATCCACTGCTGAAAGTTGTGGCTTCTTCTCTTTTTTTTTTTTTTTTTTTCCCCCGCTCAGAAAATCCTAGTACGTCCTGTGTACACCCTTATATGGCTTTCTTCTAAAGCTACTGACATGGCAGGTTGCCTTCCCTATGGCCATAGTCTCTCCCATAAGTGTATGATAACCTGCACCATGGGGAATGGGGACATTGGCATGTTTATTGTTGGAGGGTGATTGAGGAAAAAAAAAAAAGTTTTCGTATATTCCAGCACCCTGCACCTGTCACAACCTGTGCAGTTCCTCTTTCGTGCCTGGGGTGTCACTCTCTGCTCTGGTGCTTCTATTACACTCTGGTCTGTATCTCAGCAGTTTGTTGCATCAACTCGGTGTGTTTTGAAGCACCAGGTAGGAAAGAGGAAGTTCAGCAAGTGAAGTTCAGGTGATTGACTTGGCTATTGCAGAATATTCCTCTTTGCCTTTAAAAAAAGCTCCTGGTTTGCTTTTACAGTATGTTGTGGTTCATTGCCCATCTTTACTGTGAGGCACCTTCCTATCAACTGTGCTGAATTTGTCTGAATCTGAGCAGGCAGTATATCCCTATACACTTCATAATTCACCCAGCTGCTTCTGCCTACACTAGTGACCCAGTGCCATTGGAAGCCATGCATGGCCATGCCATCACACTGCCTCCACCATGTTTGATGATGTGGTATGCTTCGGGTTATGAGCCATTCCTAATGTTTTCTTCCCATCATTTGTTACAGGTTGCTCTTAGTTTCATCTGTCCAAAGAATGCTGTTCCAGAACTGGGCTGTCCTTTTTTAGATGTTTTTTGGCAAAGTCTAATCTGGCCTTTCTATTCCTGAGGCTAAAGCTAGGTACACACTGGACGATGTGTACCAGCCAAATCGTAACGACATCACTGCTGTGTGTACCTAGCTTTATGAAAGGTTTGCACATTGGGCTGAGCCCTCTGTATTTTCTTTCGTGAATTCTTCTCATTATAGTAGACTTGGATAAGGATATGCCTGTCTCCTGGAGAGTGCTCTTCAATTGGCTGGATGTTGTGAAGGGGTTTCTGTTAACCATGGAAAGGATCCTGCAATCATTCACTACTGTTGTTTTCCATGGACATCCAACCTTTTTGATGTTGCCGAGCTCACCAGTATGGTCTCTTTCTCAGAATGTACCAAACTATTGATTTGGCCATTGCTAAGATTCCCGCTATCTCTCTGAAGGATTTAGTTGTGTTTGCAGCCTGAGGACGACCTGTGTCACTTGCATTGAGGGCTCCTTTGACCACATGTTGTGGGTTCACAGCATCAGTTTCCAAATGCAGATGCCACACTTGGAATCAACTCCAGACCATTTGCCTGCTTAATTGATAAACAAATAGCCCACACCTGTCCATGACACAGCTTTGATTTAATTGTCTAATTACTTTTGGTCTCTTGAAAAAGAGGACACTACATATTAAACATTCCCAACATTCAGTGCCTGATATTGTGGCATTATCACAGATTATGACACTGCATCTTGTCAAGCTAGTTATGTTACTGTGTGTGTGGTGTGTATAGTAGCACTTCAATAACAATATTGAATTAACAATAGTAATAAATATTACATGATAAAATAGGACTTTGGTACTTACCGATAAACCCCTTTCTCTGATTCCACAGGGGACACTTGACCATAGACAATGGGTTATAGACTGTGGTAGAGTAGAGCCTGTCTATGCTCCAGTGTCCCCTAGTGGATGAAGGAGAAAATAGGATTTTGGTACTTAGAGAAAGGGATTTATCGGTGATTCCACAAGGGACACTGGAGCATAGATAGGCTCTACTCTATCGCCGTCTATGCTCCAGTGTCCCCTAGTGCAGTGTTCTCCCTAGGCTGTTCTTTGGGGGTGCACCACCCGGCAAGAAACCGCCTACGACCCGGCACTTTGGAAGCCTGCAAGTGGGGACAGTGTCTGGAAGCTGTATAAAAAGGACCAGATCCTGCAGAGTTTGCAGTATTTTCATAATCAGATGACTGGGCCTCTAATAAGAAGGAGAATTAATATATAAAATGTTATTTCAAATCATTATAAGGTCAAGGTTTAAAACATTTTATTATTGCAATGGCCCCCGCCCGGCTACTTCTTGATGCCACCCAGCTGGGGAGAAAACTGTAGTGGATGAAGGAGAAATACAGTTTAGAAGCTTTCTTATTACATAAGTGCTTGTGTACCAAAGTGTCAAATAAAATAGGTTTATCTGTTTCTAGAATGATCGCGATATTAGGTGTTTGTCAATGTAAACAATGGATCAGATTAGATTCTCCAATGAGTGACTACTGTATATAATTGAAAAGCGGAAAGTACTATAGTGTGATAATGTATACACAAGGTAAGCACAGGTCAGGCTTAAATGAATCTGAGAGCCAAATAATAATAGGCCAATCTACTTATCTGTTGGTCTTTCTCTGACCGTCCCTGTGGGTGATATCACATATACACAAAGATAAAGAGTAAAACCACTTATCTAGGGTGCCGTCCGGGAGAAGGGGCACTTCTGCTTGTGCCTTCAGCATGCGCACTTCCGAGAAGGTGGCGTGGCCACTTTGGGAGGGGGAGGCATGCCCAGGACTTAGAATATGCTGGGCTGCCTTCAAGTTCTCCCCTCACTATGAATAGAGGCCATGCGCAACTTTTTCCCCCCGAAGGACACTGCGGCCCACGAGTGGGGACGGCTGCGAGCAGGCTGCTTCAGTGTTGGGCCTGGACACATTTTGTCATTTTAAAATTGAGCAGGGTGCGGTGCACTGCTGCAACAGCCTAGCGGGAACACTACTTATCTGCATGTGGCGTACCCCTCAGAGTAATGCAAGCCTGCACCCAGAAGTATAATCTTCCAAATCCGTGATAGGCTTCTAAGTCCAGGTATTACTGATTATGTTAAGGGATTCAAATTGTCCCAAAGCAATTTCATCTCGCCACAGCTTCCTGCATGTCATAACAAACTACACCATCTCACTACTGCCCCCTGCCTCTCACAACAGCCTCCTGCCTCTCACTACTGCCCCCTGCATTTCACCACAGCATCCTATATTTCACCACAACCCCATGCATCTCACCACATGCCACTCCTTTTCACTCTTCTTACTACAGCCCCCTGCATCTCACCACATCCCCCTGCTTCTGACTCCTGCATCTCACCAGTGTCACTACAACCCTCCCTTGCTGTTCATTGGAGGCACTCTCTGTTTGCCTCAGACTTGACCCTGCTTAGTCCCTGACACCCTCCCCTCATTAGGCTGCTGCTAAGCAACATATACCACATTGTAATCTCTGATTGGCTCGCACTGTCTCTCGCTGTTTCAGCATCCTGGTGCAAATTTTTTTCTGTGACTTTGCTTCACTAAAACTGTCCAAGATGTTTGGAACAACCTCTCTGCCGAGTTCCTTCAAAAACTATGCAGAAGGCAAAGGGTGGTCACACCAAATATTGGTTTGATTTAGATTTCTCTTCTGTTCATTCACTTTGCATTTTGTTAATTGATAAAAAAAACTATTAACACTTCTATATTTTGAAAGCATCCTTTATTTGCAGCATTTTTTTCACACCTGCCTAAAACTTTTGCAGTTAGGGAGATAGAAATAATCTCTCTCTCCCTCTATATCACTGTGTTACTGTCCACAATGTATTTACTTTGTTTAATTATATGTTATTCAACATTAATCTGGTTGTACCATGTACCTTCATTAATATAACTTAGAAATGTCATGTTTTTTCCCACTACATCTAGTGTGTGAGGTTATAGTGCCCCTGTCAATTACACACAGTGGATGCAGCCATTTTATATTGTGACCCACTATTCTTGATAAATACTCCAGTGTCCTCATTGAGGGGTGAATGTCCTCTCTGACACCACGTGTGGTGAATGGTGGGACTGCATTACCACGTTCTCAGGAGTATTAGCAGCACTCACAAATGGCTTCCTCTAATGTGTAGGAAACACATATACACTTTATCTAAAGCAAAGGGGCCCTACCTTCAGATTACTGTGGGGGGGTTTTTTGTTTTTTGTTTTGTTTTTTTAATCCTGACTGCACAATATCTGGTTATTTGATGTGGTAATAAATCTGCAATTAATCTAGCTGCCTGAATCTCCTCCTCCTCCTCCTCCCCGCTATACCGCTATCCCGGTTCTGATGATGTTCTCCTACCTCACAGCTCGTGAAGTTTATACAGGGAGGAAATGCCCGTGTGGCTCCCATCGGAGAGACTGATCTGGGCGTCTATGAGTTACGGAAGAGTGAGAAGCTGCTGTCGGAGAAAGTACAGAATGTGTGTGAGGCATCGGAGAGGTGAGAGGCACTGGTCACAGCTCCTCCACTTTGTAACCGCAGCTCTTCCAGTAAGACTCTGTTCACTCGGCCAGACCGGATGACAGAACTGCTCTGTAGAATGAGATAGAATTTACACAGCACAGTGCACACTGCTTAATAGCTAATTCATTTAGGGCTCCATGCAGAATTGAAGGCAAGTTGTCTAATATTGCACTTGCATTGCATTCAGACCTAAATGTAGCTATTCCCATATATGCCACGTTGTACACATGTCTGCAGCCTGACCATCCCCTCCTGTGTGCTTGGTATCAGGGAATGTAGGCTCTCCGTATGGCAGGGACTGATATAAATGACATATATTCTCTGTTCAGCACTATGTAATTGTTGTCATTATATAAATGATGATAATAATAAGACACTTAAGGAGAATAACTAGACTTTCTGACCATTAAAGTTTCCCAGACAGCTATTCATTATGTCTTGTCTGTCAGATGTCTTATATTTAGTATGTGTTGCGGCCATATTGTTTCTCCTATGCTGGTATGTATCCTTGAAGGGAGCCATCTTGTGGACCATCCCATGGAGCATGCTCACTGCACTCCTGAGAGAATTCCTGTGTTGTCAAATAGTAGGAAGTTCCCTTTCAGCACATTGGCTGTCAATGATCACATGGGATTAGTATCGTCACATGACGTTCTGCACAAAACTATGGCTAATTTAAGTAATGGCTTCCATCAGGAATAGCGGCACGGGGGTTTCCTCAATAATGTGTGTGTGGTACTAACGGCACGTTACAATTCATATTTTACTCGCTGTACTAGATATTTCAGAACGGTCTGACAAATCTGCTTTCATTATTCTCTTTCCATAGACTGATGGAAGAGGCTAAAACCTTTAACAGAGCTGGAAATAAGCAGCAGGTGAGATGTAGCTATGTCTAAACTGTGCTATTTCCCTATACGTTCCTGCTTCATATTTATTCTCCATCTTTATTCCGATTTAGCACATACACTGCACACGTAATACAGATAAAAGAAGAAACAAAAATAATTCATTGAAATATCCACTACACTAAAGGACCCAGGCTAAAACAGACACATGGTTTTTTTATTCTCTCTCCCTCCCTTCTCTGTGTCTAATCTCACCTACTCGGTAGGCACTGCGATGTCTACGGCGCAGGAAACTGACGGAGCGACGGATGACGGAGCTGCAGAACAAGCTGGACACCGTGCAGAACACCCTGGAGAGAATATCAATGGCAGAGACTGACCGCAAGGTGATGGCTTGTGATATCGGGCACTAGAGAGTAATAGATCATTATACACTTGGTACAGTCTAAGGAAACTCGTCAGTCTCTTACTATTTCTGTAAGAGAATTAAACTGGAGCCCAGGAACCTGATCGCTGGTTCTAAATGGACCGATTGCTGCAGCCACAAAATGATATCATACAATCTCCATTGTTTTTGTACGCTGGTGCAGTCCATGCAGCTATCTGACTGTAGTCCTGCAGTCCTAGCGTCTCTTCCATGTCATTCTCTATTTTGAAGGTAGTGTCACAGTTTAAAGTTAACTAGACAATTATTCCTTTTCCATGAATAAATGTATCTGTCCATTACAGGTAGTGTCTGCGTACCAGATGGGGGTTTCTGCTCTGCGCTCCGCCCTCAAGGACGTCAGTCTGGAGAAGACAGAGAGCTTAGTGGAACAGATTCAGGAGGTAGTACGATGGAGGTTACATGTTCTAGTGTTTGCAGGTCTGTGATACTCAGACGTCTTTCTCCTGCTGTTCTTTAATGTAAATACATTTCCCAGTCTCTAGGAATCAATGGAGTACAGCTTCCGGGAGGCACGAGGCAGCACTCTGTATATAACCAACTATTCATTAAGCAAATTAGGTAGTGCCCCTATCCAGTTACCCTGATGGAGGTTATACCAGTGTGCTAAATATCATCCTGCCTACTTGTACTTGTGTCAGATATTTGGTCACTTCCGGATTTGTACTTCCATGGCCAGCGAGTATTGTGTAGCACAAACTGTGTTTTTCTATTTCATCACAATTTCTGGATGTCATATTCTGCCAGTGTCCTATCTCCTGATCACCACTGGGAGCGCACTGCTTGTCATGTCTATGGGCAGAATGGAATGTGTGACTAACACTGTCCTTTGGTTTTTGCTGCAGTTCTGTGACCTCCAAGATGACGTCAGCCAGACTCTGGCCGGAGCAGGATCCGGTGATTTAGGTAGGTATCCTGTGTCTCCCATAGGGTTCCTCTAGTGCCGTATGATGGGCCCAGGGCTAGCTAGATTACATGTTCTTGTTATCATACCCATTTATAATTTCACCTAAATGTTTTTGAATAATATGCATTTTCCGCCACTGTTTGGTTGCATGATTGCCCTCAGTCAGCATTTGGTGAGATCATCGCATAACAAAAAGCCAGAGGAACAAGCATATGTCTCATGTACGATCCCTGTAGAGCATCCCTCACTCGTGATGAAAGGGTCTGTGCCTGGTCACAGCGATGAGGACAGAAACCGGCAACGCTTCTTGTGTATATGGACAAACCAGTAATTATTTCCTTCTTCCAGATGTAGACACAGATGAGCTGGAGCAAGAGCTGCATGAGATTCTCCAGAAGGAAGAGGCAGACCTTCCAGAGCCTCCCACTGGCCCATTAATTACTTCCCCATATCGCTCTCCTATTAGGCAGCGTGATGAGGGTGAGTGAATGTAGAGCAACCAAGTTTTCATTGTCCCTGGGTAGAGCTTTAAAGGGAGATTATTCAATATGTATGTAGACTAAGTCACCCAAAGCCATATGCCAAGTGCTTTCATATAGGTTATAGAACTCCAAGGTGACTTCTAATAACCATATACCCTATCAGTCCTAAAGAAGAGACCCCTGCAAGGAGTCACATTGACCCAGCAAAACCTCTTCAAATGTAACCTCTGCCCATGAGCGCTCAATTAACCAACCGATGGTGATGGTGCAATGCTGGCTTTCCTTCACAGGGCTCGATCCAATTAGCCGCAATGAGCTCGCCGGTGCGAGTTATCGTGGCAACGGGCGAACTTTACAGCAGCCCGGAATTGCTGAAAATTGTTCGCAGCCCCATAGGGCTCTGACCAAAATTCAGCGAAGTCTGGCTCAGAACGGGCCGCAGAGAGTGCGAAGTGCCGGTCTGTTGTCGGCGTTTTAACCATCGCATTAAATAGGATTGACCCCATTGAATTGGCTTTTAAAGTATTTATTTATTTTTTATTTTTTTAATTGTGTTTTTTTTTTTAATATTAATTTTAATTTTTATTTTTTTTTAATGACTAAATACATTTTGCTATTTAAAAGCAGCTATTGAATATTGCATGCACCATGGGTAGTGGTGTCAGGAGAGGTATTTACCCAGGAATGGTTTGTTCCCTTATTTCTTTTCTCTTTGTGTGTTCATGCTCCTCACCTCACCTGCTCTGATGAGGATTCATTTTGATTGTAAGGTGTATTTCCAGGAGGTTCCTGTACCAGGGCTCGGTGTATTGCTGGGTGGTGATGTCCTCCTCTTACCAGTGACCAAGCAGTCAGGGATTAGGGTTCAGCTTCTCTGCCTTCCATAATATGGGGCATGTTGTTTTCAGATGTACGCGGGATTCCTTGTACCAACGTGCCTACAACAGCTCTGTGCACTACCCCTCAGTATATTATAGAACAGGCTACCAATGTGAAAAGGACAAATCCAGGGGGCAGTATCCTGAAGGGTACATAGGGAATCTCATGGCACAGAAATGTTCTCAGGAAACCAAGAGATACAGGCGGGAAATGCGTCACAGGCTGTATTGGTGGGAGCTTAAAGGGTTAATAGAAAATGTCTTCAGGAGTGAAAGGCAGGGAAGACTATGAATGACATTCCTATATAGGAGGAGCTCTGTATGGTGTCATAGGTAACATTATATTGCTGTACAGTTTCCTATATATGAAATCTGAGATGTTTGTCAGGTTGGAGATGATTTTTCAAACCGGAATAGATTCATATAAACCGTGCTACCCGGTGTCTCCTCTGATCTCATGGTACAAACCTTCCTGCTGATTTCAGATCTTAACATAAGTGGGATGCTGTCCGACCTTCCACATGTTCCCGGTGGTCCCATCTATGGCTCGCCCGTGCGTCCTGTGGAGGAACGTACCCGAGGTGAGGCTGCAGCTCTGTGTTCATCTTATTATGTCTTTCTTCTAGGATTCGCTGATATTATGGTTTAGGACAAATTTTACTGAGGGTAATGTGTAATATAGATGTGTTTTGGGAGAGTAACAGGATGTGAAGGGAAGTGTAGACTTGGGACTATGCAGGGAATAAGTTGGATTGCTATTTGTCTTTATTTAGTTCTTCGATACATGAATGGAGGACACCCGACAGCTAAAAGGAGAGAAATTTTTTTTTTCAAACTTTCTTTATTCATCAGAGCATAGAGAAACAATATATCACAATTTAAACCGAAAGTATACATAATATACATTCAAGCATATAGTAACACAGTTTGTATACATAATTTTTTTTTTTCTTTCCACTTCACTTCACTGGGCGTGACCCGTCGGGCTCCCCACTCCCATCCAAATAGAATCAAATGTCTGATATCAACCCGGAGTGTTGAAAACAATCTGAGGGTCGTTAAGCAATATACGAGTCTCATACCATGAGGTATATCTAAAACAATTAAAAATTTGCTGTTTGATAGATGTAGATAGCGAGTCTATAAATCCTTCCCATAATTGAAAAAAAAAAAAAAAAAAGGAGAGAAATTTAAAGTGACACTCACAATAATAATGGTGAGCGTTTTTAGAAGTGGAAATGTTGCCCATAGCAACCAATCAGGTTCTAGCTATTATCTTCTATAAGGTTCTAGTTAAGTAGAATCTCATTGGTTGCTATGGACAACCTCTCCACTTCTAAAAACGCTCACTTTAGTAAATATACCTCCTAGTTTAGTTACATATGCTTTACCTGACCTGTGTGCCCACAGTTTCCGGTAGATATCATACAAGACGGAGGGCTGCAGTATTGCGGTCTCCTGATATGGGATAGAGAGAGCCTAGCAATCCTCCACTATAAGTAGTGACATAACGGAGTAAAGAGCTCATATTCTAGTAGCTCAGTTATAGTAACCAGCAGTATCCAAAAGAATGAAAACACCTGATCACTGAGAGAGCCCTTACTTTTCCTTATTGGGCTAGAACTGCTGCTTTACTAGCGCGGATATAGCCGGAGATTCAGTGCTGTAAATCCATCTTGTCTACAGCAGTTTCAGTCTTGCACAATCCCATCCATGCTTCAGCTGTGCAGGGCTTGGATTCAGGCATCTGTAACCAGTAAAGTTGGGCTGGAGGGTAATGAAGATCCTACTATAGATAATGCAGTGAGAATATTACATAATAGAAGGTATACACAGGCTGCACATGCTTTCAGTGTAACCATGATAGCAGCCAGCTGTATGGTGGGCAGCAGAGACTGGTAAGGAGCTCCCACTGTGGGATTGAGGCAGGAAACATCTCATATCATGTCCTTGTTTTGCAGATGCTGTTCCACAGCCCTATAGCTTCATTCCCCAGTGACCCTGAGGGGGACATTCAAGATCTGTTAAAATTATGACTTTTTCTTCAATTAAATGTGTGAGATTCATGTGTGTCCAATATTTCACAGAAGATCCCAACCAGCTCTACTCGGTAATGTAATTCTGCCCTTCTCTGCATAGCTCCCAAACCCCTATAGGGTCATAGTATCAGACAGCTTGCAGATGTCAGTCACCCTGGAGCTGGATTTCCCTGAGAAAGCTGAGATGAAACAGAAGCACAGAACTGAACTCGGGGGCTGGCTGCTGAAGCAGCGCTTATCCCCCCCCCCCACCCGGGTACCCTGGTGTCTCCAGTACACCTCCTGGTGTCTTCTCTAATGTATAGTCCTTATAATTCATGTAATGAATAATCCGTTTCTGATGAGAAGGTTTCTGCAGACTAATGTAGCCAGTGGTTACATGCTCCGTACTACAGAGGTTTGTTTGTAATAACTGGCTTACCAGTGGTGGTATCATGGGAGTATAACTATTGTCATCACCTTTGCATGGGGAAGAAAAGCATCATCCTTTGTTGTGTAATAAACAGACAGATGGCTTATATCACAATGAATAATAGTGTTTTATGTTCTATTATTACTAATAAGTATTTCTATAGTGCCAGCATATGTTGCAGCACTTTACAATTGGGAGCAAACACAAATAAAACAAGAGTGGGGCAAACAGGCTAAAGCAAAATAAGCATTAATACATGTACTGTAAGTGCCCTTATTATATATTAGTTCAGCAAGACTGCAATGAGAAAAGTGGGGGCTGTTTGATCCAGTCCCAGTAATGCTGGAGTGAGGTCAGTAGGTTAGAGAATAAGTACAGGTTTTGCTGAACTGTGTTGCGGGCTGGCAATCTGGTAGAACGGCCTAGGGCAGTGTTTCCTAAATTCATTCCTCAGGGAGCATGGTTTCCATTTTCATAGTTGGGCACTGGTGTATACATTACTGGCTAACACATCTTAAAATATCTACAGGTGGAGCTAAGCATTTCACTTGTAATTCTGTGAGGAGACCTGGAAAACATGCACTGTTAGTGCTCCCTGTGGAATTAGTTTGGGAAATACTGGACTAGGAGGTTAAGAAGCTGGTTGGGGAATTTGATAGGCATGCATGAAGAAGGTAATGTTGTCTTTGGTTTGGGTTCTTCTTGAACGAGGGAAGAAATTCCACAGTGTGGGTGCAGCCAGGAAGAAAGCCCCATATTCTATTTATGGGAACAGGTAATGATAAGGATGAGATCAGATCCTGGACTAATATGTTCCCACAAGTGAAGAGCTGTAGTTCAGTGCAGGGTCTTTTATGTTAATAGAATAATTATGTATTAAATTCTGTAAAGTACAGACAGTAGGCTCTGCAGAGCAGAAGTAGGGGAGGAAAATGATTGTGCATACACACGGGACGATTGTCAACGATAACGTTGAATGATCTCCTGGGTGTGCTGGATGATCGATATCGATCATCCAGCACACCACCTACCCACCAGCGATCAACTATCCCTGGGTCCCTATAGTAACCTGGTCGATATCGACCAGGTTGGACTGCATGCATCGTCCATGCGTGCCCGCGCATCGCAGGTCGTTTGTGGGTTGGAGGTACTGAAAAATGCACAATATTAACGATATGATCATTATCGTTCATAACGCGCATTTTAGTCATACCGGGAGGTTAGGGTTAGGCTGCAGGGAAGGGGGGGCTAAGGCTAAGCCCTTGGGGGGGGGGATGTAAAAATAGGTTAGTTAGTACTTACTTTTGTAGCTTCGGGATCTTCACCCCTGCCGGGTAACCGCTGTCGGGATTAGAACCGGCGGCCATACGATCTGTCGTATGATCACTCTTCTCTATACAACTGATCGTGATACGCTTGATCGTTCCTATAAGACGGATCGTATCCTACTTAAACAATACACGATTCATCTTACGACGCGTTGAAAATCGTGCTAGTGTATGGTCAGCATTAGAGACCTATTACATGATGGGAACAACGGACATGTCAGAATCGAGGCAGCGAGCTTGTGTTGTGTACACAAATAGACATTCCCTGTAATAGCTTCTGTTGGCTGCTGGAAAGATTACCATCTCCATTTGTAAAAGATTGAATTTTAGATGGCGAGAGGATATTCAAGATGAAACTGGGAACATACATTAGTAATTCGGCCCATCAACGACAGTGAGAGAGCTGAAGTGAAAAGAGAGATTTGGATATCCTCTACATCGGGGGTGGCCAAACTGACAGTGCATGTTTTCCAGACCACCTGTGGATCTGTAGAATGTGTCGGTTAGTAATGGTTACACCTGTACACCAGCTGCATGTTCAGGAAAATGTGAACTGCGAGAGTGCTTGAGGACAGGTTTGGCCTCTCCTGCTCTAAATGGAGGTTATACTAAAACCAAAAGAAGCCTATTAGTTTTCCAAGAGAAGTGGTATAAATAGAGAAGAAAAAGTCTAAGAAAAGCTGCACCTTGTGGTACTCCAACTGATAACAGAACAGCGAGAAATTGGGTCATCCCTGAAACAGTGGTTTATAGGTATCATGAGAACCAGGATAGGCTTGTATCCTGAAAACTTCAGCATTGCAGTGTTTGAATTGGTCCATTGTGTATAATGCAACAGGGATCAAGGAGAATTGGAAGTAAGTTGTGGCCTTTGAATTTAACAATGAACAAATCCTTAACCATCTTACTAAGTGCAGTCTATGTTCATTATTTTGAAGGAAAGCTGGACTCAGAGGGTTTCTCTTGGAGGGGAATGGAATTTAAGAGTTGAAACCTGTAAATCTAAAACAGAATTTGGTTTGTTTGTTTCTGAATAAGAGTAATAACAGACAGTACAGACAAAAAAGAAAAAGGTTGAGGCTTCAACCTATGGGCCAGATTAAGGGCCGCTCTCAAGCACTGTGCGCTCGCAAACGGCCTGATGGTTGCCCACTGCGCACGCAAGCCCTGCTGAGCGACTGAAGTTCAGTCGCTACGGGGCTCGCAACATGACGGGGCAGCTGTCGATGTTGATTGACAGCTCGCCCCGTTTTGTGGGGGGGTGGCCGTACAAACGCAGGCGTTCCCTTAGGAACGCCTGGCGTTTGTAGGAGGGCTGACTGACATCACTAGTGATGTCAGTAGTGGACTTCCTGCTCTATTAGAGCAGGAAGTCCACTCGGGCTTGCGGCAGCTAGACCCTACCCCATGGTCTCGTCGCAAGCCCGATGGTCGCAATAATCGTGACGGTCTCCAGCCCGCTCGCACAAGCTGCGGGTGGTCACCCACAGCTTTGAGAGCGGCCGGAGACCAAAAAAAAAAAACGTTCACATTCAGAGCGAGCGGCCGCCAGCAGCGACCGGCTCTGAATGAGCTCCTATATTTACTAAGCGGCAGGTTTTCAATGCTGCCAATTTGCAGCAGTTCTGCCCACGGAATATGAAATGGCAATAATATGATTGTTTTAAATCCTGTAGGAAAAAACGCAGAAAATCTGTGACTATGAAAACACAAAGCATGGATTTGGACTGTGGTTGGTGTAGGAGGCTTGAGGAGATTGAAATGCATTTGAGGCTAGAAATTGGAGATGAGAGAGTGGCTGTATATTTGTTGGGCTGTGTTTGTAAGAGTGGTATATTTGAGGTTGTGAGGTATGAGGCTTTCATGAAAGAAGTAATGTTTTGCGGGAGGTAGTGCTTTTTCTTTGTGTGGGATAAAGATCTAGAACTATTCGATCAAGGGCTTGTTTTAGAGCAGCGTTTCCCAAAATCATTCATTAGGAGGCACTAACAATGCATGGTTTCCAGGTCTCCTCGAAGAATCATAAGTGAAATAATTAGCTCAACCTTCGTATATTTTAAAATGTGTCAGCCATTAATGAATACACCTTTCTACTTCAGGGTCCATAGGGGTCCACAGGGTGACCTTGGGGTATAGCTGGATCCTCGGGCACCACGGAGTTAAAGCTTTTAGCTGCTCCCAGGATGCACTTGGGTCCAACCTCCCCTATACCCCGCCCCGGAGCCACAGGCACCTCAGTTTAAGATGGTGCCCGGCCGGAGTCGGGTCACCCTGCGGGGGGGGGGGGGGCTGCAGGAGCAGCCCCCTAAAGCTTTTTATTTTAACTTAGTTTCATTTTTACTATAAGTTTTTCTCTAGAGCAGCAGCGATGGGCTGTCTGTACAGACGCCCACGCTGCCGCTCCTTCTCCCTGCTGGCGCCGCGACGCCAACACTGAACTGGGGATCGCGGCGGGGGAAGCCAGAGTCTGTACTAGCCGGACTCTGGTTTCCCCCGGGACTGCTGCCGGAAGATGCCGGGGAGATCAAGGTAAGCCGCGCACCGCTGATTCCTTTAAAATGCAGTCCCATGCCCCCGGTCTAGGGGACAGACCGGGGGCGCTAGCGGTGGCGGCGGGCCCCCCTTCCAGCGGAGGCATACCCCGCCAGACCACTAGACCACCAGGGTAAATTAAGCGGCAAGTGGCATGCTGGGAACCCGGGGGTTAAATATGCTAGCCAGGGGAGGAAGCCTTCCCTGTCTAGCGGCTCCTCCCCTCAGCTCAGCGCGCCTTTCAGCTAGTAGTCTGGCGTCGCTGAGCTGCAGATACTCGGCCACTCCTCCTCTGAGGTCTCCAGCGGCCATTTTCTTCAAGTGGCAGCGCAGATCTTCAGGGAGCACGCGGACCGGTCCCCCTGTGTACCTCTCCCCCGGCAAGGACAGTGTACACAGCACTATAGCCCTCCCAGACACTGAATCTGGGCAGGTTGATTGTAGTGGAAAGGTGCAGTGAGTATATCTTCCTGCATGGTATGTGACTTGCTAGTGCTGCCTGTCTGTGTCTTTTTTCTACTTACTGTCAGCCTATACTTATCCCTTTCCTTCTCCTACAAGCCCTACAGGTGTGCGGGGGAAGGGTGTTTCTACAGACCTCGCCTATATAAATCACGTATTTGTGAGGTCCATCACATACAGTTGTGTGCTACACAGTACCATATTGTGGGCTGTTATTCAGCACACTGGTGAGTGCGCACGTTTTCTTCCTAAGTCATGTCTGAGGAGGAGATTGAGCACTCCGGGGCTCCGGTATTGTTCTCCTGCAGGCACTGTTCTGCAGGAGTGGATAGGGAGGATTTGTCACAGGACGGCCTGTGCGGACGGTGCCAGGCGCTCCCTGGTATGTCTAAACCTCCCATGTCGCAGGAGCCACCATGGGCGATGTTTTCCCAGGTGCTGGTGTCCATCGCGGACCGTCTGTCGGTCCCGACTGCCGCCCCTACTAGGGCGTTGCCCCAGCCTGCCATCCCCCATTCCCCGGGTGTCCCACAATTATTGCAGACTCCCCCGGGGTCTCAGCCTGTTGGTCCCTATGCGGGGTTGCCAATGTATATTCAGTCCACCCCTGTGGCACAGCAGGCTGTGGTGCCGTTTCAGGCTCCTGTGGCAGCTCCTCCACCCTGGGTGGAT
Organism: Taudactylus pleione; assembly: GCA_031769625.1. Lineage (NCBI taxonomy): Eukaryota > Metazoa > Chordata > Amphibia > Anura > Myobatrachidae > Taudactylus > Taudactylus pleione. Next base: position 13,596,923 of record JAUIMM010000327.1, on the reverse strand, counting down.
GCGCTTTCCGACACTGTCCAAGATTTGGCGGCAGCATCTTCGGCTTTTCAGTCGATGTTGCGCAGTGACGTGCCCTCCAGGGCGTCTAAACGCTCAGTCATGGCGCAGGCTGCGCATCTTTCGGATTCTGAGGGGTCCTCGGATGATGGTGAGGTGCAGGATGACTCAGCCTCAGATGCCTCAGTCCAGGAGGTAGACACTAAGTCTTCCATCAATGTGCGGGCTCTGGTTAAGGCGGTGCGGGCCATTCTTCTGAGGATGAGGCACCCGCTCCCAAGTCGAGGTATCCTAGTTTTAAAAAAGCTAAGGTTACTTCTGCAGCGTTCTTATCTGATCAGTTGACTGATCACATGGCGGTGGCCTGGCAGACACCCAAGTAAGCGTTTCCTGCCACAGAAACGCTTGGCGTCCAATTATCCATTCCCGGAAGCGCATTGTAAGAAATGGGAAACTCCGCCTGCAGTCGATTCCCATGTAACCCGCCTCATCAGGACTGCTTCTTTGCCATTGCCGTCTATATCCTCGCTGAAGGATCCTACGGACAGGAAGGTGGAGACTTGTCTAAAGTCTATTTATTCTCTCTCAGGGGCTGTAGCCCGGCCGTCCATGGCCATCTCCTGGGTGGCCAAGGCCATTGAGGGGGTGGGCCAACGCCTTGGAGGACACGTTTACGGATGAAGCTCCGGACGTCCAGAGGGCGTTGTTAGGGCAGATGAGAGATGCCGCCTCCTACATTGGAGAAGCATCGTTGGATGCTAGCCTGTTGACCTCTAGGGTTTCGGCGGCAGCAGTGTCTGCTCGTAGATCCTTGTGGTTGCGGTCTTGGAGAGCAGACGCGGATTCAAAGAAAGGCTTGGAGGCCTTACCTTTTAATGGAGAATTACTATTTGGTCCGGACCTGGACAAAATAGTGGATACCCTGGCAAAATCCAAGTCGGCCTTCCTCCCTTCAGCTACTACACCTGCTAAGGTCCGGAGCTCGGCCTTTCGTTCCTTTCGGGTTCAGGGCAAGGCAAAGGGTCAGTCCTTCCCGAGGCAGTCCGCACCCAAGACCGCCTCAAAGCCAAAGAAGCAAGCCTCGTGTGCTAGGCGCCCTTCTTCCAAGCAAGAAGATAAGCCTTCTGCGTGATGGGACGGGTCTCCCTCTGGGGGACCCCAGAGTGGGAGGCCTACTTCTTCAATTCGCCCAGTGCTGGCACAATACCACCACGGATGCCTGGGTGCGAGAAGTGGTCTCCCAGGGGGGGTATGCCCTGTCTTTTCGGCACAGGCCGCCTTGCCTGTTTTTTTGCACAAGTCCTTCTCAGGACAAAACCAAGGCCTTGCAGGTTCAGGAAGCCATAGAGGCCTTGCTGACGGCGGGGGTCATTATACCCGTACCACAGTCTCAACGTGGGATGGGTTATTACTCTACGCTGTTTCTGGTGCAGAAACACAATGGCTGTCATCACCCCATCCTTAATTTGAAGTCCCTGAACAGGTTTCTCAGGGTTCCCAAATTCAGGATGGAAACTTTGCGTTCCATCATTCTGGCGATGGAACCGGGGGATTATATGGTCTCCCTGGATATCCAGGACGCCTACCTCCATGTGCCTATAGCAACATCGCACCAACGGTTTCTGCGGTTTGCTATTCTCCACAACCACTACCAATTCAGGGCTCTACCCTTTGGTCTCTCCACGGCACCAAGGGTATTTACCAAGGTGATGGCGGTCATGGCGGCTCACCTTCGGAGCCAGGGAATACGGTTGCTACCGTATCTAGACTACCTCCTCTTGCTGGCAAGCTCCCCGGAGATACTGATCCAACATCTCCACCTGACGGTCGCTTGTCTACAGGCGCACGGCTGGTTGATCAACTGGAAGAAGTCCTCCCTCATCCCATCACAGCGGATGGTTCATTTGGGGGCCCTGCTAGACTCTCGTCAGCAACGGATTTTTCTGACTCCAGAGAAGGTCTCCTCCTTACAGCTGCGGATTCACGGCTGTCTGAGCAGTGGCAGAGTGTCGGTGCACTCAGTGATGAGAGTTTTGGGGTCCATGGTGTCGGCATTCGACATGGTGGAGTTTGCCCAGTTCCATTCCAGGCCCCTGCAGGGGCTGATTCTTTCGGAATGGAACGGATTGCCACACAGGATCCACTCTCAGATGCTGGTGTTGTCCTCGGAGGTGCGTCTGTCCCTAGCCTGGTGGCTGCAGACGGCTCATCTCCTAGAGGGGCGCCCCTTTTGGATCCCGGAATGGGTTCAGCTCACGACAGATGCCAGTCTCTGGGGTTGGGGGGCGGTGACAGGCTCCTTGTCACTTCAGGGTCGTTGGTCGGCGGAGGAAGCGATTCTTCCCATCAACATCCTGGAACTGCGGGCAGTATACAGAGCCCTGCAGTCGTCCGGCACCGCTCTTCACGGAAGGGCCGTTCAGGTGCAGTCAGACAACGCCACCACGGTGGCGTACATCAATCACCAGGGAGGGACTCGCAGTCGAGCTGCGATGTCGGAGGTGTCCCGCGTGCTGGCTTGGGCGGAGCGCTATCTTCCAGCTCTCTCGGCAGTTTTCATCCCTGGAGTCCTCAATTGGGAGGCAGACTTCCTCAGCCGTTACGACGTGCATCCCGGGGAATGGTCGCTTCATCCAGAGGTATTCCAACTACTCGTGGACAAGTGGGGGCTGCCAGAGCCGGACCTGATGGCGTCCCGTCACAATCACAAGCTGCCTGTGTACGGGTCAAGGACAAGGGACGCAGGCGCAAGTCTGATAGACGTGCTGTCGGTGAAATGGCTGTTTCAACTGGCTTACTTGTTCCCTCCGATATCTCTGCTGCCTCGGGTCCTGCGCAAGTTCAAACAGGACAGAGGCACACTGATCCTGGTGGCCTCAGCGTGGCCCAGAAGGCCGTGGTACTCCGATCTGCGGAGCCTGTCCATCGACGCTCCGTACCTCCTACCTCAACGGCGGGACCTGTTGTCTCAGGGGCCCTGTCTTCACCCGGATCTGGGTCGACTATCTTTGACGGCGTGGCTCTTGAGACAGCCGTCCTGAGGTCTCGGGGCTTTTCTAGCTCCGTTATTACCACCATGCTGAGGGCGCGCAAGCCTGCTTCCGCGAGGATCTATCACAGAGTGTGGCACACTTACTTTCAGTGGTGCGAGGCCAGAAACTATGATCCCCAGGTGTTCCGGGTTTCGCGTATTCTGGCTTTCCTTCAGTCGGGTTTGGACTTAGGATTACGTCTTTCTTCGCTGAAGGTGCACGTGTCTGCTCTGTCGGTGTGGTTCCAGCGCAGGATCGCTGCTATGCTGGACGTACACACCTTTTTCCAGGGAGTTTTGAGAATCCAGCCTCCCTTTGTGCCACCTGTGGCCCCGTGGGATTTGGCGGTGGTTCTGCGGGCCTTACAGGGTCCGCCTTTTGAGCCCTTGGAGTCAGTGAAGCTCAAGTGGCTAACTTTTAAAACTGTTTTCCTCTTGGCAATTGCTTCTGCCAGGAGGGTTTCAGATTTGGGGGCGCTTTCTTGTCGTCCCCCTTTTCTGATTTTTCATCAGGACAGAGCGGTGCTTCGCACTCGTCCTGATTTCCTGCCTAAGGTGGTTTCCAGGTTCCACATTAATCATGAAATTGTTGTACCAGCCTTTCAGTCGCCTGATCTTTCGGCTGGGGAGACTTCATTAGACGTTGTCCGTGCACTCCAGGTTTATGTGGACCGGACTAGTTCTGTGAGGAAGTCGGATTCTTTGTTTATCCTCTTTGGTTTTCACAAGAGGGGTTGGCCTGCCAACAAACAGACTCTAGCCCGTTGGCTTCGTTCTGTTATTATTGAGGCTTATATGCAGGAGGGTTTACCTGTTCCAGCCTCTGTTAAGGCTCATTCCACTCGGTCTGTGGGCCCTTCTTGGGCTGTTAGCCGTGGCGCCTCTGCTGTTCAGCTCTGTAAGGCGGCCACCTGGTCTTCCATTCAGACCTTTTTTGAGGTTCTATGCGTTTGACACCTTTGCCTCTCAGGATGCATCCTTTGGGCGCCGGGTTCTCCTATCAGCACAGGAGCGTCCCCGCCCTTAGTTGGACTGCTTTGGGACATCCCCAAGGTCACCCTGTGGACCCCTATGGACCCTGAAGTAGAAAACAAGAGATATGGTAAGAACTTACCTTTGTTATCTCTGTTTCTACGAAGTCCATAGGGTCCACAGGGCACCCGCCCTGACGCACCTGGCTTCATATGGGCTGTGTTGCTGGTCACCGGTTTTCCATCTCCCATTTCTGTGAGTATGGTTCTTGTGTGTTCCAGTCTTCCTTCTCTCTGTTTCGTCTCCTCCTCCGGCCTGGGCTGCTTACCAACTGAGGTGCCTGTGGCTCGGGGGCGGGGTATAGGGGAGGTTGGACCCAAGTGCATCCTGGGAGCAGCTAAAAGCTTTAACTCCGTGGTGCCCGAGGATCCAGGATCCAGCTATACCCCAAGGTCACCCTGTGGACCCTATGGACTTCGTAGAAACAGAGATAACAAAGGTAAGTTCTTACCATATCTCTTGTTTTTAGTTACCCACAGCTATGCAAGCGTCCAAGAGGCCGCTCCAATGTTAGGTTGGAGGGCCCTGATTCAGAGCGTCCGGCTCTGAATCAGGCCCACTGTCATTTTTTTGTGTCTGGCTTTTCATGTAATTTACAAAATTGTGCATCTCAGTCCTCAGAGCTTTGTTTTTATTTAAGTGTCTGCTAGTGTCCAATATTCTCAATGCTTTCTGTACAGTATAGTGTGCTTCTGAACATTCTTTTGTAGACCACTAGATGGCCTCGTTCTCTACTGATTTGAGAAAAGAATTCTGGGTTACAAGAGGTTGTTCTCACGGACCATTGCAGAGACACCTCTGCTGTATGTTGTTCCGTGTAGACTTCACAGGACATCCATATGCCCTGAAGATTGCTTGGACTATAAACCCCCGAAACCTCATACTTGCTTTAGGTGCCACATATAACAAAATCAGTATATCAGAACATATTCACACTTCTTATTCATTTGGATGCATTCATCACAAGCATATAATCTTCTTTAATTTGAAACCTATATAAAATAGGCTGCTGTAAAGGAAGACATCACTGTCACATTCACTTATCATTTGCAGGTCCATCATCGGGCAATCATGAAAACCGGGCATCATTAAGGACATCTGCAACTACATGAATAATAAATAACGTCATATATTTTGCTGCCAAACATAAGATTGGTTGAGATTGGGCATTGCACACCGTAATGTGTTCAAACCACAAAACATAAATTAGATACCAGCTTACAATATGCACTGTCCTGGGGAGCACTAGGCCATAGAAGCCTTGTCTGGGGCAGCAGATACAATTTGTCATGATTCTTTCCTTATTGATTCACAGCTCCGTGACAGTGCCGGCATTCATGTATGCGAGAGTTCACTGCACTCATTAGGGGAGATGTATCAAACCTAGGAGAGAGATAAAGTGGAGAAGTTTCCCATAGCAACCAATAAGCTTCTACCTATTATATACCTAGGACAGTCTATAAATTACAGAAGCTGATTGGTTTCTATGGGCAACTCCTCCACTGTATCCCTTGCAAAGGTCTGATACGTCTCCCCTATTATGGTAAATGGATTATATGTTTCTGAAATTCTCCCCCCCCCTCCATACTGCCAATGGTTAAAGAAAAACAGCTTGTGGCTGCAGACCAGCAGGTGGCAGCACTTTACAAACTAGTAATATGTACTGTGTGTGTTTAACATTTATATGTCAGCAGGCCAGGATGTCAATTCTTTTGCACCCATAAACTGATTTACCATTCCCAGTCTCCTGTAGGTTCCGTCTGTTATCAATGATCAGTATTCTGCCAGACACTGAAAATGATTGATTGACTTTTTAAGACCCTCTCCCCGCATCGCATCCACTCCCACCGAGCCAATAAAAAAGTGAGGAAAAAACAAAATCATTATAAAAGACCAATTATGAACAAGCAATAAAATCAGTTTAATGTCTGCATTTGATTAATATATTGTTCCTATAAATGTGTTTTTTTTCTAATATTTCATACAGTAATACTTTAAATGGCTTTCCTGCCAGGCGCTCTTCTTTTGGGACCCAATAAATGCTATAGCTATCTTGGCTTGTGTGATAAGGAATTTGGAGCTGCCCAGCTGATGCCTCCACCCTTCTCACATGCATGTCACCAGCCAGCCACCGTCTCATCATCCCATGACCTCATCATGCTCCACTCTAGCCTTTATCTCCATTGTGCAGACAGCATGACAGGTTAGACAGCATAGTGCAAGCTCTTACACATCTGTCTATGGTAGGAGGGGCTAACCTCTAATTTCCAACCATGTATTTGGACACACACACTGTGGCTGAGGCTGTACTCTGCAATGCTGGTCACTAGTGCTGATGTATTGCATTGCTTATGGTCTGAAAATGACCAAGATGCCTGAAGGTCCCACTGAAATCCTTAGGCTTACTATTGAGCAGATGATGCCAGAGGTAATCTGGCATACATATGACCACCAAATAGTGGTGGTGTTGCCACTATCACAAGGTAACTATTTGATGGTTTACCCGTCAGTGGTTAGTTAATGTACATGCACAGAGGGGACCCTGGAAACTTGTGCATGTGAAAGGGAAATGCAGGCATGCCACTGTGTTCGCACTGGCACGCCTGTGTAAATTGGCCACTGCGATGCCCTACAACAGGACTGGCCAACCTGTGGCTCTCCAGCTGTTGTGAAACTACAATTCCCAGAATGCCCTGCCACAGTTTTGCTATTAGGGAATGCTAAAACAGTGGCAGGGCTTTACAACAGCTGGAGAGCCACAGGTTGGCCAGGCCTGCCCTACACAGACTGAGGGCTGTTAGGGTGCGTGGTGGTTAGCAGTTTCTGAGTAAGGTCAGAGCTTGTGTAAGTGTGTGTGAGGCTGCGATGGTACTGTGTACTTGATTGTACCGATGGTTTCACAGTCTTGCTAAACAGTACCTATGTGTGCTAAATAAAGTGGGCGTCCTTGTGTAGTGCTGCGACGGGATAACGATCGCAATGAATTAGCATACTATTGCAGTTGAGCTGCGCGCGTAGTCGCTATTGCATACACAGTTGCATATGGTAGTGAATCAGGCCCATTGACCACAACCTCAGCAATGACTAATTTTGGAAATAGCTGTCTTCAAAAACTCTTTATTACATTTAAATATATTCTTATCCCTCCTCTTGCAGCCACTACAAAGTACAAACAGGTCACCGTGCTTCCTAGTTTAAGGACAAGATCTGACTTGAAACAGGATCATTTTAACTGAGCAACAACCTGCTCCCTTCATTTCCTGCTCACCCTAGAACTTTACACTCTTTCAGTGTTTTGAAATGAAAATAATGTGTTTGTACTTAAACCATAAGCACGACTGGACCATAGGAAAGAGCCAAAGCTCTTCTAATATGCTAGTTTGCCAAACCACTTATACAGATCAGTTCTCACATTTAAAGCCAGTATACATTAGGTGATATAGTGGCCAATAGTGCATTTGTGAGGCAAATTGGAACCTTCACATCGCATAGTGGGCCTGATTCAGAGCCGGACGCTCTGACAGAGCGCTCGCTCTGAATCAGGGCCGGCCTTCTGTTTTCTTTAGAGCGGCCTCCTGGACGCTCGCATAGCTGTGGGTGACCAGCTATAGCGAGCGGCCAGGAAGATGGTCGCCATCGCGACCATCGGGCTTGCGACGAGACCCTTGTGGTAAGGTCTCGTTTCCGCAAGCCCTAAAGTGCTTTTGGCTCTAACACGCCCCCGGCCCGCCCACCAAAGGGGGCATGCTGTCACTCGACATCGACTGCACACCCCTTTGGTACGAGACCCGGAGCGACGGTTTGCCCGTCGCTATCCGGGTCTCGCGCACGACGGAGCCGGCTCCGTCGTGCGCATGCACTCTGGGCCACATTCGACCCGCTTGCGAGCGGGTCTGAATCAGGCCCAGTGTGTACACTCATTCATATATTCATGTAGGCCGTTCATCACGATTATTTGGATATAATGCTCCGACATTATATATTGTGCTGTCATTTGTAAAATTGCATAGTGTGTATGCTCTATATTGTGTGTTCTTGGATGAAGGGAAATTGGGATGACTATCGCTTCTTTTGTACGTTGTTCTGATGTGTACCCTGTATAAGATGACGGAAGCCGCTGTTTATTTCTCTATCCTGCATCACACAAGCATGCCCTGCTTAGCTATAGAAGTCCTGCTTCCTCAATGCCTGCAGCTCATGTGCTAAGGTCACATTCCACTCCGTGTCTTTGCTTAGGTTCAGTAAGAGTAGTTCCTGAGCCGCTGCCTATCCAGGATTATAATGAAGCTGGGCGGTGATTCTATACCTAGAGAAATTAATGAAATTCTGGGAAACATTTACATACTGCTGCCAGAGGAAGTTCTATCATGTGACGGATGACGTGGAAGTACAACTTGACAGATTTAAAGCACAAATTAATATTCAAATATACAAAAGCCAGGCACGTGGCTGGTAATATAAACTGCATATTATTATAAGTCTAGGAGCCAAGCAGAGATTTTGGGCTACACGTGGGGTAATATATTCATACAGATGTAGAGGGACAGGGCATAATTATTATCATGTTTTAATTATAAAGCGCCAACATATTGTGAAATGCTGTGCATTCAGGCATTCATAATACGAATTACATTTAATAACCTGAAACAGCAGTAGGTAAAAGATGGTCTTTTATTATTTTAAGAGGTCTGGAGTATACTTGATATCTAAGGTAGTGGAATTACAATTATGGTTGTTGGTGAGATACATGTTCATGGTTATAGGTACTGTACTACCTTCTCTGGGCAGTTGGTGATTACAGGCCCTGGGCTAGTTCCTGGCTCTGGGCAGTTGGTGATTACAGGCCCTGGGCTAGTTCCTGGCTCTGGGCAGTTGGTGATTACAGGCCCTGTGCTAGTTCCTGGCTCTGGGCAGTTGGTGATTACAGGCCCTGTGCTAGTTTCTGGCTCTGGGCAGTTGGTGATTACAGGCCCTGTGCTAGTTCCTTGCTCTGGGTAGTTGGTGATTATAGGCCCTGTGTTGGTCCATTGGCGAATATAGGTACTGTAATAGTTTTCACTATTTCATATTGTATCCATTAATTATAATGTATTTTTTTTTAAAGAAAATAATAATGAACTTTAACTTGCCAAGTAATATGATGATGGGCATCATTTATCACCAAGATACCTCATTTTGTGCTTTCATACTGTACATACTAGGGGTGAGCGGGTTCGGATTTCTGAAATCCGAACCCTGCCGATCCGAGTCAGGCTCGACTTTTCCCGTCTGACTCGGATCTGAAATCGAGGCAAAACGTCGTCATCCCGCCTTCCGGGTCTCGCGGGTTTTGGATCCTATATAAGGTACCTGCGTCGGTGCCATTTTCTCACTCGGCTGTGGACAGTGAAGAGGGAGGGTGGGAGTTAGGGCTGGCTGGGCTGTGTAATGTAGTGTAGTGTTGTGCTGTGCTGCTGTTGTCCATAGGGGCTGTGTCCACTCCTCCAAAGTCCATAGGGGCTGGCTGGACTGTGTTGTGCAGTCAGTTGTCCATAGGGGCTGTGTCCACTCCAAAGTCCTGTGCAGTGTCCCAGTCCTAAAGGGGTGCTGTAGTGTTGTCCAGGGGGTGCTCTGTCCATCAGGGGTGCTCCCCCCAAGTGCAAAAAAAAATATATTTTTTTTCTGTATTTGTGAATTGTAGCCGCACGTGCATCAACAAAGTAGTGCCCAGCGTGCGCCTGTGTGCCTGTGTCATAAGTAAAGGGCTGGCTGGCTTGACCATTAAAGGGTGCTGTAACCCCCAAAGGGCACTCCAAACAAAATAAAAAAATATTTTCTGTGTTTGTGAATTGTGTGCACTGTGGCTGCACGTGCATCATCAACAAAGGAGCAGCGCCAAGCGTGCGCCTGTGTCCCATAAGTAAAGGGCCGGCTGGCTCATTTCTTAAAGGGTGGTGTAACCCACAAAGTGCACTAGTCTCCAACAAAAATAAAAAATTCTTTTCTGTGTTTGTGTGCGCCTTAGCCGCACGTATGTATCAATATAACATAAATGGAGGACCAAACTTTCTCCGATAAAAATAAAATAGGGAAAGATCAAGAACTACTTCCTCCTAGTGCTGTTGCTGCTGCTGGGAGTTGTTCATCATCCCAGAGAGGAAGTAGGAACACCACTACTTTTACTAAACAATTGACCCTCCAACAGTCCTTAGCGAGGAGGATGAAGTACGACAGCAGTCATCCTGAAGCAAAACGTATAACTGAGGCCTTGACTGCTATGTTGGTGTTAGACGTGCGTCCGGTATCCGCCATTAGTGCAGTGGAATTTAGACAATTGATGGAGGTAGTGTATCCCCGGTTCCAAATCCCGTCTAGATTCCACTTCACTAGGCAGGCGATACCGAGACTGTACAGAAAAGTCAGAAAAAGTGACCTCAGTGTCCTGAAAAATGCGGTTGTGCCCAATGTCCACTTAACCACGGACATGTGGACAAGTGGAACAAGGCAGACTAAGGACTATATGACTGTGACAGCACACTGGGTAAATGTATCACCTTACGCAACAACAACAGCAGCGTCACCAGTAGCAGCATCTCAGAAACGCCAGCTTGTTCCAAGGCAGGCTACGCTGTGTATCACCGGTTTTAGTAAGAGGCACACCGCCGACAACCTCTTAGAGAAACTGAGGGAAATCATCGCCCAGTGGCTTACCCCACTTAGACTCTCCTGGGGATTTGTAATATCTGACAACGCCACCAATATTGTGCGGGCATTACATCTGGGCAAATTCCAGCACGTCCCATGTTTTGCTCACATAATAAACTTGGTGGTGCAGAATTTTCTGAAAAGCGACAGGGGCGTGCAGGAGACTCTTTGGGTGGCCCAAAAAATTTCTGGCCACTTTTGCCATTCAGCGACTGCGTACGCCTGTGTCATAAGTAAAGGGCCCGCTGGCTTGTCCGTTTTTCTGTCTTTGTGAAATGTGTGGGCTGTAGCCGCACCTGCATCCTCAAAGCAGCAGCGACAAGTGTGCGTCTGTCTGTTAAAGGGTGGTGTAACCCCCAAAGTGCACTCCACAAAAAATAAACAATTCTTTTTTTTCTGTTTGTGTGCGAAATGTATGCGCAGTAGCCGCACGTGCATCAATACAGCAGCAGCGCCAAGCGTGCGCCTGTGTCATAAGTCAAGGGCCAGTTTGGACATCTGGTCAGGACTGAAGGACGTGCCAACAATTTCTGACATGTCTACTGTCACTGCATATGATACTGTCACCACTGACAGAATGGTGGAGGAATTATTTTCTGTGTTTGTGAATTGTGTGCACTGTGGCTGCACGTGCATCAACAAAGGAGCAGCGCCAAGCATGCGCCTGTGTCATAAGTAAAGGGCCGGCTGGCTTGTCCGCTAAAGGATGGTGTAACCCTCAAAGTGCGCTCCACAAAAAATAAAAAATAAATTTTTTTTTTCTGTCTTTGTGAATTGTGTGGACTGTAGCCGCACCTGCATCCTCAAAGCAGCAGCGACAAGCGTGCGTCTGTCTGTTAAAGGATTACATCGGTGACAGCATCCAAGTAGGCATGTCGGATAGTCCGTACCTGTACTGGCAGGAAAAAAAGGCAATTTTTAGGCCCCTGTACAAACTGGCTCTATTTTACCTGAGTTGCCCCCCCTCCCGAGTGTTTAGTGCAGCCGGGAACCTTGTCAGCGAAAGGCGTAGGAGGTTGCTTCCACAAAATGTGGAGAAGATGATGTTCATAAAAATGAATTATCAACTCTTCAAGGGAGACCAGCCTCCAGAACGTACAGAGGGACCTGTGGTGGTGGATTCCAGCGGGGACGAATTAATACTCTGTGAGGATGAGGATGTACACAACACTGAAGAGGGTGAGGAATCGGTGGATGAGGATGATGAGGACGACATCTTGCCTCTGTAGAGCCAGTTTGTGCAGTGACAGATTAATTGCCAGCTTGTTTTGTGGGGGCCCAAACGAACCAATCATTTCAGCCACAGTCGTGTGGCAGACCCTGGCGCTGAAATTATTGGTTTGTTAAAGTGTGCATGTCCTGTTTATACAACATAAGGGTGGGTGGGCGGGCCCAAGGACAATTCCATCTTGCACCTCTTTTTTTTCTTTGCATTATGTACTGTTTGGGGCCTAGTTTTTCAAACTGCCATCCTGTCTGCCACTGCAGTGTCACTCCTAGATGGGCCACGTGTTTGTGCCGCCCACTCGTGTCGCTTAGCATAGTCATCCAGCTACCTCGGTGCAACCTTTTGGACATAAAAACATTATTGTGAGGTGTTCAGAATAGACTGGAAATGAGTGGAAATTAAGGTTATTGAGGTTAATAATAGCATAGGAGCAGAAAAACCAACACATTCTGTGATTTTAGCTGTTTTTATGCTTTTTTTCAAAAAAATACAGATCCAAAACACAAAACCCAGAACCCAAAACACGGAAGGGTGGTTTTGGCAAAACCAATCCAGATCCAAAACACAAAGAAAGATCCAGATCCAAAACCAAAACACACAATACGAAAAGTGGCCGGTGCACACCCCTAGTACATACATTAGTACATGCCGAATAAGAGCACATTTCTGCTATGGGATTCCAACCAGTGACGTGCGATCAGGTGAGGAAGAGCCTTTCCTGTCATACCTAGGTATACTCAACAGTTTTTACTATAAGAATTAGAAGAACAGTTTTGAGTAAAATATTAAATATCTTCTTTGTATTATTCTAAACATTTTTATAGTCAAAACTCTGGAGTAAGAAGTGTATGGGAGGTGAGGCACTGCCTCCCCTATCTACCTTTTCCACACATCCCTGATTAAAACACACCAAATTTCCAGCACTATATGCAGCTGCACCTTAGTATAATGCCCACATGAGCCCTCGGGTTCATATATGTATCTGTAAATCTAGATCTGATACTAGCAAGTACCTCCCCAGCCATTCACTTTGCCGCACGTCACTGATTCTAACCCTTTAATAAGCCCCAGCTATGCACTTATCATAGGCTCTGACACTATAGCGAAGTCGCATCTGAGCGCTGTTATTGTCTAAGCGAAGTTCACATGGCAAAAGCAAGATTTCCAAAGCGCTGTCACTTACTTCTCAAGTCGCCATCTCTTTGTTGGTGATCACATTGTGAAATGTTTTTATTGTTTGCACTTAATTGTGTACATAGCTTTATCTAAATCCCAGTGAGACACACCTCAGGCGGGGGCCATACACGGGGGCGATTTGAAAATGTACAAGTCAGCCCGATGCATCGCATGCTGCTGTGAATGGTAAACGATGCATCTTACAAGATGCTTTGTTTACCTATTTAACAGCATGACGGATCGCAGATCTTATGGTTTTTCCATAAGATCGATAATGCCGATGTACGATGGCGGGGACGCACATCGCCGTCGTACAGCATACCAAACCACACACGATATGCACAATTGATCGAAATCGTGCATATCGTGTAAAAAATCTTAGCGTGTATGGGCCGCCTCAGGACAGACCTAAATCACCAGCCTTTTGCTCTGTACAAAGGTCATTACCAAGGGTGTGTGACGTAAGGTGGGTACACACCTGAAAGATCTATCTGCAGATCGAGTGATCTGCAGATATATCTTTAGATGATGGTCGTTCATACACACTGAACAGCCATCATCTAACCAGTACTGGGTCACAAAACGCCCGGGGCTGGTTGAGCTGCTTGCATGGACACATGATTCGAGCTTTGTTCATGGACACAGCATCGGATTATCTGCGTGATCCTCAGTCGGATGAGTGACCATAGGGCCACTCAAGTCGGCGATCGCAGATGCACAAAAGAGGCCAGGAAATCTCCGCCAGTCGATGGAGAACCTGGCCTCTTCCCTCCCCCCCCCCCCCCTGTCCTCTCTAGCCCCTTTTTCCCCCAGTTCTCTTTAGCCCTTTCCCCCCTGTTCGATCCAGCCCCATCCCCTCTGTGTCTCTTCAGCATCATGCCCCGTGTTTCTCCAGCGCCGTCCCAGCTATGTCTCTTTAGCCTCACCCCCCCTGGTTTGCTGCAAGCCCTTCTTACCTTCATCTTTGTCTTCTGTCTGCCAGCTCCTCTTCATACCTCAGCAGCTCCTCTTTCCTTCACTTGTGCAACATCACATACACTGCATTGCAAAGAGGAACCCTGAGGAACCTTGAGATGGAAGTTGATATAAGCCATACAAGCCAGTGCCAGAGAAAGGGGAGGTGGCAGCAGGCCCACAGACAGTAAGGTCGTACACTTCTTCTTCTGTTGTGCTGGGCAGCCCATAGCAGCAACTCTGCAGATCACTTTAAAACCTGCCTGTTGTGTCAGGGTCTGCCAGACCACGGCGTGTCCTGTGTACAGTGCACTGGGCAGCTGCCAGGTCAGAACTGGCACGGATGGATAGTGCATGGAAAGTAGGGATGGCCATCGTCCATCGATAGCAAAACCATCAACCATTCGTGGTTGACAATCAATGGCGGAGATACAATGGTTCACCGCCATCAATTTCACAGCGCCAAGCAATGTTTTTGTTTTGTTTTTCTCCATGTGACGGGACACAGAGCTTTGCATTGCACCTCAACGTGGTATGCGATGCCCCGCCCCGACTCCCTGATTGGCCTGCTGCCCTGCCAGTATTAAAATAGGGAAGACCATTGGTGGATGAAACCATCAATGGTTCACACTATCAATGTTAGCCACCAATGGTACCATCGATAGCTAACCTACCGATGGCCATCCCTAACGGAGTGAACAAAAGGAGGAGAGAGCTTAGGCCCTGATTCAGAGCCGGACGCTCTGACCAGAGCGCTCGCTCTGAATCAGGGCCCACCTCCATTAATATGGAGCGTCCTCCTGGATGCTCGTATAGCTGTGGGTCACCACCCACAGCATATACGAGCGTGCAGGATGATGGTCGCGATGGTCTTGACCATCGCGACCATCGAAACTGCGAGCAAAAGCCTGCGGTTGAGTTTTTCAACCGCAAGGCCAGGAGTGATTTTGGCTCCATCAGAGCCAAAATCACTCCCCCTGACATCACTAGTGATGTCAGTGGGGCCGGCTTCAGACGGTAGGCGTTCCCTTGGGAACGCCTCTGTCTGGCAGGCACGCTCCCGACACGCCCACCAAAGGGGGCGTGCTGTCAGTCACCATCGACAGCACGCCCCCTTTGGTGAGACACTCCGAGCAAAGGAAAGTCCTTCGCTCGCCGGGTCTCGCGCATGCGCACGACGAAGCTCCCTCCGTCGTGCGCATGCGCAGTGGGGAACATCGACCCACTTGCGAGCGTACTGCTGCTCGCGAGTGGGTCTGAATGACCCCCTAAGTCACCTGTGCTCAAGTATGGCTATCCCTAAAACCTGGACTGTTAGTGTGCCTTGAGGACCATGGTTGGGAACCCCTGCTCTAGACTAATACCGGTGCAGAGCGTTCATTGGTTGAGAGAGGTGAGCCTCCGCCTCTCTCAGCCAATGAACGGTTCCCACTATTGACTTAAATGGTGGTACGGTACTAAGATCATGGTTCGGGCCTTTGTCGGGCCTCGACAGCACGCCCCCTTTGATGAGACACTCCGAGCAAAGGAAAGTCCTTCGCTCGTCGGGTCTCGCGCATGCGCACAACGAGACTCCCTCCGTCGTGAGCATGCGCAGTGCGGACCATCGACCCACTTGCGAGCGGACAGCCGCTCGCGAGTGGGTCTGAATGAGGGCCTTAGACCAGTGAGAGTTTCACAGTCTAAAAACATACTGGTAAGTTAATTAGCTTATGGTGAAATTGACCCTAGTGTGTACGTGAGTAAATGTGATATGGAATATAGATTTTAGGATTCACTGGGGCAGGGACTAATGTGGATTATTTAATATTCTCTGTAATGCACTGCACAATGTGTCGGCTCTGTCACAGGAATCGATATGTAATGCCGGCTGCCGGGATGCCTCCTGTCTAAATACCGACAGCGGCATCCCAATGGTTGGTATTCCAACAGGGGTAAGGTAAGTACACTTACCTTTCTCCCCCTAGCCCTCCCTTCTTGTAGCCTAACCCTCCCCTTTGTACCTAGCCCTCCCCCTTAGTGCCTAACCCGAACTCCCTCCCAGTGGTGCCTAACCCTAACCTTCCCCCCCAAAACCTAACGCTAACCCCGCTATGGTACCTAAACCTAACACACACACACCCTGCGGCTAACAGCTAAGATGCCCCGGACTTACCTTGTCTGGGCTGGCGTCTGTCTGTGTTTCGGCATCAGGATTAAGATAGGCATTTCAACGCCTATCTTAATTCCCCGTATCGGACTTCCATTGTCAGGATTCGGACCAGCGGCATGCTGTATGCCGGTCTGCTAACTACATCCAGTCACAGAATGAGTACAAAGTAAAGGGGAATACAATACAGTATTTATAAAATGGGGTGTGCATATGGTTTATCCTAGAGCGATAATTGTACAATCGGTGGCATTTAGCTTCAGTAAATATAACTCCAGCCTGTTGCAAGGTATGTCTTCAGTTTCTTGACCATTGGTTTTTCTACAAAACAAGCAGACTTAGTCATTTCTGTTAACCCCTTTACTGCTGACATTGCATGTGATGCGACCACAGTCAGCAGTGCTTCAGCTGGCAACATCGCATCAAATGCGACCATGCTACCCGGCTGCTTCCCCTGGCTTTTACAGAGGAGATCCATTCTGCACACCTCTGAGTGACTCCTCAGACCTCCCGGAAGTGATGCAGCGATCTGTGACCGCCGACATCACTTCCGGAATCACGCCCCAGAATGCTGTGCGAACGGCACTCTGGGGAGCATGTGTAGGGGATCACAGTGCAAGGAGGGGAATTTAGTTCCCCTCCAAGAACTATTTTGCTGATCTCGGCAAGTGCAGAGATCAGCTTCAGCAGGGAAGACTGAACATCATTCCCCCACTGACACACACTCCGCTGCACTCTGCATATTGGGGGGGGGGGGGACTAGGGGGGTGGGTCTAACATCAGTGGGAGTGGGGGAAGGATAATATAGAGAAATATGACGCTGGAGGGACAGGGGTAAAATAGTAGAAAAAAACATACTGGGCACGGGAGGAGGAGGGGGCAAAGAAAAAGGTTATGTTTACAGGGGGAGGGTTGGTTTAGAAAACAGGGATTTTTTTTTTTTTACTACTAATGGGATGTGGGGGGTGATTTATTATTAGGAATTATGATCTCTGTGGGGTTTATTGCCTATAGGGGGTCTGAAGTTATTTTATAATGGGGGTCTATGGAGAGATGGAGGTTTCCAAAACACCCCCTAGATATAAATATTTAAATATATATACACTACTGTTCAAAAGTTTGGGGTCACTTAGAAATTTCCTTATTTCCCTGTTTTTTTCAATGAAGATAACATTAAATGAATCAGAAATACACTCTATACATTGTTAATGTGGTAAATGACTATACTAGCTGCAAACGTCTGGTTTTTAAAGGAATATCTACATAGGTGTATAGAATCCCATTTCCAGCAACCACCACTCCAGTGTTCTAATGGTACATTGTGTTTGCTAAGCGCATTAGAAGACTAATAGATGATTAGAAAACCCTTGTGCAATTATGTTAGCACAGCTGAAAATGGGTTTGCTCATTAGAGAAGTTATAAAACTGGCCTTCCTTTGAGCTAGTTGAGTATCTGGAGCATCACATTTGTGGGTTCGATTATACTCTCCAAATGGCCAGAAAAAGAGAACTTTCATGTGAAACTCGACAGTCTATTCTTGTTCTTAGAAATGAAGGCTATTCCATGTGAGAAATTGCCAAGAAACTGAACATTTCCTACAACAGTGTATACTACTCCCTTTAGAGAACAGCACAAACAGGCTCTAACCAGAGTAGAAAGAGAAGTGGGAGGCCCTGGTGCATAACTGTGCAAGAAGACAAGTACATTAGAGTCTCTAGTTTGAGAAATAGACGCCTCACAAGTCCTCAACTGGCAGCTTCATTAAATTGTACCCGCAAAAGGCCAGTGTCAACGTCTACAGTGAAGAGGCAACACCAGGATGCTGGCCTTCTAGGCAGAGTGACAAAGAAAAAGCCATATCTGAGACTGGCCAATAAAAGGAAAAGATTAATATGGGCAAAAGAACACAGACATTGGACAGAGGAAGATTGGAAAAAAGTGTAATGGACAGACAAATCGAAGTTTGAGGTGTTTGGTTCACACAGAAGAACATTTGTGAGATGCAGAACAAGTGAAAAGATGCTGGAAGAGTGCCTGACGCCATCTGTCAAGCATGGTGGAGGTAATGTGATGGTCTGCGGCTGCTTTTGGTGCTGGTAAAGTGGGAGATTTGTACAAGGTAAAATGGATTTTGAATAAGGAAGGCCATCACTCCATTTTGCAACGCCATGCCATACCCTGTGGACAGCGCTTGATTGGAGCCAATTTCCTCCTCCAACAGGACAATGACCCAAAGCACACCTTCAAATTATGCAATAACTATTTAGGGAAGAAGCAGGCAGCTGGTATTCTGTCTATAATGGAATGGCCAGCGTAGTCACCAGATATCAACTCCACTGTGCTGTTGTGGGAGCAGCTTGACCGTATGGTACACAAGAAGTGCCCATCAAGCCAATCCAACTTGTGGGAGGTGCTTCAGGAAGCGTGGGGTGAAATTTCTTCAGATTACCTCAACAAATTAACAGCTAGAATGCCAAAGGTCTGCAATACTGTAATTGCTGCAAAAGGAGCATTCTTTGATGAAAGCATAGTTTGAAAGACAAAATTATTATATCAAATAAAAATCTTTATTTCTAACCTTGCCAATGTCTTGACTATATGTTTTATTTATCAAATGAGTTACAAAATGAATAGAAGTCAGTATTCCTGTAAAACACGAAATTGTCTGGGTGACCCTAATATAATATATTATTACAAATAATTTTGAAACTATTAAATAATAAAAACAATCAATCATTTCTGAGCGGCTTTCTGGGGAAAATAGTCAGTTAAGTGGTTAAAGGAACCCTGGAGACGAACCCGGCAGCTTAGCTGAAGTTGGTTGCGATGATTGTGCAGCACATACTGTGCCTGATTTAGTGTTGAGTGAGAAGTTGCACACCAGTGTTTCCACATTTGTAACTTGCATTTTCCTGCATCTTAAGCTGTATCTAGTATCAACTATTATAATCATCAACATCACAAATAAAATGCGGGTATCATAACTAACTTATGTCCTGATCCATGTACATCTTATGGGTTACTTGAATCTGCACATCCTTCCTGTGCTACATTACAAGTGCAAAATAATTAAATGCTGACACAAGTTGTTGCCATGAGCACGTCCAAGACATTATGTCACGTAATGCTCTTTTAATACCCCTTTCAGACTAAAGGCACACATCCACTAGAAGACAAGTAAACGTCTGCACGATTACGACATTGTAATCGTGCAGTCGTTTGCTCGTTCAGTATAGGCACAGCACAGACTGACAGTCGTTCAGTGTCGGCACATCAATCATCTGCAAACATGCTGAACCTGTCAGGTTGTACAACATATTTGTCCGATGATAGATGTCTAAACGACCAGCGGGAGTGCGCATCGCTGGTCGTTTTATAATTTTCTTTTTAACGATCTGCAAACTATTTCAAACTATTATTGAACAATAACGATATCGTTCAATCGCTCAATCTAATAGTCTAGTGGATGTGTGCCTTAAGGTGCCCATCCACTAGGCGATTTATTTGAGCGACTGAACAATAACGATCTTTCAGAAATCCTTTGCAAAAATGTCTAAAACGACCAGCAATGTGCGCTCCTGCTGGTCGTTTAGACATCTCATCGGGCAAACATGTTTGTAGATGATTGATGTACCTACACTGAATGACTGCTCGTTCAGTGTAGGCACATCACAGACTGACAACCGACTGCACGATTACAATGTCGACCAACGATGTGCGTTCCCGCATGAACGATAAAGATCTTTTTCATCGTCCATGCATGCAGGCCAACTTGGACGATGTAGTCAACTTTGCCTGTTCAGAAATGTGGCAGGATGACTCACTGAAAGATATCTTTCAAGTCATTGGTGGTACAGATCATACCATGTGTATGCCCCTGATGCTACCCATCCACTAGCAGACCTCAAAACCACTGCACGATTATGACATGTAATGGTGCAGTCGTTTGTCAGTCTGTGATGTTCCTACACTGAATGAGCGGTCGTTCAGTGCAGGCTCATCAATCATCTGCAAACATGCTGAACCTGACGTTATCATCAGGTTGTCCAGCATGTTTGCCCGATGATAGATGTCTAAATGACCAGCGGGAGTGCGCATCGCTGGTCATTTTAGACATTTTTTGCAAACGATATCGTTCATTCGCTCAACTTTAATCGTCTAGTGGATGGGGCACCTTGAGAGCTGGGAAATTGCTAGGTCTATCAACCCAGCCAATTCCAGGGTCTCAGCCTGACCCTTGTAAAGAGCAGTATCGTGGACCCGGTTGTATGCACTCACACTTATTTTTGCTCTATGTGTTAAAGGGGTATCAGTAACTCTAATTCGGCCCAAAGCATCTAATTGTATAAGCAGCAGATTTCTAAACGTCAGGTATGCACCCGATGCACTCTGCTAGAGGGGGCATCTCACTAACTAGCCTATAGCAGATAGGCAGGGGCTTCAGTAAGAAAAATAAAGACAACACAAGATGAACATAGACAACTAGTTGCCTGTCTTTGTAAATCATAGAACTAGACTAAACTAGGGAAAGATTATAGTTCTTATGGAAAAGGCTGAGAAAGTTTTAACAACCTCAGGTTATACTGTAACTCTTATCTAGCCCAGGCCAGGCCCTGCTGCATAATATAGTTCTGGAAAAATACACTATAGTCATCTGGTCTATTTTTAGATCTATTACAAGGTATCATTACAGTTCAGAGATTAAATAGACCGCCGGAATGTGATTGTACTGCTGATAATTATCTGCAATACAGGTTGAGTCTCCCATATCCAAATATTCCGAAATACGGAATATTTTTAGCATGACTAAGAAAGTGAAACCTTTGCCTTCTGATGGTTCAATGTACACAAACTTTGTTTAAAGCACAAAATTATTAAAATACAGTATAAAATAACCTTCAGGCTGTGTATAAGGTGTATATGAAACATAAATTAATTTCATGTATGTACACAAACTTTTTTTGATGCACAAAAATGTAAAAAATATTGTATAAAATGACCTGCAGGCTGGTTGTATAAGGTGTATATAGAACATAAATGCATTCTGTGTTTAGATTTGGGTCCCATTCCCAAGACATTTCAATACGGTATGCAAATATTCCAAAATACGGAATATTCCGATATCCAAAATACCCCTGATCCCAAGCATTTTGGATATGGGAGACTCAACTTGTACTAGCAGAGGATGGCTAGGCCCAAATACCAAACCACTCTACACTTCATAATTGACCTCCATGTGCACTTATTTGTATTATTGCTGCACTGAGAGACCCTTATCCGATGACCATTGTAATACACAGTCATACCTGGTGTTAAATCAAAAAATAATAACTTATCTGCTGCTCAGTAATGCAGTTCACATAATGCAGTGTCTTAAATGCAGAGCCATATATAGTGCCAAGTCTCATGTGCAGAGCGGTATCTGTTGTCAGTCATAACACGCAGAGCGATTTCTGGTGCCAACCAATATGCAGAGACCTAACTTGTTCAATACTAACATACTGTACAGATACTTATTGGTTGCCAGTCAAATATGCAGGACTATATCTATCTGGTGCCAAGTTTAATATGCAGAAACTTATCTGGTGACACGCTTAATGTGCAGAGCCTTAATTTATGCCTCATCTGATTACTTACCAATCTCCATCTCTCTCTGTGCAGAGCCTTATTTTATGCCCCATCTGATTACTTACCAATCTCCATCTCTCTCTGTGCAGAGCCTTATTTTATGCCCCATCTGATTACTTACCAATCTCCATCTCTCTCTGTGCAGAGCCTTATTTTATGCCCCATCTGATTACTTACCAATCTCCATCTCTCTCTTGCCACTCTATTCTGCTGATATCTTCCACAGAGCAGCCAGCTTGTGGCACAAGCTACCTCCTATAAGAAGCAGTCACCAGTATAACAAAAAAAAATGACAAAGGATAAATAATTAAGTATAATAATGTAATAAAAAGGTTTATGTGATTGTGTATATGTCAATGATTCTGCCTAAGCATGTTTCAGTGACCCTGTATTTGTGTATATGTGAGTAAGTGTCAGTGTGTTTAGTGTTAGGACTTGCTAACTCTATCTGATTGTCAAGGATACTCCCTGAAATAGTAACAATCTCCCTGTCTCCCGGAATAGTCTAGCAATCTTCTTTATTGCACCCGGTGGCGTAACATGAGGGGGTGTCGAGTGGGGCACGTGGCCTGGGCGCCGTCGGACCTGGCGGTCCGCGGCACTGCACACTAAAACAAACACCACCGCCATCGGCGGTGTGTTTGTTTTAGCACTGCAGCCAATAAGAGTCATGACGTCTCTCCCATAGTGCTGAGCGGGACCAGAGGAGCGGACAGCAGCGCGCACGGGAGTGGGGATTCGGTAAGTAAATTGTGTCTTTGTGTGTGTTTTATGTGTAGGGGGCACTACTGTGAGCACTGTATAATGGTCACTACTGGGGGCACTGTATAATGGACACTAATGGGGGGCTCTGCATAAGGGGCACTACGGAGGGCACTGTATAAGGGGCACTGCTACTGGCGGCATTACATAAGGAGCACTGCTACAGGGTGCATTGCATAAGGGGGCACTGCTATTGGGGGCATTGCATAAGGGGCACTATTACTGGGGGCATTAATGTGCATATGGAAAGGAATGTTCCCAGAGTGACGAGAAATGGTGGTGTGTCATGTTGACACGCTCCCATTTTCCAGCAACCACATCCCTTGTACCATTTGACCGCACCCACTTTTTGGAGCGTGCAAACAGTTAGGGGTAGCTCCCTTTTTATCTTGCCCTGGGCTCCAAAGACCTTAGTTACGCCATTGATTGCACCTTACCCCCATTATGAAGCTGTAAAAAATAACCGATATATTCATTAAAATGGGATCATTAGTATAAATTCCCTGCATCATACCTGCCAACTTTCTGGCTGCTCCTTCCGGGAGGGAGCAGCCAGATCAGCAGGACGGAAGGGCGTGGCCGGGAAAAGGGGGAGTGGCCGGGCTGGTGACAGGCACTTGTGGGTGCGGCGGGGCCACATGATGGTGTCAGTTTGGCCCCACCCCCGCTACACAATGCTGATAATATAGGCATTGTGAAGCAGGGGGCAGGGCCAAAATGACGCGAATCACGTCACCGCCTCCCCTACCCCGTTGCAGGGGTTATTACGGGGGGGATAGGAGAGGTGGGCGGCAGCCGGGAGGATTGTCTGCCTTCCCGGGAGGTCGGGAGCGGCATCCGATTTTCGGGAGGCTCCCGACCAAATTGGGAGGGTAGGCAAGTATGCCCTGCCTTGATTATACGGCACAATGATCCCTATAGCTAGATGCATTTTCTCATTTACATTTGAATGTGAGTCAGTTTTATGACACGCCTCTCAGATGTAACAGTACACGCCCACTTTACCGCTACACTCATAGGTGTTGCTTTCACAATCTCCCTGAAATGCTTTTTCAAAAGTAGGCAAGTATGGTGTTAGGTCACTGCTGTCTTTTGTTTGTTTTTTACTTACAACTTTATAAAATGAAACAGCTAATGCCCTGTTAATTCATCTCAGTCCACACCTTCACTGGCATTTAAATAATCTCATCAAGCAATTTGCTATCTATAATTTGCACATGGATTTTTAACTAGGTGCTGCACACTGCAAAGGACACGGAATGTAGTTAGCGGACGCCATGCCGCCGGTCTAAATCCCAACGCTGGAAGTCCGACACGGGACTTAGGATAGGCGTCAAAATACTGTTGCCTATCTTAATACCGACGCCGGAACAGACAGAAAGATGCCAGCCCAAACCAAGTAAGTCCGGGGCGTCTTAGCTGATAGCCGCGGGTGGGGGGGGGGGGGGGGAGGAGTAATAGGTTTAGGTAGCATAGCGGGTTAGGTTTTGGGGGGGAGGTTAGGGTAGGTTTTTGGAGGGAGGTTAGGGTTAGGAACCCCTAGGGGGGGTTAGGCACGAAGGGGGAGACTTAGGTTTAGGCACTAGCGGGGAGGGTTAGGCTAGAAGGGGGAGTGGAAGTGTACTTACCAACCATCGGGATGCTGCTGTCTGTATTTTGACAGGAGCCATCCCGACAGCCGCCATTACATACCGATTCCAAGGAGACACTTATTTATCCAGCTTCTCCCCCCCAGCAGATGCCATATTGGCTGTTATATATATGCCTTTCCCTGTAAAAATCTGTTTGTTAATGAAAAAGGTAATAATTATATATGCCAAGGTGCAGCAAATTTAAAATAACTTCCAGGGACACTTTGACACTGATCTGGTGCGTTGTAATAACAACAATCGTCAGCATCACTGTATACATGTCACACTTGTGATCGGTGTGGAGAAGTGGACCAGTGGAGAAGTTGCCCATAGCAACCAATCAACTCCTATCTTTTATTTTATAGACTGGACTTGATAAATGCTACTTCAAAGCTGATTGGTTGCTATGGGCAACTTCTCCACTGGTTCACTTCTCCACACTTTCACTGCATGAGAAATAGGCCCCAAAATCTTTCAAATGAAATGTATGTACAGTATTGGTGGAGGTTTGTGTATTTCATATTTATAATGTCCTTTATTAACAGAAATCGCTCACAAAACGAGCAGCTTTGTAACAACTCTCTCATTAAAAACAGAAAGAAAACAGTTAAACCGGCGCAGGAAGGGCATTTTAAAGTTTATGCGGGCCATACATATACGGGACGATTCCCCTTCAGACTCCGAAGACTCAGATGATCAACGATTTGTCAGGGGATCGGCTAAATACTATATATGAACAGTCCCCGACTCGCAAGTTTTCAATCATTTTTGTGTCGGCGAATCGAGATTGTCCAATATATTGGATTTTTCCTGATCCCCCGACCTAGGTATGGCAGAACGGCAAATTGCCCTGATAGCTGCCTGATGTATGGGCCCCATAAGCCTAGGAAATTGTGTATGTGACACATAGGTGAATAGTGGAAGACATTACTTACTCACCATTTTGATGAGCTATATAAATGAGGGTTGTTTGATACTGATCAAAATATAGTCTAGGGATGAATTTGTGGTGGAACCAACTCCTTTACTCACCAGGAAGGTGAGCTCCTGTGTATGTAAACAACAATTGATGTTAAAAAATAAATGACTTATTTATAATAAAGTGCACTCTCATAGATACATAACCATGATGTCATGGAGAGACAGAGTACAAGGTCTAAAACTGATCTCACTATTATTGACCCGGACATGCATATAAAACCAATTACATTACATAAAATGAATTGAAAGATAAAATTAATAAAAATATTTTTTTGTATCGCAGGATGAAAAAAATGGCATGATATAGACAAAATATAAACCATAAAATAAATAAAAAGTCCAAAATTTATATCTGCAACGCGTTTCAGGGCAACTGGTTGGTTCCTCAGGCAAATGGAAAGTTCCACCATGTCATCCATGCATTTATTACTCTGCTCAACTATACTCACATTTGGTATATATGCATTTATAATAGCCTACGACAGTAACAGCCCTAAAGAGGTTTTAGAATGGGACATTTAGAACACCAAAGGCCTGATTGTTTTTCTGTACGGCTGCAGCAGGCGACTTATAGATGTGTTTTCATACACTGAGTGTGTTTGCGCCATATGGCACGAGATGCCCTGCGACTAGTAGCGTGCCATATTGGTATTAAGATTTTGTGTGTTAGTTACGTCGCAGACGTAGCGGAAAACCTGCTCACAGTGTACCAGAGATAACACACGTATAAAGTCGCAGATGAAGCACAACACGACTTGGCTACATCTGCGAAGCCGCGGCTGCTAGTAGGGGATCTGATGCCGCAGGCCCCAGTGGTCAATGTACGCTAGTAATGTAGTTGTGCGGTAAATTTGGGGGCTCATGTCACCAGACCTGGCGTGCACACAGTGTATAAGGGCACATCTGTACCTCCTTATGCTAATTGTCTGCATGTGGGAGCCCATCCCGCCCACTGTTCTTAACTCTTCTGCCTCAAAAGTCAGTATCTGGACTTTCACCAACCCCATGCTGGATACAACAGATCCATCTGAAGTGGGCATCCAATTTCCATCCACGCGCTACGATCGAGCACAGAAGCCGTCATACAGTACTCCCGATACACTAACAGTTCCATGCATTCGCATGGTCGCCACCCAGTAACCGCCCAGAAACGCCTATTTCACTGAAAGAGTGATCAATCTGTACTATATAGCGCCACCTAATGTTTTTTACAATCAATCTGTACTATATAGCGCCACCTATTGTTCTTTACAATCAATCCGTACTATATAGCGCCACCTATTGTTCTTTACAATCAATCCGTACTCACTTGCAAACTCTGGGCCTGATTTAGAGTAGTACGCAAACCATCCAATTGTGAGAGACCTGTGATGCACAGGATGTGTACTGCGCATGTGCAGCTCTCCCTCCGGTAGATGGCTCCCAGTTCCCCCAAGCCGCAGCTGGGGCAGGTACTGGGTGGGGCCGGCCTCCTGTCCAAGAAATGGGGGCGTGTCGCCCCCCTTATCTGGGAGTGCTGAGGCCAGGGTCTGCGTCTTACAACACAGACCTACTGGCATTGGCACCAGAGCTTTGAGGGGCAATCTGAGTAACCTCAGGATCACTCAGATTGCCAATGGTATTGCAGAAAATCTGAGGCTGCGTCTTAGGATTCAGCACGTGGATCTGTGATGCAGCCAGTAAGCGTCTATTTACACCAAATACCTCCTGCTGCATTTGCATATGCGGTTGTACAATACCCTACAACTGTGCATATCACTGGGCCCAAGCATGCACAGTCACCAATTTCTTTTTACGCCGCATGCGCAGTATGCAGATATCCGCAGGACAGGCTTGCCGACTTTCTGGCTGCCCCTTCCAGATCGGCATGACAGGGGGCATGGCCATTGCAAGGAGGCAGGGGCGGCCAGACGATGTGTATTTGTGGGGCGGGCGGGGCCACGCGGTTGCTTCATTTTGTCCCCGTCCCCGCTACACAATGCCAATATTACAGGCATTGTGAAGCAGGGGGCGGTGGCAAAATTCTGCGAACCGCGTCCCCGGCCCCCCCTGCTGCAGGGGTTTCTAAGGTAAATGCGGGGGGGGGGGGGGGTAGGAGGGGTGGGCGGCAGCTGGGAGGATTGCCTGCCTTCCCAGGAGGTCGGGAGCGGCACCCTATTTTTGTGAGGTTCCCGACCAAATCGGGAGGGTAGGCAAGTATGCCGCAGGATCCATACACATTTCTACTTGCGTTTAAATCAGAATCAGACCCAAAGTTTTCAAAAGAGAGACATTAGGGTCCTGGTTATACTTAATTCCGAAGCTGCTTCATGGAACTTTTATTCCTGTTCACACGAATTTTGCTGAGAGCTCCAATCAGATTTGGCTCCTAAATCCTGAGAAGTCCTATGTAACCATACCCCTCCTCTCACTTCCCAAACTAGTCATTCATTTTGCTATTGAATATTGTTGCATTGACAATTTTACTGTCACACTGGCTATTGGTACATTGCAGCCTCATATTCCATCAGGAAATTCCATCCAGGAAGGTGGAATTTTATTCTCAGCATTACCAATAATATTGTTTACCTTCAGCTCCACCTACGATTTCCAACACTGCAAGTTCAACATTCCCTTATGGAAAACAATTAAAATGGTCATCAAAGTCTACCTGATATTCCTAGATGAAAAAAATATATATGTTCTTCATCCATATGATAATCTACAGTGCTGTAATAAACGCTGCTGTTTATTTAATTCAAGTGTACAGTGCATACAGAACCACACGTCAATGGGTGCTCCACAGTTTTGGGATTTGGGCCTCTTCATCTATTTTGAAACAACCAGGAAAGAAGACAAGCCACCATCTTGAAATTCACTTTGGGGGTATACTGACATAGGGACCAGTCACTGCAACCCAAGAGGCGGCTGGGTCAGGAGTCTGCATCCGCAAGGCTAGGGTCTGTCCAGTCTTGCTCTGGCACTCTGTCCTCGGCAGCACTGTTATTATTTCCCTCCATTACACGCCACAGAGAGGCAAAAAAACGACCATTTCCCAGACACAGACAAAATGACCGACCAGAATGTATACAAAAGGATTTTTTTATTTTTTTCTAGAGACCCCAAATAAAGAACAGAATGGGTCACTTCAATTAAAGGAACAGATGGCAAGCATTTATTAAATCACATCAAATACAGGGTTCACTCATGCCTACTTAATGCTTCTCAATCACTTCTACTTAGTAGTTCACAATCAGGGCACTCTACTACTGGATCACTGGAGCCAGGAGCGGCTGTAGGCACGGGCAAGCCGGGCCGTCGCCCGGAACGCCACTGTATCTGGCGGGCGCAGGAAACTCCCACCGTCCCAGCGCTATAGTGAATATGTAAGCTCAGGGGGTGGGAGCAGAGGAGGGAAGGGGTGGCAACACAGGATGGCGCTGGACACAGCAAAGCCTAGCGCCATCCCTGACTGGAGCTGCTGTGTTTACGTGGGGTTCTCTGCACAGCTCTCTGCTGCCGGATCACTGGAGCTGCTGTTTCTGTGGGGTTCTCTGCAACTGGGTATCTGTAGCTGGCTGCTGCCCAGTCCCTCTCTCTCCCTCTTTCCTCAGCAAACTGCCCACTGTCCCCCACTCCTCCAGCATTTCATATCTTGACCCCTCCTTTTGTTTTCCTTTCTCTGGGGTCTCCAGCTCCTGCTTTTTTCCTTTGCTTAAATTTCATGGACTGCCCATGGCTACACTCCTTTTCCGTGTCCCCTGTGGCTCCGTCCTTTTTTGCGGGTCACCTGGGGCTCTGCCCCCTTTTGCGGGTTACTTGTGGCCCCCTGCCTGGTGTCATGCCCACTGGCCGCATTGCCTGGCACGAAGAGACAGTGATCCCTCACAAGTGCGGGGTATCACATGTGTGTGTGTATATGTATATATATATACACACACACATTTAGAGAAGCACTTAAATGACTAAAGGCCCCCATACATCAGCAATTTATTGCAGCAATTGTGCAATTTGCAATCGATTGTGTATAAAAAAAATTCCCTTTTTCAATCGATTGCAGATTGCAGAATTGCCACAATCGATTGAAAAAGGGAAAGATGTTTATACACAATCGATTGCACGATCGCTACAATCAATTGCTGATGTATGGGGACCTTTAGGGTATGTTTTTTTTATTATTCACACGAGGCAATCACACCTATATCAAGATCAGCTTGAATAAATAAGCGCTATTAAATGCCAGTTGCACATGCTATTAACTGGGATCTCACATTGGTTTTTCCAGTGGGCCTGGCCTGGTCATATGACAGCAGAGACCTCCCTGAAATGACCAAACTGGTGTGGGGGATGTAAACATACCATCTATCCCTTTTGTACATATGGAATGTAGCAATAGTTGTAATAAAACAACCTTACCAGTTGCTTAGCGATATGACCAAGGTAACATTATTGTTTACCAGATGAGTCAAATCCGCAGCCGGATGTGACTCCTGCTACTCCAACAATGTGCTTCAGGCAACAGCATCTCATGTCAAAGGTGAGGAAATGATTTATGTACCCAAAATTTCCCACTGACACACACACACATGGCAAATGATCCTGAACTTGTTTTATGTGATTTGCAGTTTTCTATAGCAATTTTTTTGTAGAATAAATCAGGGTTATATAATGTTTATTAATTCAAAGTCACCATTATTCTGGTAATGTGCGCTGGGCGACACTGATTTATTGCAGTGTATTACATGAGAGATTGTACCTAAACAAAGCAAGCTATATGGTTTATCCATATATTAATACTTTGGGGCATATTCAATTGGGCGCGAGGTTTAGCGAGGAAAAAACCTTGTGCCCAATTTTGGATTACCGCAGGTATGCACGCTCCCGATATCCACGGTATCCAAGTTTTTAAAAGTGGTTGCGGGGTTTTCAGCTCTGAAAACCCTGTGCCGCGTAAATAAAAAATAAAAATCTGCACTTACCTGACCGTTGTTCTCCGCGGCTCCCGGTGGCATCCCCTCTATCTTCTCACTGGAGAAGGGGCTGCTGGGAGGCTCCAGGGGCTGGTGGGAGGGGCAAGGGCTGCTGGGAGATATAGTTCTCCCAGTGCCAATTCCGGGAGGCACATAGACCCCGGGGGTCACACACACACCAACACTCATACACACTGACATACTCACCCTGCTGCAGAAGACCCGGCTTCCGACGCTGGATGCAGAAGACAGCGCTGCAGAAGGTAAGTAATTATGGACTAATTAAGGTGAATGGAAACTTCCAATTGCTAA
Organism: Taudactylus pleione; assembly: GCA_031769625.1. Taxonomy (NCBI): domain Eukaryota; kingdom Metazoa; phylum Chordata; class Amphibia; order Anura; family Myobatrachidae; genus Taudactylus; species Taudactylus pleione. The sequence continues at coordinate 13,566,408 of JAUIMM010000327.1, read as the reverse complement.
ATTAGGGTGTTATTCAGACCCGCTCGCGAGCGCAGGACGCTCGCAAGCGGGTCGACATTCCCCCACTGCGCATGCGCACGACGGAGGGAGCTCCGTCGTGCGCATGCGTGAGACCCGGCGAGCGACGGGCTCTCCATTGCTCCGGGTCTCGCACCAAAGGGGGCGTGCTGTCGATGTTGATTGACAGCACGCCCCCTTTGGTGGGCGTGCCGGGGGCGTGCCTGCCAGACGGAGGCGTTCCCATGGGAGCGCCTACCGTCTGAAGCTGGCCCCACTGACATCACTAGTGATGTCAGTGGGAGTGATTTTGGCTCTGATAGAGCCAAAATCACTCCAGGGCTTGCGGCAGCGAGACCCTACCACAGGGTCTCCGTCACAAGCCCGATGGTCTCGATGGCTAAGACCATCGCGACCATCATCATGGATGCTCGCATAAGCTGTGGGTGGTCACCCACAGCTATGCGAGCGGCCAGGAGGCCGCTCCATTTTCATGTAGGAGGGCCCTGATTCAGAGCGAGCGCTCTGGTCAGAGTGTTCGGCTCTGAATCAGGCCCTTAGTCCTCGGCGGGGGTTGCCGCCGGGGTGCCAAGGAAGCCCTGTGGATTTTGCCTAAAATTAACGATTTTAGGAAAAATCACACTTGCTCTGGAGGTGCAAGAATAAATTTGATTTATGGAGATGTACATATGGCTACAGTTATCCATTGCCGCCATATAACAGTTATCTCATACACTTGAAAATAAAAAAAACCCTGAACAAAGTAAGCCCTGCCCTCTGTCAACGTGCATCATTTGCCCAACAGCCCAATATTTTAAAACACACCAGATACTGAGTGAGTCAAATCCAGGCTGGCATTAAGAAATCTTGACTGTCCATCTGGGACTGGTCTACAAATTAAGGACCTGATTCCAATTCGCACACAGGTGCAAATGGGGCCGTAGTGGGAATGCAGATGGTTTGCTAATGAGTACACACCACCCCACATTCTCCATACACGAGAGCAGCCATCATCATTATCATCTGCAATTACACCAACCCCATGCTAGGTGCAAAAGATATGTGAAATAGGAATCTCCTCAGCATGCGTATAACCCAGAATATGGTGTCACTCTGACAGCACGCTACACAACACGCCCACAACGTGGTTTCTCTTCCATGTGTGCGCCCACTTATAGCTCAGTTGAAACCTAGTTGCCCATTTCATGGAGGGAGAGAAACATCCGAGGTCCGTGTGACTCAGAGATATTCCAAGATGTTTATGTGCGATACGCAGGGGTGTATCTACCCTTTGGCCAGGATGGCACTCTCCATTGGCTCCAGACAATGGGGGGTGCCATCTGGCTGTGCCACCGGTGGCCAGAGGGTAGAATCAGGACGGGACTGACAGGTCCGAAGTCCCGGACCCGCCCCTGTCTCCTACTCAGTGTAGATGTATAGGGTCCAGGGCCAGGCAGCCGCTGGAGCTTGCTGGTGGCTGCTTGGTACAATGAATAAAGTGATGGCTGGAGAGACAGATCGTGGCTGGCTGGTAAGACAGAAGGGGGTGCTAGCTGGTAAGATAGAAGGGGGTGCTGGCTGTGGAGACAGGAGAGGCTGGCTGGGGAGACAGAGGGGGCTGGTTGGGGAGACAGAAGGGGGTGCTGGCTGAGTAGACAGAAGGGGGCTGGCTGGAGAGACAGAAAGGAGGCTGGTTTGAGAGACACTGGTGGCCTGGAGAGACAGGGGGCTGTATTGTGAGAAATAAGGCAGCTGGAGAGATAGAAGGGGGTTGGTTGGAGCTCGAGAGACACTGTGGGCCTGGAGCTAGAAAAACATGAGGGATGAGGTTGAAGATTATTCTCACATGGCAGGATTACTGGCACATTACTAACTCCTTTGCACCCCCAACTGTGCAGCAGCAACTTGAAAGTCAGTTAATGTACCTGGGCATGATGTTGAGTGAGAGCGGAAGTACAGTTCCATGCCCTTAAAGCGCTCTTATTTTGTCCCACATCTAGTACCAACAGTAGAAACTTGTACCCTCGCAGGCTCATTTCACTCACCACGCTTTCGGCATGGTGGCTCACTGCACTCCGCTTCGCTCGCAACAGGTTACTATTCTCAATAGATGTCCACGTGGATAGTAAATAATGACGTCAGGGTACATAAATCGAAGGGGATCTAGCTGTAACCATAGAGAGCTTCAGGTCGCAGGCCCTGTGTAATGACTTGGAACAATGCCATTGGCTCAGCCAGACACATCATCAGCAGTGAGCGGGACCAACCTTTGGCACCACCAGAAAGAACGAGAGCTGGGAAATATGAATAACTGTGGCGTTTGGGTTTGAGGTGAGTGTCTGTCAATTAAATCTGGGTATGATTTTGTTGACAAAAGAACAGCAAGGAAGTACTTTAATTAGTGTACATACTGTATAGTTAAAATAGAATAACCTTTATTAGTACCTCCCAAATTATATAATTATACAGGATCCCTTTCGTAACATAAAATATGAGATATGGTAAGAACTTACCCTTGTTATCTCTATTTCTACGAAGTCCATAGGGTTCCACAGGATACCTTGGGGTATAGGTGTGACGTCAGTCGCTGGGCACCATAGAGTTAAGCTTTTCAGCCTCCCAGGATGCACCTGGGTCCCCCTCCTATACCCCGCCCCCGAGCCAAGGCACCTCAGTTAGTTATCAAGCCATAGGCCGGAGGAGGAGAAGGAAGAGAGAGAAAAAAGATCTGGACACATACAAGAATCACATTCTCACCAGAGGGAGACGGAAAACCGGTGACCAGAGCAAAGCCCATCTGCAGCACAGGTGCGACAGGGCGGGAGTCCTGTGGAACCCTATGGACTTCGTAGAAATAGAGATAACAAGGGTAAGTTCTTACCATATCTCATATTTTCTACTTCAGGGTCCATAGGGTATCCACAGGATACCTTGGGGATGTCCCAAAGCAGTATCCTTTAAGGGTGGGGACGCTCCTGTGCAGAAAGGAGAATCCGCCGCCCGAAGGAAGCATCCTGAGAGGCGAAGGTGTCAAACCTGTAATACCTCACGAAGGTATGGACAGAGGACCACGTAGCAGCCTTGCAGATCTGAACTGCTGAGGCACCACGTCGAGCTGCCCACGAAGGACCCACAGACCTAGTGGAATGAGCCTTCAGAGAAGGAGGGACCGGTAGGCCTTCATGAAGATAAGCTTCAGAAATAGCCATACGGATCCAGGCTGCCAAAGTTTGCTTTGAAGCAGGCCAACCCTTTTTACGGAAGCCATAGAGGACAAACAAAGCGTCCGACTTCCTAAACGAAGAAGTGCGGTCAACATAAGTCCTTAAGGCCCGCACAACATCCAAAGAGGCCTCACCCACGGAAAGACCCGGTGAGTTAAAGGCCGGAACAACTATTTCCTCGTTAACATGAAACTGGGAAACAACTTTGGGAAGAAACTCGGGCCGAGTGCGGAGCACTGCCCTGTTCCCATGAAAAACCAAGAAAGGGGGTCTACAAGAAAGAGCCCCTAACTCAGAAACACGTCTGGCCGAAGCAATGGCCAGAAGGAAAACAGTCTTAGCTGTTAGCCATTTAATATCCACTGAGCCCAGTGGTTCAAACGGCGGTCCTTGGAGAGCCCTCAGGACCACAGCCAAATCCCAAGGCGCCACAGGTGGAACAAAGGGCGGCTGAATGCGGAGAACACCCTGCATAAAGGTGCGCACATCCGGGATTGTAGCAATCCTACGGTGAAACCAGACAGATAGGGCCGAAACCTGTACCTTCAAAGAAGCAAGGCGAAGCCCATGATCTAGTCCCGCTTGCAGGAAGGCGAGAATCCGAGACAGACGAAACTCCCGCGGTGCATAACCTCTCGGTCGACACCACTGGAAGAACGTATGCCACACGCGATGGTATATCCTCGCGGAAGACGGTTTCCGAGCTCGTAACATGGTACGCACCACAGAGCTGGAAAACCCCCGGGACCTCAGCATGGCCGTCTCAACAGCCACGCCGTCAAAGACAGCCGAGTCAGGTCCGGGTGAAGGCAAGGACCCTGAGACAGAAGGTCCGGTCGTAGCGGCAACCGCAGAGGACTGTCCACGGACAGACCCTGAAGGTCTGAGAACCAGTGCCGTCTGGGCCACGCGGGAGCTATCAACAGGAGCGTCCCTCCTTCCTGTTTGAATTTCCGGATTACCCGTGGAAGAAGGGAGACCAGAGGGAACAGGTATGCGAACCGGAACGTCCACCGGACGGACAGAGCATCCACCAGAGACGCCCCTTCGTCTCTTGTGCGAGACCCGTACACCGGCAACTTGTTGTTGTGCCGGGACGCCATGAGGTCGATTTCTGGAAGACCCCACCTGTCCACCAGTAGTTGAAAAACGTCCGGGTGCAGGGACCATTCCCCCGGATGAACGTCCTGGCGACTTAGAAAGTCCGCCTCCCAATTTAGCACTCCCGGGATGAAGACCGCTGATATGGCCGGAAGATTGCGCTCCGCCCAAACCAGGATCCGAGAGACCTCTACGAGAGCCGCCCGACTGCGAGTTCCTCCTTGCCTGTTTATGTAGGCCACGGTGGTAGCGTTGTCCGACTGGACCTGCACCGGGCGACCCTGGAGAAACCGCTGTGCCTGCTGGAGAGCATTGAAGACCGCATGGAGTTCCAAGATATTTATTGGAAGCTCCGCTTCTGTCGGCGTCCACCTGCCCTGGAACAAGTGTGGACCCGAAACTGCTCCCCAGCCCCGAAGACTGGCGTCCGTTGTCAACAGGACCCAATTTGGAACCCAGAACGGACGTCCCTTGTTGAGGTGGGTCGTCTGTAACCACCACGCAAGGGACAGGCGAACCTCCGGGGTGAGCACAATCGTCTGGGACTTCAGAGACTGAGGCAGCCCGTTCCACTTGGACAGAATCAGGTGCTGCAGAGGTCTGGAGTGAAACTGGGCGTATTCCACCATGTCGAACACCGACACCATGGAGCCCAGTAACCTCATCGCCGAGTGTAAGGACACCCGGCGGCTCTGCAGGCAACTGCGCACCCTTGACTGTAAAGCAGAGATCCTGTCCTCCGTCACGAAGATCCTTTGCTGTCCCGAGTCCAATAAGGCTCCAAGATGCAGAATCCTCCAAGACGGGATTAGAGTGGACTTCTGCCAGTTGATTAGCCAGCCGTGCCGTTGCAGCAGTGCAATGGTCAGGTCCAAGTGGCGTAACAGGAGCTCTGGAGATCCTGCCACCAATAACAGGTCGTCCAAATACGGCAACATGCGGACTCCCTGCAGCCGCAGAGAAGCCGCCATGACCGCCATCACCTTGGTGAAAACACGTGGTGCTGTTGCCAGGCCAAAAGGTAACGCCCGAAACTGGAAGTGGTCGCTGCGGATTGCAAACCTGAGGAACTGTTGATGGCGCAAAAGAATAGGGACATGCAGGTAAGCGTCCTGTATGTCCAATGACACCATGTAGTCCCCAGGTTCCAGCGCCAGAATGATGGACCGTAGGGTCTCCATCCGAAACTTCGGGACCCGCAAAGACTTGTTGAGTGCTTTGAGGTTGAGAATCGGACGATATGACCCATTGGGTTTCTGTACCAAAAATAGATTTGAATAGAAACCCTGGCCCCTCTGGGAGAATGGAACAGGCACTATAACTCCAGCCTGGAGCATAGTGTGCAATACCTTCCGCAGCTCCGTAGCCTTGTTCCGGTCTGATGGTAGACCCGTGGTGAAAAAGCGAGCTGGGGGTCTGTGCCGGAAGGAGAGGGCGTATCCATGGGAAACCACCTCCAGAACCCAAGTGTCTGTCGTAGTGGTCGACCAACACTGGGCGAACTGTAGCAGGCGGCCTCCCACCCTGGGATCCCCCAAAGGGAGGCCCGGACCGTCAGGCCGCAGGCTTGTCATCTGGCTTGGGGGCCAGACGTCTGGTACTCCATGCCTGCTTCCGGGGCTTGACCGATTTCTTAGGGCCAGCCTGTCGAGGAAACGACTGTGGTTTGGGCCTGCCCTGGGCCCTAGATGACCGAAAGGACGATGGTCCAGAACCAGAAGGAGCAGTGGCCGACGAGAGACAAGCAGATTTGGCTGCCGCCAGCGTGGCCACAATCTTATCCAAATCCGGACCGAAGAGAACTCCGGTAAACGGCAACGCTTCCAGACCTTTCTTGGAATCTGCGTCCGCCTTCCAGGATCGCAGCCACAAGGTGCGACGAGCAGCTACCGCTGCTGAAGAAATTCTAGACACCAGAGTACTAATGTCTAGAGCCGCCTCGTTGATGTAGGTGGCCGAATCACGGAGATTGCCAATCAACTCCGCCTGTTCGGCCGGACAGTCGGATTCAAAAGAAGCCTCTAATGAATCCGCCCAGCGCTCCATCGCTCTGGCAACCCAGCAAATGGCCATAGCCGGCCGTGCTGCCCCCCCTGCAAGGGAATAAGCGGACTTCAGGCAGATTTCTACCTTGTGGTCCGTAGCATCCTTAAGGGAGGACATGGATGGCATCGGCAATGTGGCACTACGGACAAGACGGGTCACGTGAGAATCCACCTGTGGAGGGGATTCCCACTTAGCAAAATAATTATCCGCGAACGGATAAGCCACCGCCAGGTGTCTCTGCGGCTGGTATCTTTTGCCAGGTTGTTTCCACGCCTCCTCTAAATGGTCCACCAACTGACCCGAAAGAGGAAAGACTGTGGCATCGCCCTTCACATCTTTGAAAAAGGCATACTTAGATTTAGCCGCTGGGGGAACTTCGTCCTCAATCACCAAGGCTGTGCGGACCGCCCAAATAAGTCCAGGAATATATACTTTGGACTTAGCATCAGCGTCCTTAGTATGGAGAGGTTCCTGATCGTAAGGATCCAGAATCTCCCCATCATCAGACGTCCCTTCGTCATCCTCATAAGGAGCGGACAGAGACGCCACCGGCCTTTTATGAGGCCGCATCACAGACTCCCCTTGCAACACATCCGACAAGTGCTGTACAGAACTCGTCAGGGAGTTAACCCACGCTGGCTCCTGAGAACCCGGGAGCGGGGAAATAGGGAGACTGTGGGGTACCACCAATTGTCGTGGGAACCCCTGCATGGGTGACGACACCACAGACTGCTGGGACAAACCCATCGGAGTAAACGCGGGCTGCGGAGCTAACTGGCCCACTAAAGCTGTTAACGCCTGAGCGAAACAAGCCCAGGGCGGCTCCTGTACCGGTGCTGTAACCGTAATAGGCCGCGCCATGGACAAATACTGCCGGCAAAGGCCCTCCGCGCTACCCTCCCCCTCCACTAACGGTACTTTGCACGTGGTACACTGTAGCCGGAGGGGAAAATCACTTTCAGACATGATGGCACCACGTATGTGACCTCTCTCACCAATTAAGTATTAAATAGGCGAGAGACCACCCTGCAGCACCGCACCGCAAGGGCTTTAGCAGAAAGAACAGGGACAGTAATAAAGCTGACAGTTTAGAGAAGAAAAGTTACAGGCAGCGCTAGCACAGTCACATACAATGCAGAGAAATAACAATTCCTGCACTAACAGCGCTGATCACTCAACTACACAGACACAGGGCCTGGTAGGACACAGCGCTGCATACACAGACCTGAGCCACAGCGGAGGAGAGGTATGCGGGGGGACCCAGACCACGATGCTTCCGTCCAGCGCTTCCAGCAGCGTTCACCATGCGTTCTGGAGAAGATGGCCGCCGAGGAGCAGAGAGGAGGCTGGCCTGGGGGAGGAGCGCTGCCACAGGACCAGTCGGCAGCATGCAGAGAGGGCTGTGTGCAGCGGGGGAGGCGCCGGCTGTGAGACAGGGAAGGCGCGCTCCCCTGGCATGCATTTAACCCCTGGGACGTCGCAGCGCTACCGCACTGCTGCGGTCCGCTGTCCCAGGGGGTAGTGGAAAGCGCAGGTTGGTCGCCTGGCTCCACGCTGCAGCCAGTCCCCAGGGAGCCCCCTGCCTGGGGACTTAGGACCATGTGACCAGCGGGTACCCACCGCGGGACCCCGCTGCTTACCTTTGTCCCCCTTGGATCCGGCCATGGTCCGGAACATCTGGGGTCACCGCTAGCTGTGACCCCAGATGCTCACCAGCATCCCCGGATCGGTACCGGCGTTCTGGTAAAGGCGGGGGTGTAGGGAAGACAGCATGGATGTCAGGACTGACTGTCCATGCTGTACATCCAGATGTGCAGCCACAGCTGCACTGAAGAAAGCTTCAGGGGCTCTTCTAGCCCCCACTCCGACAGGTGCACCCGACGCCGGCCGGGCACCAAACTAAACTGAGGTGCCTTGGCTCGGGGGCGGGGTATAGGAGGGGGACCCTAGTGCATCCTGGGAGGCTGAAAAGCTTAACTCTATGGTGCCCAGCGACTGATGTCACACCTATACCCCAAGGTATCCTGTGGATACCCTATGGACCCTGAAGTAGAAAATATGATCATCCTTTTAGTACATCCCATAGAAAAGTGGTGCTAGAAAACATAAATAACTGTAATAAATAATAGCTTTTTATGTTATCCATTATATAGAGGCTTCAAGTGCATATTATTTGATACTATTAAAGTAAGTGCAGCTGAAAATCTAATTTCTCATTTACATTCACAGTTATTATTCCCTTAAAGTGTGTAATGTTCCTGTATATAGGTGGAGTGGGAACAAGCACCTACTGTATCTACTCAGTATAATTATGAAATAGCTGGCACTCAAATTAATTTGTAACAGTGTATTAATGTTGCAGATTAAGGTTACCTCACTATTCTTAAACTACCTACACACTATTATTGGGCTGATTTATAGTGAACACGGGCAGCAACAATATGCAGCTAAAGGCCCCCATACATCAGCAATTGATTGCAGCAATTATGCAATTTGCAATCGATTGTGTATAAAAATCTTTCCCTTTTTCAATCGATTGTGGCAATTCTGCAATATGCAATCGATTGAAAAAGGGAAAGATTTTGTACAGACATTACTGGCTGACCCTTGATGATGGCTGAATTTAGCCGAAATGGGCCATCGGGATGGCTGTCACATATTGGGCCTGATTCAGACCCGCACACAAGATGCGATCGCTCGCTTGCAGAAAGGGGCCGGATATGTAAATTAAGCGCTCGCACTGCATCGCGTAAGGACGCCCACTGTGTGTCAGCGAGCTATGGCAGAGTTCGCTTGCAAGTGTCTGAAGACGCCCCCTTGCCACTTTTTTATATGATGGTGCTTTTTTGATACTGCATTAAAACCATTCTTTTTGCATAAAACTGCATGGTGGTGTGCTGGTCATCTGAGAAGGTCCTGTATGGATAATCCTTGGAGCATGGACCACGGACCATGGACAGGTGAGCTTAAAATAATATGGGTGTGTGGTGCAGGGTCCCCTGCACCCATTATAGATACGCCACTGGATGTGTGCCTTAACACTGGAGAAGGTCTATTCAGCCTAGAACGCACCCGTCGATCCAATTCGGCCCAGCGGTTCTTAACGAGGTTAAGATGTGGACTCTGAGCTGGCCAGTCCATCCTGGTTACCAAATTTTCTGTATTCCAGTCCTGTGTCGCCGTGGAAACATGACAGGTGGCATTGTTGTCCTGTTAGTGAGATGTTATTGAGGTCAGTACTTTGTAGGACCACAACGTGCAGTGATTACTGCAGACTCCCTTCTTGACAAACTGTCCACAAATTCCTCAACAACAGCAGATGGTATGTTTTGTCATCCGCCTTAAGTACAGTGACCAACTGTAAAGGTACGCATCCACTAGACGATTAAATTGAACGATATCGTTATCGTTCAATCGTTTGAAAATCGTTTGAATATCATTTACAGAACGTTTTAAAAAAAGTTAACGACCAGCGATGCCCGCTCCTGCTTGTCGTTTACACATATGTCATCGTACAAATATGTTTAACATGTTCGCAGATGATTGATGCTCATTCAGTGAAGGCTCATCACAGACTGGCAAACGACTGCACAATTACAATGTCGTAATCGTGCAGTCATTTTGAGGTCTTTTAGTGGAAGTGTGCAGGGGAGTCTTAAGAGAGGAGGGGACCCATGTGCACTACTCCTGCGGGGCCCCCTCCTCTCTCCCCGGTGGCCGGCAGCCGACTGACATGGCTGGCCAGCCACCAGAGCAATAGTAGACTCCGGGCACTAGAGTGTGCCCGGAGTGTACTGCGCATGCGCAGAACGCCGGTGTTCTGAGCAGCACTGACACCCGACGTAGGACCATGGACAGGTGAGTTTATGGGTGTGCGATGCAGGGGCCCCTGCACCCATTATAGATATGCCACTGGATGTGTGCCTTAACATTGGAGAAGGTCTAGTCAGCCTAGAACGCACCCGTCGATCCAATTCAGCCCAGAGGTTCTATCTTAATGGGGTTAAGATGTGGACTATGAGGTGGCCAGTCCATCCTGGTCACCAAATTTTCTGTATTCCAGTCCTGTGTCGCCGTGGAAACATGACAGGTGGCATTGTCGGTCTGTTAAACACATTCAAGCTTTTCATAGAACTGCAAGTGCATGGGCATCTCTAGGCAGTGTTCTTGTTGAAACCACCACATTAGTGGCCATTTGGAACTCACGTGCAATGGTATGCAAGGTATGCATTTCGCTTGCGCAGGGGTGTCCAATCACTTTGTCTACATAGTATATATATATATATATATATATATATATACATACATATACATATACATACATACAGTTGAGTCACATTATTATGACCACCTCCTACATTTGACGTCAGCAGCGTGTGGCCCATGAAGTACGTCACCTGCCGTGTGCTAGCTTGGTGGGTATATAAGGTGTGAGATAGGCCGTCTGCACACATATCACTCATTGCTGTATTGGCGAAAAACAAGAGATATGGTAAGAACTTACCTTTGTTATCTCTGTTTCTACGAAGTCCATAGGGTCCACAGGGTTGACCTTGGGGTATAGCTTTGGATCTGGATCCACGGGCACCAGTGGCGTAACTAGGGTATTTGGAGCCCAGGGCAAATAGGGAGCCCATGCCCCCCCCCCCGTGTGTGCGCGCGCGTAAAAAAATGGGCGTGGTCACTTAAAAATGGGGCGTGTCAACATGACACACCCCTTTATTTTCAAACTGAACATTCCTATCCATATGCACCTCAACCCCAGTAGTACCCCTTATACAGTACCCCCAGTATGCAGCTGTGGTCCCTCTCATGCAGGCCCATAGTAGTGCCCCTTATACAGTATCCCCAGTAGTGGTCCCTCTTATACAGCCCCCAATAAGTTCCCCTTACTCAGTACCCCCAGTAGTGGCCCCCCAAATGCAGTGCCCCACGTAGTGTTCCCCCTTATGCAGTGCCCCCAGTAGCAGTCCCCACAATGGGCTCAGGCGTGCAGCACAGGACCGGCGCAGGAAGCCTAGCGCCGGTCCTGTGCAAATGTGTAGCGCTGACCGCACTCATTGCGGTCGGCGCTACACCGGCTAACTAGGGCGGGCGGGCCGGTACCAACGGCGCCCAGGGCACGAACCCCGCTCGCCCTGCCCTAGTTACGCCACTGACGAGCACCATACAGTTAAAGCTCCCAGGATGCACCTGGGTCTGTCCTCCGCTATACCCCGCCCCCGAGCCACAGGCACCTCAGTTGGTAAGCAGCCTAGGCCGAAGGAGGAGACTAAACAGAGAGAAGGAAGACTGGAACACACAAGAAACCATACTCACAGAAATGGGAGACGGAAAACCGGTGACCAGCCACATAGCCCATTTGAAGCCAGGTGCGTCAGGGCGGGCGCCCTGTGGACCCTATGGACTTCATAGAAACAGAGATAACAAAGGTAAGTTCTTACCATATCTCTTGTTTTCTACTTCAGGGTCCATAGGGGGTCCACAGGGTTGACCTTGGGGATGTCCCAAAGCAGTTCAACTAAGGGCGGGGACGCTCCTATGCAGGGGTACACGGGTAACTTGTAATTGTGACGAGAGGCCATCAGGTCCAACTCCGGCAGTCCCCATCTGTTCACGAGAAGTTGAAACACCTCTGGGTGAAGCGACCATTCCCCGGGATGCACGTCGTGACGGCTGAGGAAGTCTGCCTCCCAATTGAGGACTCCCGGGATGAAGACTGCCGAGATCGCTGGAAGATGGCGCTCCGCCCAATCCAGGATCTGAGACACCTCTGACATCGCAGCTCGGCTGTGAGTTCCTCCCTGGTGATTGATGTACGCCACCATGGTGGCGTTGTCGGATTGCACCTGCACTGCCCTTCCGTGAAGAGCGGTGCCTGACGACAGCAGAGCCCTGTACACGGCCCGCAGTTCCAGCACGTTTATGGGCAGAACTGCTTCCTCCGCAGACCAACGGCCCTGAAGAGACAACGAGCTGGTCACTGCCCCCCAACCCCGGAGACTGGCATCTGTTGTGAGCAGAACCCAGTCCGGGATCCAAAAGGGGCAACCCTCGATGAGATGAGCTGGCAGAAGCCACCAAGCTAGAGACTGGCGCACTTCCGAGGACAAGACCAGTGTCTGGAATTGGATCCGGTGAGGTAACCCGTTCCATTCTGATAGAATCTGCCCCTGCAGGGGCCTGGAATGGAACTGGGCAAATTCCACCATGTCGAATGCCGACACCATGGACCCTAGGACTCTCATAGCCGAGTGTACCGACACCCTGGCCCTGCTCTGGCAACTGTGTATCCGCAGTTGTAGGGAAGACACCTTTTCCGGAGTCAGGAAAACCCTTTGGTGATGAGAATCCAGAAGGACTCCCAAATGAACCATCCGTTGTGATGGGATCAGAGATGACTTCTTCCAATTTATCAACCACCCGTGTGCTTGAAGACAAGCAATGGTCAGGTGGAGACGACAAAGAAGTACCACCGGGGAACCCGCCAGCAGAAGAAGATCGTCCAGATACGGCAGCAGCCGTACGCCCTGGTCCCGAAGGTGGGCGGCCATAATTGCCATCACCTTGGTGAACACCCTCGGAGCCGTGGAAAGGCCAAAAGGCAACGCCCGAAACTGGTAGTGATGTTGCAGGATAGCAAACCTCAGATACCTCTGGTGTGCCGAAGCTATGGGCACATGAAGATAGGCGTCCTGGATATCCAGGGAGACCATATAGTCCCCGGGTTCCATCGCCAGAATGATGGAACGTAACGTTTCCATCCTGAACCTGGGAACCCTGAGGTATTTGTTCAGAGACTTCAAATTCAGGATAGGGCGATGAGAACCATTGGGCTTCTGTACCAGAAACAGAGTAGAATAGTACCCCGTCCCGCGTTGAGACTGTGGAACGGGAACAATGACCCCTGCTTGTAGCAAGGATTGTACAGCCACCTGAATCTGGGAAGCTTTGGTCTTGTCCAGAGAATGACTCGTGCAAAAAAACTGGCGGGGCGGCCTGACCCGAAAAGACAGGGCGTACCCCTGAGAGACTACTTCTCGAACCCAGGCATCCGTGGTGGTATTGTGCCAACACTGGGCGAATTGGAGAAGTCGGCCTCCCACTCCGAGGTCCCCCAGAGGGAGGCCCGTCCTATCAGGCCGCAGGTTTATCTTCCTGCTTGGAAGAAGGGCGCCGAGCACTCCAGGCTTGCTTCTTGGGTTTAGAGGCGGTCTTAGTCGCCGACCGTCTTGGGAAGGACTGACCCTTTGCCTTACCTTGAACCCGAAAGGACCGAAAGGCAGAGCTCCTCACTTTAGCCGGCATAGAAGCCGAAGGGAGGAAGGCTGACTTGGATTTAGCCAGAGTATCTACTATCTTGTCCAAGTCAGGACCAAATAGCAATTCTCCATTAAAAGGCAAAGCCTCCAGGCCCTTTTTAGAGTCAGCATCAGCCCTCCAGGACTGCAGCCACAAGGACCGGCGAGCAGACACCGCTGTAGCCGAAACCCTAGAGGTCAGCAGACTGGTATCCAATGATGCCTCCCCAATATAGGAAGCAGAATCTCTCATCTGTCCTACCAGCGCTCTCTGCATTTCCAGAGCATCTTCAGGAAAAGTATCTTCCAAAGCGTTGGCCCAGCTCTCGATGGCCTTAGCCACCCATGAGATGGCCATGGACGGGCGAGCCACCGCCGCTGAGAGAGAGTAAATGGATTTCAATGCAGTCTCCACTTTCCTGTCTGTGGGATCTTTCAAAGAAGAAATAGACGGTAAAGGCAGCGTAGCACTTTTAATTAAGCGGGTGACATGGGAATCCACCGCAGGTGGGGTTTCCCATTTCCTGCAATAATCATCAGGAAAAGGGTAGTTAGAAACCAACCTTTTCTGTGGTTGGAATTTCTTACTAGGCAGCTGCCAAGCTACCGCCATATGATCCGTCAATTGATCAGACAGAGGAAAAACACTTGAAGTAACCTTAATCTTTTTAAAGTTAGGATACTTAGGCTTAGGCGCCGGGGCATCCTCCTCTATATGAAGGATGGCTCGCACCGCCTTAACTAATGCCGGCACATTAATGGAGGACCTAGTTTCCACCTCCTGACCTGTAGCATCAGAATCAGAGTCCCCAAGAATCTCTCCATCGTCTGAGGACACCTCAGAGTCCGATAATTGCGCCGTCAATGTACTAATGACATGACGCTTGGACGCCTTCTGCGGCATATCACTTTGTAACATCGACTGAAAAGCCGAAGATGTGGCCGCCAGGCTCTGTACCGAGCTGGAGAGTACCTCTACCCAGGGAGGATTAGTCGCCTGAGGGAAACTCTGAAAAGGCACAACAGACTGTTGCGTCACCGGGGGGGGCTGTACGTACACAGGCATCCCCGTATAGGGACCTACAGTCTGGGACCCGGGGGGAGACTGCAGTATTTGCGGAATACCCGGGGAATGGGGGATGGTGTGCTGGGGCAACGCCCAAGGAGGTACTTTCGGGACCAATAAACGGTCAGCAATTGACACCAGCACCTGTGAAAACATCGCCCATGGAGGGTCCTGTGACATAGGGGTTTTAGTAGGGCCAGGTACCAGCCGGCACCGCCCGCACAGACCATCCTCAGATAGATCCTCCCCATTAAATCCTGCAGAACAGCGTCTGCAGGAAACCAACACAGGGGTCCCAGAGTGCTCTACCTCCTCATCAGACATGATACAGTAAATACACAGGAATTACTTATCACAGGAAGCAGTATCGTAGTAACACCTGCGCACTCTCAAGTGTGCAATACAACAGTTCACAATATGGTACTGTGTGGCACACAACTGTATGTGACTGACCTCACCAATACTTGTTTTATACAAGTGAGGTCCATAGAAAGACCCTCCCCCACACACCTTAGGGCCATAGGAGAAGGAAAGGGATAGGTATAAGCTGTCAGTAAGTAGAAAGCAATCACAGACAGGCAGCACTAGCAAAAGTCACATACAATGCAGA
This sequence comes from Taudactylus pleione, assembly GCA_031769625.1. Taxonomy (NCBI): domain Eukaryota; kingdom Metazoa; phylum Chordata; class Amphibia; order Anura; family Myobatrachidae; genus Taudactylus; species Taudactylus pleione. Next base: position 13,551,063 of record JAUIMM010000327.1, on the reverse strand, counting down.
AAGATATACTCACTGCACCTTCCGCTAAACTCAACCACCCAGATTCAGTGTCTGGGAGGGCTATAGCGCTGTGTACACTGTCCTACAACAGGGGAGAGATACACAGGGGGACCGGTCCACATGTACAGCCTGAGAGATCTGCGTTGTGCCACTGGAGAAAATGGCCGCCGGAGACCTCAGAGAAGGAGTGGCCGAAGATAGGAGCAGCTCAGCGACGTCAGACACCGAGCAGAAAGGCGCGCTGAGCTGAGGGGAGGAGCCATAAGACAGGGAAAGCTGTTGCCCCCGGCTAGCTATTAACCCCAGGGTTGCTGGTCCCGCTTCCAGCGTACTACCCTGGTGGTCTAGTGTTCACACGGGGTATGCCTCAATGGAGGGGGAGCCCGCCGCCACCGCTAGCGCCTCCGGTCTGTCCCCAGAGACCAGGATGCATCTGACTGCATTTTTAAAGTATCCGTGGGCCGCCAAAAAAACGGCGACTCGCGGCTTACCTGAATCCCGTATGTCCGGCAGCAGTCAAGGGAGTCCCCAGAACCTGGCTAGTACAGACTCTGGGGTCCCGCCGCGATCCCCAGATCTGTACTGGCGTAGCGGCGCCAGCGGGAAGAACATGCGGCAGCGCGGACGTCTGACAGACAGTCTGATGCTGCCGCTTAGTTAACAAAGTGTAAAAAGAAAGAAAAAAATAAATTCTTCTTCTTTAAAAGAAAGCTTTAGGAGCTGCTCCTGCAGCCCCCCTGCAACAGGTGACCGACTTCGGCCGGGCACCAAACTAAACTGTATAGAGGAGGATGGACCCAGGTGCATCCTGGGAGCTAGAGCTTTAACTGTATGGTGCCCGTGGATCCAGATCCAAGCTATACCCCAAGGTCAACCCTGTGGACCCCCTATGGACCCTGAAGTAGAAAGGGATGATTATTGGCTTTCGAACCAGGGGTCACAGTATTTCTGAAACAGCGCAGTTTGTGAACTGTTCGTGTACTGCTGAGGTCAAGGTGTATCGTGACTGGATAAATGGCACCATTGCGAATAACCGTTGTGGAAACTGTGGAGCACCACGGGCCACGTGAGAGGTGAATGTCGGCTGCGAAGGTGCATGTGGGCCAACCGACGCTCTACAGTGGAGCAGCTCACTGTTAAAATGAACCTGGAGGCCACTATACGTGTGTCTAAAATGACAGTTCAGCAAAACCTGCTGCATATGGGACTCCGAAACAAACGAATAGTCACTGCACCTATGCTAATGAAGGTGCATCCGCGGAAAAGGCTTCAATTTTCACGCCTGTTTCGGAATTAGACCTCCACTGATTGGCGAAGGGTTGCCTTCTCCGATGAGTCACATTTTCTGCTTCATCGAATGGATGGACATTGCCGTGTCAGGCGAGAAACATCGGAGAACAAACAGCCTGCAACCTTTGATGGAAGAACACAAGCTGGTGTTGGCAGCGTTATGGTCTGGGGAATGGTTTCATGGCTTTCTCTGGGCCACTCATCCATGTGGAAGGCACCCTCAACCGATTTGGTTATGAATTCTTTCTTGCAGAGCACGTACACCTAATACATGCAGATTGTCTGCCCTGAGGCAGATAGAATCTTCCAGCAAGAAAATGCGACATGTCACGCGGCTGGAAATGTCCGACAGTGGTTGGACGAACATGACCAAGACTTCCAAGTACTTCCTTGGCCCCCTAATTCCCTGGACTAGAACCAATTAAGCATCTGTGGGACCACCTTGATCATTGTGTTCGCTCTATGAATACTCCACCATGCACCCTCCAGCAGCTATGGGATGCACTGCAGTCAGCATGGCTCCAGATATCTATGCCAACCTACCAGCACCTTATTGAGTCACTCCCAGCCCGTCTAGCTGCTGTCCGTGCTGCCCACGCTGGTTACTCTGGCTATTAGCTGGTGGTCAGGATAATGTCACTCGACTGTATATATATCACAACAACTTTCTGTCAAACAATCCAAGTCAAATGCAATGGTAACTGGTTCTGGTGCCTTCCTTAGGGAGCATATCACCTCCAAACATATAAACCTTGAAGAAGGCGGCACTCAGAGACTTAGTAGGAGTGAAGCAACGTGGTGTTTATTCTGTGTTTCATGGAACGAATCCCCTTTGTCAGGACACGTGTGCAGGACTATGGGCCTGATTCAGACCCGCTCGCGAGCGCTGAGCGCTCGCAAACGGGTCGATGTTGGCCCAGTGTGCATGCGCATGATGGAGGCGGCTCCGTTGTGCGCATGCGTGAGACCCGGATAGCGACGGGTAAGCCGTCGCTCCGGGTCTCGCTATAAAGGGGGCGTGCTGTCGATGTTGAGTGACAGCACACCCCCTTTAGTGGGCGGGCCGGGGGCGTGGCTGCCCAGACGGAGGCGTTCCCATGGGAACGCCTACCATCTAGGGCTGGCCCCACTGACATCACAAGTGATGTCAGTGGGTGGACTTCTTGCTCTGTAAGAGCAAGAAGTCCACTGGGACTTGCGGCAACGAGACCCTACCACAAGGGTCTCGTCGCAAGTCCGATGGTCGCGATGGTCTTGACCATCGCGACCATCATCCTTGCCGCTCGCACTAGCTGTGGGTGGTCACCCACAGCTATGCGAGCGGCCGGGAGGCCGCTCTAAAAATACAATAGGCGGGCACTGATTCAGAGCGAGCGCTCTGAAAGAGCGTCCGGCTCTGAATCAGGCCCTATGTTCAAGATGCTGCTGGGTATTCATTCTGCAATCAGCACCCAATCACAGGCCAAGATGAGGGAAGTTGGCCGCAGGGGATGCTGAGATTTACAGTGGGAGATGCAGGCTAATGGCAGCAGAAAATTAAAGGTCTATATCCCCCAAAGTGCACTGCAGTTGACAGGTCTGGGTCTGGGAAGATGTTGGGACTGGGGATTGATCATGGAGAGGATTAGTGAGAGAGTGGGGCTTCGGCACCCCTGAGCCGGCCCAGTGGGAATTGTCACATGTGGCCCAATCCGCTCCTGATTGTAACAATATTGGCCCCCTGGAAAGTTATTGTTATACCAAAGTTATTGTTATACCCAATGATTATACTATCAATATTGATAGGATTGCGCACAATCGTGTTTGTACATGCAGTCAGATGATGACTACAAATAACCCCCATCGGTTTGTGTATAGTTCATCATGTGAGCACTTAAACAATATGAATGAGTGACAGGATTTGTGTGGAACAAAGAAAGAGAAAAGGGGAGCACAAACAGATAGTTGAAAATATAATAATCACAATAATTAAAATGGACAGTGAATAAACATCAAAAAAGATGATGTTGAAAGATTAAAATAGAGGTAGAAGGACATATGAGCATACTCGTATGTATTTACAAAAAAAGACTTTTGTCAGCTGACAACAAAATCCCAATAATATAAACTCATAGAAATAAAGATTAAGCACACAAGCGAATTTCCCAGCAAATGAAGCAATCCACTGCTCATGAGTCAGTGAAATAACAAAATAGCTAAATCACTGTTAGATTGTTTATACAATTTATCTTGAAACTTAGTATGGAAATTGCAATATACATTTATACTGCAGCTGAAAATACACTTCTTATAGTTAAAGACACTTCTTATAGTTAATCATTGAGGGAGTAAAAACAGGACTCCCATGGAAAGTACCTGGTGATAAGCCAAGAGTTTCTTTAAAAATGCAACATTCTTAGTGAGTCTCAAAAAGTATTCACCAAGCTGTTAGGAATGATGTGTGTGCAGGTGTTGATATTGCAGAGTTATATAGGCACACAGCAGCGGACGGCTCAAATTATGGACAGCCCAGTTACTTAACTAGTGGTGTTGATTTGTTGACAGATATGGCAGGTACAGCCGTACTCACTGTTACGTGCACACTGGTGATGGAGCTGGGGTTGAGTGGAGTTCCATACAGTTCACCAGGCGGTGAGTGTATGCTGCGTGTGGGTAGCGGTGCAGGATTGCTGTAACAGCTTTATAGCAGGTAATAACCAGGTTCTCTATAGTAGCTAAGAAGGAGACTTTGGCCCTCATTCAGAGCCGCACGTTAACAACAGTACGCTCGTTGCGTTCCGATGTTGACTAACCGCGCATGCGTCGGTGTTACACTGCGCATGTGCGTACGGCAGATTGCAAGCTTTTTTTCTCTCGTTCCTAAAATAGCGTACAGGAAGTGACATGTCAAATGTGATTGACAGAACAGGGCATTTTTGGGTGTTCACGGGGGTGGAGATGGAAAAACGCAGGCGTGGCGAGGCGTTTTTGGGGCGTACATACATTAGCAGATGCGAACGTCAAATGTGTTCGGACCGTCTCATACGTCACTGGAACATCCTCTTTCCCTTCAAAATGCTCGCACAGCTTAGGGTCTGGATTACTCGACCACATTGGCGATGGCCTTCTCCTCCGTCCCGGGACTCCACGATGTTGCAGCGATTAATCGCGGGTGGTCACAAAAGCAATTAGTGTTGTATTGAAAACCGGCTTGGTATGTGTTTGGAAAGCAGTTTATTGGGATAGCACAAAAGCGTAAGCAGGTGGAAATCATACCTGCTAATGTCAGGATTACACAATCAATTTGCGTACATTTTTTGGGTTTTATTTTGGCCTCAATTTGTTGTTTATGGCCTATTGTGACAATAATGTCATCATGTTTTAATTAGCTCCCCTTTTTTTTTTTACTGTGGAATTTGCATCGTTAGGTGAATTTTTAAACGTTCCTTCAAGAGGCCTTTTTTTAAAATAAATGAAATTGTTTTTTTGGTCAGTTTTTGCCTTTAGGGCCAGGATTAAATGTAACCCATTTGTACAATAATGTCACAATACAATGTCAGATTTTTATCATAAATTTATTGTTTAAACACAAACCAATTGGCTTAATATTTTGTTGCCTTTTTTTCTGGCAAAGATACTTTTTCACAAAAATAAATAATCAATAACTGCTAACATAAACGTACAAAAATAAATTAAAAACATTTCACAAGAAAGGAGAGGGAAGTTTTGACCAGAAAGGAATATGAGCCAAGCACAGAAGGAGTGTGGGAAAAGTCGCCATTGCTGTCACCGTTTTTTCGCCCGTTTGGATGGGGGTGGGTGGGCGCCAGACCGGGTCCGGGATGCCATCGGGCTGGCCTGTCCAGAGGCAGATGTTGTGGCCTCTGGACTAGGCACAGGGCTAGGCACATTTGGAGGATTGGCTGATGTTGTGCCAGAGGTGGAGGATCCTGATGTTCCGGCAGGAAGGGAGGTCGGCTCCACCATGTGCTGGCGAACGAGCTGCTCCAGGGCATCGGCGATGCGGATGTTGGCCCTGGTATTTTCCGCCAGGGCCTGACCAATGGTCACGTTGGCCGCAGCATTTTGCTCCAGGGCCTCAGCCACCCGTATCAGACTGGCGTCCATCCTCTGCAGAATCTCCGTATGGAAATCCGATTTTAAATTGAGTTCTGTGAGGAGGCCCACTGCCTGCGAGGGGGCACGCCCTGGACTGGCTTCTGCAGGGTCCTCAGCCAGATGTACTGGTTCCTCCCCTGCAGAGCCAGCAGAAATTCTGCGGCCAAGGCTCCCCTCTGGAGCAGACTCATCCGCCTGTGTCTCTGTTGGAAAAATGAGAAAAGAGTCACATTAGAATCTACATATTGGCACAATAGCATTTCAGAGTTGGTGACATCACAAGACTTACCTGGGCCAACATGAGGAGCCGCAAAGTCTGGCATGTCCGTATCCATGTTGGACACGCCAAACACCTCCACAGGCTGCACACACCCCTGTGCCAGCTCTTCTAAGTCTGTCAACTCCAATGACACAGGGGTAGGACCCCCACCTGTCCCCCTTGCATTCCTAGCCCTGTCGGCAAGTTTTTGCTTGAGACGATATTTGAAGTCGCCCCATCTGTCGAATGAAATTGGAACCATTATCCTTTTGTTTAAAATGGGGCTTGTTTATAGGGTGGGAAAGTGTTTACTTACCGCCTTTTTACATCCCGGGCTAGACGGACATAATCACCCACCCTATTGACAGCAACGGCGACCTCCTCCCACATTCTCCACTTCTGGCTTTGGCTCATATTCCTGTCTGCCTGGGGCAGGATGTCCACACACTTCTGGATCAAAACCTCCATCTCATTTCTTGTGAATTGTGGCTGCCTTTTTTTTTTGGCAGCTTTGGCGGGTTGACTGGGGCCAGCAGTCTCTTCCATGTCATCGTCCTCACCTATTTGGGTAAATATGCTGATTTAGCCACTTCACAACTTGCACAATATTATGTTTGAAAATAATCATTGAGACAAAATGCATGAAGGCCTTACCGCCGGAATTTTGCCCATTGTTTCCCTGGTTTGAAGCCATGTCTCTGCTTCCAGCATGAAATCATCCAGAAATTCTATGTGATTTCGTGACGTATTTATACATGCGTCCTTAGTTTGCGGCCGCATCATTGATTGTGCGTCCCTATGATTCATCCTTAATTTGTGCGGGAAAATAAACACTATTTATGGCTTGGTGTGTGTGGATTCGAGGTTGCGTTGTTGGATTATTGGCGGTTAAGTTGGTTGGAGTTTGTGGTTTACGGTTGGAGGATTTGGCGGATTTTGGCATTTTTTGGGTTTGCTACAGTTTATTTTTTTATCCGTTCGCATTTTTGTTGTTTTTTTTGGGCCTCGTTTCCTGATTTGGTAAGTTTGGTGAAGTTTAACTTGTGGCCAATTGGTGTCTACTTCTTGTTTTTAATTTAATATTTTCAGCTTAACACTAATTTCATCTCTTTTAGATTTTTTTGGCTTGCGGACCCAAAGACCTTTTTGAGGGAAATCTTTTATATTAGCTCTTGGTAAGTCCATTATTTTTCTTGCATTTGCGAACTAATTAGCGCATTTTTCACTGTTGGTCTAGTGACTTGCATTTGCGAACTAATTTGCGCATTTTGGGATGCTTATTCATCATGTAAACCAGTTTTTGTTTTCCCTTTTCCATTTTTGGCTTACATTTGAACCCTATTTGACGTACGGTGTGCAATGTCGTTTTGATCGATGCCCAAATGTGTGTTTCGCCTATTTTAAGTTTTGGCTTGCACCAATTTGACAAACATAAATTCACCCTGTAAATTTTTGATGTATAATTTTTGGCTTGTTTACAGTTTTGACGTATCATGACAATACCCCGGCATGTAAGCAGCTATGGATGGTATCATAAAGCTAAGTTGTTTTATGTTACTTTTGGGGTGGCTCAAAAGCCTTACATTGTAAACTTTGAATTTCAGGTAGATCTGGGTCGAATTGTTCTGGCCCTGCTCCCGGAAGCCGATTTGCCGGATATGGTGTCGAAAATTGTGGTCCTGTGTGGGATATTTCACAACATCGCCATAAGGAGTGGTGTCCCAATGCAGCCAGAGGATGCCTTACCTGAGGATGGCCCCCCCGAGGTTGGTCGGAGGTCAGTATGTGGGGGGGCCATACGCGATGATGTGGTGGCCAGATTTTTTAGGTAAGTTTTACCAAAACTACAGTGTTTATACCTAATGTGTTTGTGTTTGTTTGCGAACATCTAATTTATTTTTATTTTTTTCACCATCTTCTGTTTGTTCACATAATCTTTGGCACTCCAACGCTCACTACTTCCTGCTACCCTTACCAAACCTGGATCTGGTGATTTTGGGCATATATTCTGGAACCCATATCGCAACGCCATGTTTGTGGAATCATGTTGGCATGGTCCTTCGTCAACCAGTTCTTGATTGTTTTTTTTATTTAAATATTTTATTTGTATGTGTTGTATTTGAGATTATCACTGTTTTTTTTTTTTGGGAGTGACCACTTTGATTTCTCATTTATGTTGTGAATAAATGTTTGGAGAGTGAAATGGTCTTCCTTTTTTTGGACGTTAACAGCAAGTGTAACCAGGTTAACACACCTTACATTTGACTAAGGGGTAATCCAGTACTGACACCAGTTGATGTAAACTGAAATATGTTTTCAGGTTCCCAACCCACACCAAAAGGAAGCCTGTCCAAACCTTTGGATTTGGAAGATTGGCCTAAGCAGCTTGCACACCAACTAGGAACCTGTAAAATGTAGAAATATCTAATTGACACTACACCCAAAAAGGGAAATGACATTGTTACTGTTATGTGTTTCTTGTGGCTGTTTAACATACAAATACAAAACACAATCTTACTTTTAAAAAAGGGAAATCCTTGCAGGAACAGTCTACTTATGTCAGGGAAAACTCTTTTTGTTTTGGAAAAAAAGAATGAGCCAGAACGTATATTAGAACTAAAAAATTTATTTAGAAAACGAAAATAAACAAAAAAAACTACTGGCGAAGGATGCCAGACAGCCGGTCAAGGCCCACAAGAACGCCAATGACATGTTGGCGCATCTGGGCAACACATTCGTCCACCTCTTGCCGACGCCTCTGTTCCTCTGTGGGTGCGAAAAGTGTGTGGATTAATAAAACAATAGGGAATCCACATTAAAAAAACAAAAACACAACGAAATCACTCCTAAACCTAAAAAAAAGAAACCAAACCAAAAGGGGGGTGCTGCCAAAAATACAAGGCCTATGTACAAATTCCCACAGGTGTGATATGTGTATGTTGAAATCAGCAGGAAGAGGTAAAGGCAAACTGCTAAATCACCAAAAGTAAACCAAAAAAGCACGAATAAAGGCACGACACATGATTACATACAAACAGTTTGTGCTTAAAAAAAATGAGAAAGAAAAACATACCGGGAGCCAAAACGGGAGCTCCGGAAGTCCCTCCATGTTCTTCCTCGGAGGAGCCTTCATTCCCCAAAGAACGGGGAGGGGTAATGACGGACTCCGGGGAGGGGGTAATTGGAAGAGGGGTGGGTGGAGGAGAGGGGGAAGTGGGCCGGAGGGGAAGGAGGCCCGACAGTTCCGGGAGAGGGTCTTGGAAGGCTGGGGAGGAGTGGGGTATAGGGGAAATATTTGGGGTGGAGTGTTGGCTGGGGGTTGGGGATAGTGGGCGGGAACGCCGTCTGGCCGGACGGTGACGGCGTAGTCTTGGCTGTCCACCTAAAATATGTCAAACAAATTGAGGTTAGTTTCTGGTCAAATCCGGGGCCCAAAAAAAAAACAAAAACCCACCAACAAAAAACATGCAAATAGGAGTAGAATGAAAAAAACAGAAATAGAGGGAAAACATGGCCATGCAGATATGAGGACAAATAATAAATAGGACAGACAGGAAAACATGCACACGCAGATATGAGGACAAATAATAAATAGGACAGACAGGAAAACATGCACACGCAGATATGAGGACAAATAATAAATAGGACAGACAGGAAAACATGCACACGCAGATATGAGGACAAATAATAAATAGGACAGACAGGAAAACATGCACACGCAGATATGAGGACAAATAATAAATAGGACAGACAGGAAAACATGCACACGCAGATATGAGGACAAATAATAAATAGGACAGACAGGAAAACATGCACACGCAGATATGAGGACAAATAATAAATAGGACAGACAGGAAAACATGCACACGCAGTTTGCCCCACAAACACAAACATGAAAACCACAATACATAACACTTACTTTCCTGTATCTGCATGCGAAAGCATGCCAGCAAGCGGGGCGTTCGCCGTTGCAGGTCTGACCACCTGCGCTCCAGCTGCCCGATGTTGCGGCGTGAACCGAAGGACCGCAGGTGGGACCGTGCCTCCGCATACGCGGAGCGCTTCTGCCGGTTGGTGATGGGTGGAGGCTGGCTGGTGATACGGCGATCCATCACCTCCGTAAGCACCAGCAGCTCGTGCCTGGTGAATGCGGAGGCTCTCATGATGGCAATGGTGTTTTTCATACAAATCAATTTTGATAAAGTGTGCAAAAAATTTCTGATTGGCTAATGTATTTTGGAAATTAACAGGAGCAATTTTATTGGTTAGTGTATGAGTCATGTGTTCAACAGGGCTAGAAATCTCTGGAGAGTTATGATAGGCTTGATGCAGTGACATGCGTAAGCAAATTTAAATAAAGAAATGAACCCCGGGAAATATGCGGGGATCCACAGCAATAGAACAATTGTTTAATTGTGGTTCACATGTTTTTGGAACAATAAAAGCGAATGTTCCATCCGTACGTATTCTGCGGGTAAACACAAACACGGACAAGAGTAAAGTTTCTTGCATTGTGTTGAAAAAAAAAAACAATTAAGCTAATTGATACATTGATTGGCATGATACGATTGATGGAGGTAGGCAGAATAAAGGAGCAGGTAATCGACATCTGACAAGGCCACTTCCGGTTTATACTTGTGCGTGCGTTCCCTTCAAGCCATTTCGGGGATGTACGCTCGCTATTTCGCACGCTCGTTAGTTAGAGGAGGGGTCGTCTGAGTTTAGGGAGGAATTTTAGATGCGAACGAAAATACGAGCGAGCCATTGAATTTAAATAATTTTGTACGTACGCCTAACGTACGTGCGCCCGCTTGCGAGTGGGTCTGAATGAGGGCCTTTGTCTCCCACCATGTCAGTCTACGCAGCAAAGGACAAGATGGCCTCTGCACATGTTCAGTAGTGATCTTGGTGGTCATCTTGGAACAGGGCATGAAGCCTCCCTTAAAGGACAGGAGGACTGCAGTCTGCACAATGGAGCGCTCCTATTTCAACACCACCCTTCGCTACAAGCTTCTCCATGTTACACAAATATTTAATGTAAGCTTTTCTGAGGCAACCTGTAAAATAAATTGAGTTAACCACAACAAAAGGTATGAACATATCATGTCACTTCCAGTTCTCTTATTCTCAGAAACATCATAAGTGAATGCGATGTGGCCCCTTTCGTTAGCTCATCTGTGGGATTCTCCTCAATGGCAATGTGGACTACATCAGTCGATATCTCTTCTACCAGTTCACTAAATAAGAGTTGTCTTTTCTCAATATGAATGGACCTTCTGTGATGCTTGGTACTGTGTGACAAATCAATGGCACTTCTGTTGTCCCATTCAATGTTAACGGTATGTTGCATGTTTGTAACATTCAGGGCCTGATTCAGAGCCGGACGCTCTTTCAGAGCGCTTGCTCTGAACCAGTGCCCGCCTATCGTATTTTTAGAGCGGCCTCCTGGCACTCAACATCGACAGCATGCCCCCTTGTAGCGAGACCCGGAGCAACGGCTTGCCCGTCGCTATCCGGGTCTCGCGCATGCGCACGACGGGCATGCGCACGATCAGAGCAGGAAGCTCCCTGGGGCTTGCGGTTGCCGAGACCCAACCTTAGGGTCTCATCGCAAGCCCCAATGGTCGCGATGGTCTTGACCATCGCGACCATCACCCTGGTCGGTCGCTAAGCTGTGGGTGGTAACCCACAGCTTAGCTAGCGACCTGGAGGCCTCACTAAAACAAAGAAGCAGCCGCCCTCATTCAGAGAGAGCGATCGCTTCTTGCGACCGCCTCTGAATGAGGGCCACTGTCCCCCTCACAGCACATAATGTGCCCCTTCGCAGCACCACTCCTCTAACAGTACATAATGCCCTCGGCTCTCACAGAACATAATGTCCCCCCTGCAGCACCACATACTGTTCCTCTCACAGTACATAATGTCACCCACGCAACACATAATGCCCCCCTACCAGCACATACTGTACCCCTTCCTAGCACATACTGCCTCCTCACATCACCACATACTGCCCTCCTCATAGAACATAATGTCCCCATCACAGCACCACATACTGTTCACATTACAGCATATAATGTCCCCCTCGAAGCACCACATAATGCCCCCCTCACAGCACATAATGTCCACATCGCAGCACATACTGTTCCCCTACCAGCACACACTGTTCCCCTTGCAGCATATAATGCCCCCTCACAGCACATAATGCCCCCTCACAGCACAAAGTGTCACCCTCGCAGCACCACATACTGCCCCATTCACAGCACATAATGTCAACCTTTGCAGCACCACATAATTCCCCCCTCACAACACATAATGTCCCCATCATAGCACCACATAATGCCCCCCTCACAGCATATAATGCCCCCCCTCACAGCACATAATGTCCCCATCGCAGAAAATACTTCCCTCTTCACTGCCCACCTGGCAGCACAACCCCCTCGCCTTGGGTCTTGTATCCCAGTCAGTGACAGCGTCCCCCTGGTGGCTGTTCCAAGCGACGGTGGCAGGCTGACTCCTCTGTCAGTGGTGCGCAGGATGCTGAGGGGAGCACAGGGAGGCAGATGGGACCTCCATAACTACATATTGATAAAGAAAAATTTGTGCCAGAAACTACATGGGAAACATCTGATATGAGAGGATCTGCCTCTGTTGTGAAGGCAAGAAAGTTGAATTTCATAGCAATAATTTTTCCTAGAACAAATTAAGGGGGCAATTCAATTTACAGCGCGGCAATATAGCTCCTGAGTGCCCAGAGCTATTCCATTGGCCATTGACCGCACTGTAAATCAGTGACTAGAGGATTTAAGCTTGCACCTCATGAGGTGTGACGCTGTGAGCACAAATCTGACTTAACTGATGTGATGCTGTTACTGCACGCAGCATCGCGTGCGGTAACAGCATCATGCCCGACGCTTAAGTTGTAAAATGCAGTTTAAAGCGACTAAGCCCCAGGCGTTAGTTGCGGTAAACTCCCCCAACTTAAGTGCAGGGTGCGAAGTGGGCAATTGAATAGCTCCAGACACTCATCCCGGGAGCTACACAGCAGAGCTGGGAATTGAATTGTCCCCTAAGTTTGAAGGTCATAGATTCCTTGAAACCTTTGTAGTTTTGCAAAAGTAATGTTCTTACCTCACCCATCTGGGGTGTTCACTGCCCTCTTATTTGCCCTCTTATTTGCTTGGGTACCTTTTTAAGGTTGTTCTTAAATCATCATTAGTCCTTATATAGCAGATATCCAGGTGTAGAATGCTGCAGCGCTCAGCATTAATCCAGTCACACCACACAGTTTCTGCAGGTTAGACAAGAAACACAAAATCTTTTTACCTAAGAATTTGATGCAAAAGGTGTTACCAAATACACTAAGACACCTAAGACCTCTCCCTGTTCAGGATCTGAAGAAAAAGAAGACAAAAGAAAATACAAGTGAAATCAGGGGCTGGCTGGCAACTTTTAGCTTGGGGGGCAAATGCATGCAGGCGGCCCTGGCAGAGGAGTAGCGTGTAGCCACGGTGCCCGAAGAACGTGCGTGCTACGGCGCCGCCCCCCCTCAAGTGTTTCAGGGAGGAGGCGGGTCCATATGGGTTAATGTAAGGTAAAAATAAAGATTAGGGGCAGCCCCCTGTCGTAGTGCCCATATGCAGTGCCCCCATGTGCCAAAGGAGATAACACCCTTATGCAGGCCTCCAGTAGTGCCCCCAGTAGTGATCCCCCCCTATGCAGTGCCCCTTGTGCCCCCAGTAGTGGTCCCTCCTGTTCAGTGCCCCTTGTGCCCCCAGTAGTAGGCCCCTTATATAGTGCCCCCAATAGTGGTACCCCCTATGCAGTGCCCCCAGTAGCAGTCCACCCCCCCATGCAGTGCCCCCAATAGTGGTAACCCTTATGCAATGTCCCTTAAATAGTGGCCCCAGGTGTAGTCTCCCCCCTATGCAGTACCCCCAGTATTGCCCTTTATATAGAGCCCCCAGCAGTGGTCCCTCGCAGTGCCCCCAGTGGTAGTCCCCCCCCCCTTATGTAGTGCCCCTAGTAGTAGTCCCCACCCCCCTATGCAGTGCCCCTAGTAGTAGTCCCCTCCCCTTGTAGTGCCCCCAGTAGTAGTAGTAGTCCCCCCTTGTAGTTCCCCCAGTAGTAGTAGTCCCCCCCCTTGTAGTGCCCCCATAGTAATCCACCCCCCTGGTAGTGCCACCAGTAGTAATCCACCCCCCTGGTAGTGCCCCCAGTAGTAATCCCCCCCTGGTAGTGCCACCATAGAAATCCCCCCCCTGGTAGTGCCCCCATAGTAATCCCCCCCCTGGTAGTGCCCCCATAGTAATCCCCCCCTGGTAGTGCCCCCATAGTAATCCCCCCCTTGGTAGTGCCCCCATAGTAATCCCCCCCTTGGTAGTGCCCCCATAGTAATCCCCCCCTTGGTAGTGCCCCCATAGTAAACCCCCCCTTGGTAGTGCCCCCATAGTAATCCCCCCCTTGGTAGTTCCCCCATAGTAATCCCCCCCCCTTGGTAGTGCCCCCATAGTAATCCCCCCCCTTGGTAGTGCCCCCATAGTAATCCCCCCCCCTAGTAGAGATTAAGAAAATAAAAAAAAACCACTTACCTGAAACTCCCGCTCCTGGTCCCGACGCTTCCACCGGCTCCTCTGGCCGCTTTGCATTATGGGAGAGACGTCGTCATGACGACGGCTCTCCCATTACCCACTGCGGGAGCCGGAAGATGGCTCCCGCAGTGGGAGCAGCGGCAGACGCTGAGAGTCTGACAGACTCTCAGCGGCTGCTGATTACAGCAAACACAAAGCTGCCGGCTCCGGCGGCTGTGTGTTTGTGCTGTGTAGCGCTGACCGGACGGTCAGCGCTACACACGCGGTGCAGTCTGTGTCACAGTGACACAGACTGCACCGGCCCGCGGCCCGCCTGACGCTGCGGCCCGGGGGGCACATGGCACCCTGCCCCCCGGCCCAGCCCGCCACTGAGTGAAATATATACAGTGACTTGCAAAGGTATTCACATCCCCACCTCAAAAAAACAAAACAAAACCAGTATATTTGTCTGTATTACAGATAACACATATATTGTTTCAAACATGTTGTTCTTAAGTATTCTCTTAAAGTATATTTTCAAACTGATAATTCAGGATAAAAAAAGTGAAAAATGCTAGTGCACTGCTGTACACAGATTATCAGGAATCTGAGCATGTGCAGAACGGGTCCTGCGTGATCGCACCCAGACCTCTCTATGCCTCTACCCGATTGACAGGGGTGGGTGTGGACGGGAATTGCCTGTGTTCCCAATAACTGGGGCATGCCGCTATAATTTTACTGTGATACTTGTAGTGAGCGATGTCAAGCAGTCTGCATGTCAAGCAGCATGTATACAAACAGCTTTAAAGTAGAGATGTGCGCCGACCCCCGTGTTTTGGTTTTGTATCTGGATCTCCCCTGGTTTTGGATCTGAACCTGGTTTTGGATTTTTTTCCTTGGTGTTTTGTTTTTAGGTTTTGGATCTGTATTTTTTCCAAAAAAAGATATAAACAGCTAAAACCACATAATTTGGGCCTGTTTTTGCTCCCACAGTATTATTAACCTTAATAACAATAATTTTCAGGCATTTCTAGGCATATTTAACCACCTCACAGCTCACAATATTGATTTCACTATTTTTCACCAATACAGGCCAAAGGCTGCAACGAGCTGGCTGGCTAAAGTAAGCAACAGGGCAGCAGCACAAACGCACGGCAGTTTAAAAAAATATAGGACATCTATGAAACATTGCCACACAGCAGTGGCAGACAGGATGGCAGTTTAATAAACTATAATAATGTCAGTCGGCAATGCCCCAAATTGTGTCAAATGTAAAGGAAAGAGGTGCAAGATGGAATTGTCCCTCCCACCCACTCTTATGTGGGATATTAAAAAGGACATGTACAGTTTAACAAACCAAGCACTTTATCCACTAGGACTGACACTTTCGTGGCTGAACTCCTTGGTTTGTTTGGGCCCCCACAAAACATTTTTTGGAAGGACTGCCTTCAATTATTAAGGAGGATGTTGGTGGTGGAGATTGCATGTTATGGCCCAAACAGCTGGTAGCTGATACTGGACTGCTTGTTATTCATTTTCAAATTATAATTTTGTTAAACAAATTGCATGAACTCGCTGCAAATGACGTAACAGGGAGGAGGTGCCTAGATGGTTAACGTCCCTTCCTCTGCTAACTTTGGCTTTACAAATGGAACAGATGCCTTCACAACTGTTGTCAGAATTTAGATTCAAATAATTCCACACCCAAGACGTTGCTTTTCTGGCTTTTGTTTTATCATTAGCAAGAACTGCTGCCACTGGTGGCTGATTTACGCAAACCACATCCTTATCATCATCATCCACATTAGCGTCAGATAGGACACAAATTTCCCCCTCATCCTCCTTTTGCACTTCCTCCACACTATCATCCTCATTTTTTATTATTTCACCATCTAATACTAGCACAGCCGTCATGGTGTCAGTGGTCCGCTGTGAAACTGGGTGACAGCTATTATACTTACTTCCTCTATCAAAGGACTGTTTAATAGTCAATTGTTTTTTTAAATTACGTCCGATCACTAATGCGGATGTTGATGATGATGCAGGTGTTGGTGTTGGAGGTCGAAGGTGCTTGGATCCCACAGAGAGGGAGCAGGTAGGTGACACTGGACTTGTTACGTTTTGAGTTTTGGAACTTGGCGACATACACTTTGATATTTGATGAATCCGCTTCAAGTGACATAACAAGGAGGAGGTTCCTAGATGGTTTAGGTCCCTCCTTCTACTCACTCTTGCTTTGCAATGGTTACATATGGCTTGACACCTGTTATACGGATTGGGGTAGAAATTTATCCACACGTGAGAAGTGGATTTTTTTGTCTTTTGCCCCGGCATGACAACAATGGGCTTTGGCTTTTTCAATCCATGGGCAACAGCTGTTGCCTTACTTACACAAAGGACATCCTCGGCATCAACATACTCATCGCCAACATCTTCATCATCAACATCCTCATCATCCTTAGCATCTTCAACTACTTAAATATCCTCTATCCTCCTCCTCCATGTGCAATTCCACAGAAGCATCCTCACTGACTACGTCTGCAAGATGTTGACTGCCCTTCCCCACATTTACAGAGGACACACAAATGTTGGAACTTGGAGGATCCTCCAGTACACTAGTATTTAGGTCTGGCTCACACATGGCAACCACGGACACACTTGCACTCCTCGGGGATTTGTGATTTCGATTTCTCAGGGCACACAGTTGTTTTTTCTGAAGGGCTATCAGAATCAGAACCAGCAGTCTTCATAAAGACATAAAGATATCCTTTCCTTGCCAGTTCGTGTAGTGAATGGCATATTGCCATTTTTTTTTTTTATCTAAAGGAAAATTTCCTTTCAATTTTTTTTTCTTAACTTCAGTAAAAGTAGCTTTACCATATTGATGGCGTGACTTAAGCCCTGGGGCATGGGCCTTCATAGAGGATGAGGAAGTTGACGGCCTTGCACTGCTGGCGGCAGCTACAACATGTGGTTCTTGGCCTTGCTCTCCTGTCATGTGACAGCCCTCCATATTTTCTGTGGTCTTGAAGCAGTGTCACAAGCACCAATAGTATAGCCAAGGTGCGGTTACAAAATTCACACACATGCAGTCGTGCGCACACAGAAAAAAAATTGACAAAAAAATACACTATGTTTTTTTTTTTTTGCTGGTCCACAACTTGGGCCCAGAGCACAGATTGATGATGACTGGAGTCGGGCAGCACTAGCTTGCGTTTCCGACTTGCTAGATCTTGTGTTGCTAAGCCTAACATGTACAGACACACAGACTATTATTTGAATAAAAAGACAATATGTTTTTATTTTTTTTCCACCTCCAGAACTTGGGCCCAGAGCACAGATTGATGACGACTGGAGTCGGGCAGCACCAGGTTGCATTGCCGACTTGCTATATCTTGTGTGGTTAAGCCTAACAGACACACAGACAAATATATATTACACACAAAAATATATATTTAAATTTTTTTTGGGGGGTCCAGAACTTTGGCACAGATGGACGCAGCAGACAGCACTAGCCCAGATGGATCAGCAACAGCCCAGATGGACCCAGCAGACAGCACAACACCACCAGCCCAGAATGGATCAGCACCAGCCCAGGACACAGCAGACAGAATAGGACACAGAACACAGAACAGCACATCACCTCTCCCTAGCCCTACACTACCCACCCTCCCTGTTCAGTCTCCACAGCCGGAGTGAAATGGCGCCCGTCGCGTCCCTTATATATAGAGACGAAAGCTTGCGAGCCGCAAGATTTCTTCTTTATGGTTCTGCCTCGGTTTGAGAGATCCGAGTAAGGCGGGAACATCCGAGCGGCTTGGATCCGACTCGGATCTACAAAATTCGGGTGGGTTCGGATCTCTGAAAACCGAACCCGCTCATCTCTACTTTAAAGTAGACGATCCAGCACAAGCAGGTTACTGTGATACTTACAGCATACTTGCCAACTTTGCTGCCCCTTCCTCCTTAAGGGGGCAGCCAGGTAGCACAGAGGGGGCGTCATGACAGCAATAGTGGGCTGTGCAGGAGGCATGGCAGCATGATCGCATCTTCGTGGTCCCACCCCCTACTATACAGTGCCAATAAATAGGGATGGGACATCGATAGAAAACATTGGAAGTACCAATGTTTTTAACATTGAATACAAAACATTATTTAGATATAAACATTGGTTCTCTGGAACTGATGTTTCTGTGTTTTTTTTTTTTTAAGCAAACTCTACTTAAACATATAATAGTCGAATAAACTTTATAAATAATTCTTAGACTATGTCTATCTTCATGGGCAAACAGTGTATAAATATATATATATATATATATATATATATATATAGTGCTCGATGTGTGCTGGTATGAAACGGTATGTCATACCGGCACTTCACCGCGGCACCTGTGACTGGTGTTGGGACCGTCACTGTCCCAGTCAACAGTTTGGCTCCAGCCGCAAGCCAATGCACGCGGACCGGCAGCCAATCAGGGCAGCTGGCAGCATATTCACTTTGGCTCCGGCCATGAGCCAATCATAGCTCGCGGACCGGCAGCCAATCAGGGGTGGCTATGTAGCCTCCTCTAATTGGCTGGGCTGCAGGTCCATGAGCTGTCATTGGTTCGCGGCCAGCACTGAATTAAAAATGCCGCCGAGGAGTGAGAGGAAGCCCGGGAGGGAAGCCTAGGAGCACCACTGTCACTGGACTTTGCAAATCGTCGCCGCGGTCACTGGACTGAGCAGAGTGCAGCACATCAAGGTGAGGTGTGGAGCGGTTCTGTGCTGTGCAGTGCTGGTGTGCTGTGAGGTATAGTATGCTGTGTGGTGTGGTGGGGTGTGCTGTGTGTACAACTGTGAGGGGAGGAAGTGGGGGTATGGAAATATCAGGGGGGCTTAGGATTTGGGACTGCCTAAGTAAAGCCCCCCTGATACTTCCATACCCCCACTTTAAAATTTCCACTTCGACCACTGTGTATATATATACACACACACACACCAATGGCGGCACTCCGGATAAATATTGCGACTACAAACGGTGCAACAATTTTAAGGATGTATGCATGTTTAGAAGTAAAGTAAGCTTGTTATTGAAGGTGTCTTACAGTCTCACTCTCTTCACTTTCTCAATGTAATTTCTCTTGTTGTCCATTCTTCCAGACTTTACTCTTTCAGCCTGAGCCTCCTCTGTAATTTTTCCTCTCTGTCTCTTCACCACTCTCAGCTTAAGGGCGGTATTCAATTAATATTGCACCCACTGAAAAGACTTTTCACCGACTGCGTGTTTTGGACACGGAAACTTATCGTGCGAGTCCCCACTTTCCACCGTTTTCAATTCCAAAACACGCGAAAACGGCAAGCGGCGAACGCAGAACAGGCGGAAAGTACTGTCAGACTTGGTGAAATCAGTCTTACCCCCCCAAAAAGATGCACTAACATTGGTAATCAATGTAGAATTATTCCAATAGCCCTAATAAAACTAATTGGGGTACTGAATTTGTTCAAAATCGTTGTTATTAGCGTCATTGCAAAAGTGGTGAAGAATGGCATTAAGCAGTATTTTTTTGAAAATAAGTACAGTCATGTCAAATTCGGGGTGCTTGAAAATGGGTGTTAGCATATTTTAATGTCTCTAAAGTGAAGTTTTAGAAAAGTGAAATTCCTCATACAAGTACCTGCAATCTCGATGTTCCCGATGTATGTGCAGGACTGCAAGGTATTATGGATGTGAGATAGCTGTAGTGGGTGGTAGTGGGCGTCTCTCTATGCTGGCTGTGCGTCTACTTTGCGATTGCATTCATTAGCATATTTTTGCAGCAGACATAGGGCTCGATTCAGCAGTGCACGCTAGTGCACTGCTGAACGCAGATTCCCGATGTTTGTGAATCTATGCAAGCGCCAGTAATGCACAGGGGGCGTGATGCCTCCTGCCACATTACCATATCTGCAAAGGATTGTAATTGCAAAGCTGCCTGAGTGCATACATCATATATCTATAGCCTGCGTGCATACATCATATATCTATAGCCTGTGTGCAGCTTTGCAATTACGATCCTTACAGAATCAGGTCCATAATCTGCAGCTGTGATCACAATAGCTCCGTAATGATCCGTAATGAATCAGGCCCTATGTTCTTAGCGAATGAAGTGGAATCCATTTTTAATCCCATCATACTATTACAAGGCCATGTTTGGGATTCAACCTAGAAACCCTTTCATTCTTTTTATCTTGCTGTGCCTATAGAGAAATGGGTAGAGGTACAGGCATATGTGCTAAGAACCATCAGGCATCCTAGAAAGGGTCAAAGCAATATCATACATGCCAACTCTCTCTCATTGTCAGGGAGACTCCCTGAAATAGTAGTAATCTCCCTGTCTCCCTGAAGAGTCTATAAATCTCCCTGATTGCACCTTACCTACATTATGAAGCTGTTATATATATAAAAAAAAACAGATATATACATTCAAATGGGGTCATTAGTGTAATTTCCCTGCATTGGTTATAAAGGCACAATGATACCTATGGCTACAGGCATTTTCTAAAAAGTATCAGTGTGCTTTCATCAACAAATAGATCTTACTAACTGCTTTGGGACTCATTTACATATGAATGTAAATCAACTTTATGGCACGCCTCTCAGATGTAGCAGTACACGCCCACTTTACCACTGCGTTTCTAGGTGCTGCTTTCACAATCTCCCTGAAATGCTTTTTAAAAAGTAGGCACGTATGAGCAAAATGTCTTCCATTTCCCCAGGATTTCTTCACGTGCCCTCCTTTCATAGAATCTCAGGCTCTACTAAAATCTGAGCTTGCGACACTTATGCTGGGCATACACGGTGCGATTTGTAATTGGATCTGATGTCGCATACGATATCCCTTGAAAATTCTTCCCTTCAGATTCTGTACGATTTGTGTTTAAAATGCAACGATTACGATTACACATAAGACCATACGATTTGATCTATCGTACATGATTTGAAATCGTATAAGATAGATCGTATGCTGCAAATTACCACACGATGCATCTGCTGGAATGTCAATTGGGGAGGACTTATCTAGTGGGTATAAAGGCAGCAGCCATTTTAAGATTTTGCACACTCTGCTCCGTGACTAGTGAGGCTAGGTTTACCCTGCTGACCGCTGTACTTTGCTAGTGTGTTTTGCTTTGTTTTAAGTTCGACACCCTCATTTCCGCCCAGGCATTGGAGCGCATCATCACGGACACCTGTGAGGCCAATGTGAAAGTCCTGAAGCTTCACTACTTTAAAGTAAGTAAAAACATGCACATGTACAGATTGAGGCTCCTGCAACAACAATCTGACCTTGCGCCATGCGCTTAGTGGACCTGCTCAATCCGCATCATCCGCACCCCATACCACGCAGCAGGTATTGAGAGAGAAAAACCTGTCTGATACAATAGTAAATTTGCAAATGACATATTATGCCATTGTGTGGGTTGCTCATCCTCCACCAACATGGCACTATATACAACGCCTGAGGTTGTTGAGGGGTTAGTGGTTTGCGGAAAACTGGGATGGAGTGTAGGCTGGGATGGGGTTGGCCCCATTTGTGGTGTGGCCTGGTAACTTGGTGGACGATGAACTGTGGGATGTAGATGGGCCATAGCAGGGCTGCATCGTTGTCTGGGGGACTGGGTCATCAGTGAGCCTTGTAGTGCTGGCTAGATTTTGGGATCTCCCCCGGATTATTGTTTCACACAGAATCCGGTGGGCATGTATTTGCTGGCTTTCAACCATTTTGTGGAAACTGCTCACAATGTGTGTGCCAAGGTGGTCAAACATGTCCGGCAGTTTGTGGTCTAATAGAGGATCCTGTGTAACTGGGTTCTTGCGTTGGTATCTCCGACGTTTAGGGGTAGGTTGTGAGACCTCACTGACATCTGCCTCACTGCCACTTTGGGAGGGAATTTGCAGGCTGACTATCAAGTCGAGGTTAGATGTTGAACGCTGTTGGAGGAAAGACAGAATTGATTAATGTTAATTTCAGGTTTTACAAATGTTTAATTTTAATTGTTTTTTTATCCTAGTTCCCGACAACAGTGGAGGAGTGGAAGACCATTGCAGAGGAATTTGAACGTAGATGGAACTTCCTGAACTGTGGTGGAGCAATAGATGGGAAACATATCAGGATTAATCCACCTGCCCACAGTGGATCATTTTATTATAATTATAAAGGATTTTACAGCATAATTGTGAATGCCAGTTATGAATTTATTTTTGTTGATGTGGGCAAAAAGACCGTGCTTCAGATGGGGGGTCATTTAGGCAAACCCTCTTCTATGAGAGACTGACATCCCAACGCCTGAACCTGCCACAAAGTACGGAAACGAAGCACGGTCTAAACTATGTTTTTGTGGCTGATCAGGCGTTTGCTCTCCACGAGCATTTGCTGAAGCCGTATGCACAACTCGCCCTGACAAAAGAAAAGTGCATATTCAACTACCGTCTTGCCAGAGCACGGAGAGTATTGATTGGCTCTGATTGGCTCTGGCTCCTGACAGTTCCCACGTTGGCTGACTCACTCACGTGGGAACTGTCAGTAGCCGTAGCCAATCAGCGGCCGCTCTACAGTTAGTGGCTGCTGATTGGCTGGCGGAACT
Organism: Taudactylus pleione; assembly: GCA_031769625.1. NCBI lineage: Eukaryota > Metazoa > Chordata > Amphibia > Anura > Myobatrachidae > Taudactylus > Taudactylus pleione. Next base: position 13,528,245 of record JAUIMM010000327.1, on the reverse strand, counting down.
GCAAACCCCGTGCAGTCCCATCAGCTTGCATTCGCGAGGCATCAGTATGATTGGCAACACACATACTGATACCGGGTCCGTGGCTCGGGTCAAGACTTTTAAATTTTTTTTGCCAAGTCCCAGGGATGCTGCAGAGACCAGCGCCAGGATTTAGGTGAGTATGCAGTCTTTTTTGCAGGAACAGTCATTAAGGATTCTATATGGCAGAAGAGGACAGAAACATCTGGTATAGGTAAGTATGTGTGAGTGGGAAAGTGTATGTAATAAAGCTTTACCAGGCACGGTGTGTGTGTTTTGTCTTTCTTTAACTATTTATTTTACAGTGGGGGTACAGGTGCCGCCTGTCTGCTGGCACTTGTAGTTCCACAAGTGCCAAAGGGCAGGCATGCTGGCACCTGTAGTCCCACTGTAAAATACAATAGTTTCATTCTAATTTTCACTTTATTACCCCCGCAACCAATGCTCCAGGGGTGCAGGGAAGAGCACCGGGCTTCAGTCCAAGCCTGGGGTTTCAGGGGGAAGATCCCTTCTTAAGGGGGTTCCCACTTCCCCTGAGATCCCCGGCTTGGCCTGAGCTGCTTGGGCTGATAATGCTTTGGCCTCGGAGCCCCGGTGAAAGGGTCTCCGGGCTGTGGCATTACAGCCCGGCCGTTTTGGGTCTGGTGCTGGTTTTAAATATAGGGGGTACCCTACGCAATTTTTCCCCCCTATATTTAAAACCAGGACTGGCCCTGCAGCCTGGTGTTGGTTTCTAAATTGCGGTGGAACCCTACACATTTTGTTCCCCGTAATTTTAGAAACCAGGACTGACTGGCAAGTCCGGGGCTGGTTAAGCTTTGGGGGGGGGGGCCTATGTCATTTTTTTTTCTTTTAACCCATTTTTTGACAGGCTAGAACACAAGCAGCCTTCACATATCACACTGAAATCACCCGTTTCGGTGAAGCTAATGGAGTTGAAAAAAAACCAAACTCTCCCAGACTCGATTCTTAGTAAATTTACCCCCTAGTATACCAAATCTGGCAATCAAGAATTTGGTTTGTTCTTTGTTCTGAGTAGTCAGATGTGCAAAGAAATCAAGATCCCTCTAAGGTTCTCCAAATACTGCTTCCAGAGCATCCTAGTTTTTCTGGACACATTGCCTCAAAACATGTGGATGGCAACATTATTGATTAATGAACTATAAAATTATTGTCATAAACTGGACTTTCAAACTTGTTTCAAGCACTAAATGTTTCATCACGTACCTGTCCCACAGGTCAGGTTTTCTACTGTTGTACTTGTATTGTGGAGCTAATGCATGTATATCGCCATTTCGGATCTTGACAGATAATCGCATCCTTTCCAGTCAGAGTGCTTCCTAGTCTCAGCTGACTCTGGCAGCCAATCTGTGACCTGCAGAACCTATGTAAACCCTTCCTGTACACTAGCTTACTGCCAGAGCAACAAGTCACATTGCTGAATTCCTGGATCTTGTTTAGCAGTAGTCTGCAATTCCTAGTGTGATTATAGTTTTTCAGTATTGCTGGGTTTCATCTCTGCAAGTATCAGCTCTGCTGAACATTCTAAGCTACAGATTATTCATTTGATTCCTGTGCAGCTTCTCAGCTAAGCCTCAGTGTTTCAAGCTACAGTTTTCTCCTGTTATTCCGGTATCTCAAGCTTAGAACTGCTTCTAGCTGCACTTCACTGATAACAAGACTCTTCTACAGTCTTGTTTATATGCCTGTAACTTAAACTGGGCATACACATCCAGATAAAATGCCTGTCAGACCGACAGACATTTTATCTGGCAGCATGCCAGCCCGCAGATGTCAGCGGCATATGCTGTGAGATATCTCACAGTGTATTAGACCCGGCATCTGCACTCCGCCCCCTGGGTGGAAATGTCTGTCTGTTGGCCGTGGCAGGGCATACACTGCCCGATGCAGCCGACATTGTAACTCATAAATATCACATCGGACAGGCATGCTGGACAATCTGGCATGCCCGACCGAGCGATATTTAACCTTCGGTCGCCCGCACACATGCTACAATTATCTGGGTGATCCGCAGATATCAGCCTGGATCGCAACTGCTAAGCGTATGCAGATGGTCAATTATTGCGCGCTACGCATGGATTGAAGTGTGCGATGGCATTACTGCAATCGCACTACGATCCTGCAGACCACGGAGAGCCATCGCAGGGTGAGTGACAGGCTGTGACCATTTGGGGGTGGTGACGGGGGAGTGGTTCGAGAAACACAAGCATGTCTGTCCGTTTGAATGCCGTTTCCTGGGCATAAATTAGCCACTGAGACAGCATACGCAACTTCTGTACTCACTGCGTTCAACAAGACTTGCCGTTTCTGTGGCAGGTCTCAACTGCTGTAATTCTGCATGAGGGGCTGATGTTACTCCGTTATCGATGTATATGCAGGACTGAGAGTTATTACGGATGTGAGATAGCGGTAGGGGATGTCTCTATGCTGGCCGTGCCACGGCTTTGCGATTGCATTCATTAGCATATTTTCGCAGCAGACCTCTGCGATTACAGAGCTTCAATCGCAATAGCGATCCATGCTGAATCAGGCCCACAAACGCAGTCTTCAAGTGTCCTGAGGTTCAACTACATTTATTGAGCCTACCTCAGTTCCTATTCTTGTACCACTGGTCCCAGTCCAGTTTCCAGCTCTCGTCTTGCCAGTCACAGCCCGGTCAGAAGCATTACCAGTCCCAGCCCGGTCAGAGGCATCACAGGTGCCAGCCCGGTGAAAATGCCCCCTCCAGCAAACCCTGCCACACCCCACAGTGCCACAGTCTAGTGCTGATACACTGTGCTTCACCTCCCAGCCGGCTCCTGTGGGCATGTGTGAGATCTCCCATGCACAGATGGGAGCCCAGCAGTCGCCGCAGCCAGGGACAGTGCTGTCCCTGCTGTGATGGTGAGTCAATGACAGCTGCAGCTATCAAAATCGATAGCTGCAGCTGTGGGAACAGTCAGTGCCACTGACCATTCATACATTGGCTGGCACATCTGCACGCTATCTTGCAGATAACAGCACCAATAATGACGGGTGCATAGCGCCCTTGTCATTTAACACCCAACACCACATTAATACTGGAGAGAAGTGGTATCAGCCACATAACATGCGCTGATACCACTTAACCCCATAACACACCTCCATGCATCTCCCCGTGTTCCTTTTTTATATACTATGTTTTCACTATACTTAAGTAAACAGTTGCTATTGTTTACAAAACACACATTTCAGTGCCGGCTCCAGGCACGCTCCGTGTGTGCAGCCGCACAGGGGTGCCGGGCTCCAGCTGCAGAAGATCCCCACCCTCCACCCACCTGCTGCCGTTATTATTTTATGCTCAGGGGGAGGGCGCAGTGAGGGAAGGGGCGGAGGGGAAGCACGGGACACCTACTCCGGCCCTGACACATTTCATTCCCCTCTTCTCTTAAAACGCTTCTGATATTGGGCCTGATTCAGACCCACTCGCGAGCGGCTGTCCGCTCGCAAGTGGGTCGATGTTATGCACTGAGCATGCGCACGACGGAGGGAGCTCCGTCGTGCGCATGCGCCAGACGCGACGAGCGAAGGAAAGTCCTTCGCTCGTTGTGTCTGATCAAAGGGGGCGTGCTGTCGATGTTGATTGACAGCACGCCCCCTTTGGTGGGCGTGCTGGGGGCGTGCCTCCCTGACGGGGGCGTTCCCATGGGAACGCCTCCCGTCAGAAGCCGGCCCACTGACATCACTAGTGATGTCAGTGGGAGTGATTTTGGCTCTGATAGAGCCAAAATCACTCCGGAGCTTGCGGTTGAAAACCTCAACCGCAGGCTCCGGCTCGCAGTTTCGATGGTCGCGATGGTCACGACCATCGCAGCCATCAAAATGCACGCTCGTATAGGCTGTGGGTGGTGACCCACAGCTATACGAGCGTCCAGGAGGACGCTCCATTTTCATGGAGGGCGGCCCTCATTCAGAGCGTGCGCTCTGCTCAGAGCGTACGGCTCTGAATGAGGGCCATTATCTATATTGCTTCCTTGAAATAAACAAAAAAAATTCAAGGTCTGAATCAGTAAGCTTACCAAAATATCTGATCTGAGGGGTGATGTGTACAAATATTATTATACTGCCAATCTCACCACACTTCTGGCATATATCCTAATAGTAATCTCATTCAATGAGACATAATATTTATACATCATAAGAGAGGTCAGTTGCATTGGCAGACAGACTGGGCTGGATACTGAGTTGGACTGGGAGGTAATGGGGGGGGGGGGCGCTAAAAAGGCACACGGAGATGTTGCATCCTATGGGAGGGTTACAGGCGAGTCAGAGAAAGCAGATGCATATAGAGACACTCAGCCGTTTTCATAGGAGGCCATACTCACCTGCCATAGGTGAGACAGATGGTGGTGTCTACAGATGTATCCGATGGTAATACAGCATCTATAGACGCTGCTAGTGGGCATCTCAGTGCTTGCACATTCTGACGCACGGATGTACCCCAGGGAAGAGCTTTGTATTGTCATTAGTATAAAGACAATCTTATCATAATGGCATAATATAGGCACCTCTACTAAGCTTAGGGGAATTTTCCTATGTATTTAACCAAGAGATACTAATCTATATTGATACATTGACCATACTTTTCAGCCCATTTATCAAAATGTATTTGAGGTAAAATCCCCAAAGACACCCGTTTTCGGGGGTTTACCTCAAATACTAAGGGGTAAATTTACTAAGAACCGAGTTTGGTCGAGTTTTGTTATTTTTAAACCCTCTTTACATCGCCGAAACTCGGGTGAGTTTTCCGTTGTAAAATACAATAGTTTACTTCTAATTTACACTTTATTACCCCCGCACCCACAACCCAGTTGCGGGGAAGAGCCCTGGGCTTCAGACCAAGCCTGGGCTTTCCAGATAGGGGGGACCCCTTCTTGTGGGGGTCCCCACCTCCCCTGGGATCCCCGGCTTGGCCTGACTGGCTTGGGCTGAGAATGCTTTGGCCCTGGAGACCCCAGTCGGTTTGGTTCCAATGCTGATTTTAAATATAGGGGGACCCCTATGCAAAGTTTTTCCCCCCTATATTTAAAACCAGGACAGGCCCTGCAGCCTGGTGCTGGTTCTTAAATTACGGTGGAACCTTACTCATTTTGTTCTCCTTAATTTTTGGAACCAGGACTGGCTGACAAGACCAGGGCTGGTTATGGCTTTTGGGGGCGGGGGGCCCTACGTCATTTAAAAAACAATAAAAACCCTTTACATCAGGTATACAGGCAGAAACATATACAAATCACATTGATCTGTGTATGTTTCTGCCAAACTCGCAGCTCAGGAGATGGTCTATTTGAAACTTCAATTTATCAGTGAGTTTGCTACAATCTCACACAAGATTGTAAACTCAAATCTTAGTAAATTCCCGAATTGCATCTTTTTCATGACAAGTACTTCCTAGTTTGGCTGATGGTGAGTTTTTTCGAGTTTGCTATCTCACACAAGTTTTAACAGTGAAAAGAGAGAACTTGCTTCCAAACTCACTCCAGTTCGTCTTTAGTAAAGTTGCGAGATGAAAAACATGCTTAAACTCACGTGAGATTGCAATCTCACCCAAACTCGATTCTGAGTAAATTTACCCCTAAGTATCCTCCGGATGTATTAAGAAGGGACCACAGTAGGTGATACCTGCTGTGATCCCTCAATTATCGCTGGCAGCCGCCTCCCCCATAGGTATTTATGGGGGAAGCGATGCTGCCAAATTTACCAGTATCCATAATGCCATTCCAGATATCGACCCCCGCAGCTAACGCCATCTGAAGATAGCGTTAACCGCTGTAGCCTATGGGCTACACCGCACACTATTATCCGGCGGAGGAATCCGCCGGAACTCTCCCCAGCTATGGCGGATGTGCATGTGCAGTCCACGAGACTGCGTATGCGCACACCTCCTGTAGTGGTCAGCAGCTCTCCGGAGAAATCGCAGGGAAGGGCTTCTTTCGGAGCCCGTGTCACTGCGTGTCCCGAATGATACATCCGGCCGAAGAGATCACTTTTTGCTAGGCAATCAGCAGTGTTACTGGCATGCCCTGATCGCATTGCAAAAGCGATCAATGATAAATGGGCCTCATTGTATCAGATCAGTTATTACAGTCAGTAGCAGAAGGAGAAAAAAAGTTTCTTTTTTTTTCAGGCCAGGAGCACTATAAACAAGTTGGGTATGGGATGCTGGCGCTCAGGATCCTGACGCCGGCATCCCGACTGAGGTGCAATCCCGACAGAAGGAGGTAAGTATGCTACCCTACCCCTAACCCTCCCTCCCTGCAGCCTAAACCTAACCCTCCCTCCCGCAGTCTAAACCTTAGCCACCCCCTAGTGCCTAACCCCAATACTTACTATCGGGACATCAGCGGTCGGAAAGCTGGCGCCGGTATTCTGACTGGTGTCGGGGTCCAGTACCGACATTCTGAGGGCCAGCATCCCGGCACCCAGGTTGGTGACTACATCCCCTTTAAACATATATCCAGCCAGTAGCCACACCTTTAACAGTAAATAAAGTTTCATTTCCACATGACTTTAGGTTTTTATATTCACTTTTAATGAACAAATACAAGTTATCTATATAATGGGCCTGATTCAGCACGGATCACTATTGCGGCTGCGTAATCACACGCTATTCAGCTGCGAAAATATGCTAATGTCTGCAACCGCTCAGCCAGCATAGAGACACCCACTACCGCTTTCTCACATCCGTAATACCTCGCAGTGCTGCGTATACATCAGTAACATCAGCCCCTCACGCACAATTACAGCAGGTCTGACCTGACTCAGAAATGACAAGGCTCATCGCACGCAGTGGGTACACAAGCTGCGGATGCTGTCGCAGTGGCTAATTTATGCACACCTATGCAACGGCATTCAAACCGACAGGCACGCCTGCGTTTTTGCAACCACTCCCCCGTCATCCCCCCCAAACACTGACGTCCCGTCACTCACTCTGTGATAGCTTTCTATGTGTATGATCACGGTGCAATTGCAATGCTGTTGCTGAGCACCACCGTCCGATCTGTGTACGCATTTGTAATTGCGATCCATGCTGAATCAGGCCAAATAAGCAGAAAGTGTGTTTGTGTATGTGTGTTTGTCTGTTTGTCCTTTATGTACAGCCAGAGTTTTGTACCTAGCTCCACCAAATTTAGCATGGTGGTGTAGTTTGACCAGGATTAGGTTTTTGGCTATGTTTGAAGCTTGTCAAGGTCATGGAGGTCTACATGGTGCCCACCAAGTAGGCCGTTGGTCTCTGATTTTTAATTATTGTTTAAGCAAGTTCGATCAGGATGTCTGCACTAAGCCGAAGACACAGGCTGCTATGTACCAGTGGGGGGCAGGCAGAGCTCCAACAGAAGAGCAGTGAGCCGGAGGATCAACTGTCACACTGCACCTGCACTGACCTTTACTCATTTTCTTCACACACATTTTCATTTGCCACGGTCTCCAATGGTGGTCTGCAGAGATTTCTGCTCGGCAATGATTCCTGTTTCGTATTGATTTCTGAAACCACAGTGATTTGGGATGCTATACTGATTTCTGTCCTGTAAATGAAGGCTGCAGATGGACTTCACTGTCCATCCTTTAATCTGGGGAATGCCAGCTATTTATATTTATGTTACATTGCATGAAATGTGCCTCAATATACAACACTTGCCTCATCTCTTGAGATATTGTTAAGGTTATGTGCACACTTATGTGACTGTGGGTGTGCATGTGACATTGGCACACACATGACCAGTGCAAGTAGGCACATGCACCATTCCCCCTGTTGTGCAAGCAAGGAAGAGGAATTCATTTCCCAGTGATGGTCAAAAGGTTTGTTAGCTAAGCCCAGCAGCTCTTGCTAGGTGGCAATCCTCCTGACGAACAAAAAAAAGCAGAGAGCCACAATAGAGCAAATAATGATTGCAGGTCATAGACTCCAGTGCAAACTATTGTTTATTTGCAAGATTAATGTTCTTACATCACCCATTTAGGGTTTTCACTGTCCCTTTATTTGCTTGAGCACTTTTAAGGTTGTTTTCCTTCCCAAGGCCTTATATGGAATATTTTCTGGTGTAAAATGCTCAGCATTAACATAGTCATACCACACATTTGTCAGAAAACACACACATACGTTACTGAGATGGGTGTGTCAGCAATGCTTATCTCAGTCATGGGCCCATGTCACTAGCAAGCAAGTGACACAAGTGTGAGGTGATTTTTTTTGCCTGTGGTGATAACGTCTTTATGTTGCATGAGCAAAAACAGGTTCTACTGAATGATTTATATTGGTTTGTAGTGTAAAATGTACATGGCATCCTGGCCACAGAGTATGAAGGCTAACGGTGTATTACGTAGCAATGTGGTTTTTTTTTTCTGGATGGATCAATCTTTCCACCTATCTACACTGTATTATACATACCTCCGTATCTATAATGGCTGCATATGGGCCCACCCTGCACCTATGTTTAATACTCACCTCTCGGGAGTCCCATGTCTATGGCTACAGCGCTGCACAAATTAAAGCGAAAATGGTGTGGCGGCCATTTAACTGGAGACCTGCACATGTGCAGTGCCTGATGCGCTGGCTGCTAGAGAGGAGAGGGCCCACACGGAGACTGCACAGGTGCCCCCTACAGGGGCATATCTTCCCATTGGCCAGGATGGCACTTGCCAGGGGTGCCGGCTGACAGGGGGGCGCCGCCCGGCAGTGCCACCCTAGCAACACATGCACTCCACTGTGGACAGTTATGGGGTGCCAGGCACCCGCTGCAAAGGATAGTTTGCGAGTGGCGCGTGGCGCGTCTGGCTGTACTGTCCCTTCCTTCCAGGCAACCTGTCCTGAACTGAAGCCGAAGCGGTCACCTGGGTGGGCAGTGCTGCCGCTTGCGGTGTGAGACAGTGGAATGAGGTGTAATGACATCATGACATCATCACGTCTCATTCCTGACTTGAAGAGGAGCATCCAAGCACAGCGGCAGCAATGCATGCACTGAGTGCACCTAGAAGTCCAGCTCCACCTCCAGCAGCGCACACAGAAATAAGACAGATTAGAGAATAGGAAGAATATATATATATATATATATATATATGGGAGGGGAGGACACAATCTTAGAATATATACAAGAAAAGTATTCTACAAGTGAGGAGGGGTCAAAAAATCCTTGAGCATATGTAAGTAAAAGGGAGGGACAAAACACACACACATGCATATAAGCGAAAGGTGATGGGGGATCATTAATTATAAATAAGTGAAGGTGTGAGGGGAACAGCAAACAAATAATTAACTGTACATAAAAGTGAAGAGTTGGGGGGGGGACAAAAAAAAAGAATTATCTATAAATTATACAAATAACAACACAATGGGCGTGGCAAGGATTGGTAGTGGGAGGAGTCATAAGTAGAGATGGGAGGAGTCAGGATTCATTCTTAAGACGCCTCCACCCTACTGTGTGGTATTGGTAAATACAGGAAGGAGGGGGGCGCGCTGTCCCTTACCTTGCCAGGGGTGCTCAGACCCCAAGATACACCCCTGCCCCCTCCTCTCATAAAATACCTCCAAGCAGTCTCTACTTTATTACCAAACCTCCCTGTCCTGCTTTCTTTCCAAAGTGATCTTATTTGGCATGGGGCATTTCCATCCAACTTTCACAAAAACAATTGTATATTCATACATACATGCACATACTGTACAGCATAGTCATTAAACAAAGTAGTTGCATGACAACAAAATATTCATCGTAAGCAATGACAAATGGGGCCAAATGTAATAGGGTGAGAATTTAGAAAATATGACACCTTAGCAGTAACCTCACACTTTTTAAACTCGCCCAATGTAATAGAGTCCGAGGACATGAAACTCACATGTTTTTAGACTAAAAAAACCTCACGATTTAAACTCTCATCCAGATGTTTTACCATTTTGAAGATAAAAGTCGACCAAGGTGAGTTTACTGCTAAACTCTCACATCTTCTAAACTTCACACTATTACATTTGGCCCATGATGTGAACACACCAGTAGCTGTTTTGGTGCCATGCTTGCCACATACTGTACAAACTAATGCCAGCGACAGTTGTACTTCTCTGTGTGCATGTATTGCTTAGAGCAGCAAAAGGATTTGGTTGTTGATGGAGAGGGCCCATTCTGGGGCATACAGCCATATACAGATCTTTCCAGAGCCACCATCTTCCACTGCAGAGAATTAAACTCAAACAACTGGGTGTTGAAAGACTTCCGTATTCCTTACAGATGGAAATGCCATCAACAGGGATGGAATAATCCACTTGGTCTCATCTCTAAACTGTTATGTATTATACTGTGGGTTGTACTTACCAGGTCCGGAGCACTAGATGCCTCCTGGGCTATATTGAGCAGGCCTCTTAATTTGCACTTCGGACCCCAGATTTAAAAGCATTACCTGTTGCTCCATGCTCCAGTGTCCCAATTATGGTTACAGTGTGTCTCCTGTTTCTCCATATTCCGGCACCTCAAACATAACAATGTACCACCAGGTGCACCGTACACCAGTGTCCCAATCATCATTACAGTACTGGTTCTTTAGTCTTATTCCCAGTGTCTCTCTGTGCCTCTTGTACAGTCCTTATCATTGCCTCCCTACCTTAAAGAATGTAAGCTCTTCCGAGCAGGGCCCTCTACCCTCTTGTGCTTCTCCCTACTGTAATTTAATTTATCTCTTACTCCCCACTAGGGCAACTGACACTTGACTGCTTATGTGGGCGTAAACGTCGCTAATATAGCAAGGTTTATTATCCATGTCCTGTATTGTAAGTCACTGGTTACTTATTTGTCTATGTACTTTGTAAGGCGCTGCGGAACACTTGTGGCGCCATATAAATAAATAATAATAATTGCCTTCTTCCCATTATCTCTGCCAGTTACACCTGGTGCTTACATGGAGGACCACTACCGTGGGGTGTCTGCAACATAGCACAAGACTTACTTGTTAGCCTCTAGGGAACCTCCGTCATTCCACCACTGACTATCAAATTATTAAAATCCTACACTCTCATGTGCACATTCTTATGAAAAATCAATAAATGAATAACAACCTATACCCACAGTCTGTTTCGTTGGCAAACTATATTGTCCTGAACTGTTTTTGGGTTTCTCAAGCCCATCAATTTTGTACACTTCAATTTACTATCAGTTCCGCCAAGATACCTCTACTGTACACAGATTGTCTTTCTATGTGTTTTTACACGATAGATTACCATCATTAACAAGAAAAAGTCAACAAGTTCATAAGAGTGAATATAAAAGTTATCCAACTGTTGTGTTGTTCCTAAACTGACAACAATCTGGTGTTATCTCCAGACCAAGCCATGCTCCTTCTGAGAAGATTGAATATTAACACACAGCATGATGCAATGAGCAACTTTCCAAAATGAGTATCTCCAGGTTGTGTTAGTCTGCAAGGCGGAGGCAAGCTTAAGAAGTGAGAGAGGGGAGTGGGTCCTTTATGGGTGTGGAATCTCCTGGTCTCCTACTAACTGGGTCCTTCTAAAGATGTCACTGCTATTGTACAGTGTGGTATGTGGCTGGTCATAAACATATGTATAGGGTTCCTGCTCAGGGGCGTAGCATGGGTGGAACAGGTGGAGCTCTTGCTCTGGGTGCCATGGCCTTCTAGGGTGCATATTTTGACCGTCCCTAGTTGTTAATAGACCACCATGAAAGGGAACTAGTGTTATAGTTTGCAATCAGAACACTTCCTGCTGAGCTGACTGCTGCAGATAAGTAAAAAGTTTAATGTGGGGACTAATTTGGTATGCTTAGGGGCATGTTGGGTGTAGGAGGGGTATGCTGTTGTAGTTGTGCAGAAAGGAGACATGTGTGTTGTGCAGGAGGGTAGATGTCTGGTTTGCAGGAGGGAGGCATGTGTGGTGTGCAGTAGGGAAGATGTGTGGTATGTAGAGAGGGCATGTGTGGTGTGGAATAGGTGCGGTGTGCAGGAGGAGGAGCATGTTGTGGAGAGGGCATGTTTGGTATGTAGGGGGGCATGTTGTGCTGGAAGAGGGCATGTGTGGTGTGCAGGGGGGCATGTGTGGTGTGCAGCAGGATATGTTGTGCTGTAAGAGGGCATGTGTGGTGTGCAGGGGTGCATGTTGGTGTGCAGGAGGGGGCCATGTTGTTAATGTGTGGGACAGGGGGCCAGTGTGGTGTTCAGAGAGGCATGTTGTTGTGCAGGGGTCATGTGTGGTATGCAGTGGATGTGTGTTGGTATGCAGGGGGGCTCATGTTGTGCAGCGGGTATTCAGACTCCTGTTGATGTGCAGTGCAGGGGGTAGCCAGACTCATGTTGGTGTCCAGGTAGTGGTCAGACTTATGGTATGCAGGGGGTGGTCAGACTCATGGTGTGCAGGGGGTGGTCAGACTCATGGTGTGCAGGGGGTGGTCATACTTATGTTGGTGTGCAGGGGCAGTGATGTAGTGCAGGAGGTGGTCAAACTCATGTTGGTGTGCAGGGAGTGGTCAGACTCATGGTGTGCAGGGGGTGGTCAGACTCATGTTGGTGTGCAGGGAGTTGTCAGACTCATGGTGTGCAGGGGGTGGTCAGACTCATGTTGGTGTGCAGGGAGTGGTCAGACTCATGGTGTGCAGGGGGTGGTTAGACTCATGTTGGTGTGCAGGGACTGGTCAGACTCATGGTGTGCAGGGGGTGGTCAGCCTTATGTTGGTTTGCAGGTGGAGTCATGTCATGCAGGGAGTAGTCAGACTCCTGTTGTTGTGCAGGGGAGAATATGTGAGGGGGGCATGTTGGTGTGCAGGAGGAATGTGTGCAGAGGGGGCATGTTGGTGTGCAGGAGGAATGTGTGCAGAGGGGGCATGTTGGTGCGCAGGGGGAATGTGTGCAGGGGCAATGTATGCAGAAGGGGCATGTTGGTGTGCAGGGGGCATGTTGGTGTGCAGGGTCAATGTATGCAGATGGGGCATGTTGGTGTGCAGGGGGAATGTGTGCAGGGGGAATGTGTGCAGAGGAGGCATGTTGAAAAATGTTTAAGACAAGCTGGTACTACTGGGGGTAACTATTACCTACTCCCAAATGGAGGGGAAGGGGCACCATGGCCCCATGCTACACCACTGTTTCTACTATGTGACAATATCAGGTTTTATTAAACGTTGCTGGGTTGCAATACCGTACTTTCTTGCCACCATACAGTCTTTAAAATGTTGATCCTTTCAATAAATAGCTAACATTTTTTAATGCTATTTCCTGTCTCATTGTCATCATTTTTTTGTGTTAATGTTATGGGACTTATACACAAGACACAGGAAGCCCGGGCCCCGGTAATCTGTACCCGCTCCCCCCCCCCTCTCGGCGCCCCTGCATACATCATATCTATAGCCTCCATGCATACATCATATCTATAGCCTGAGTGCATACATCGTATCTATAGCCTGCATGCATACATCATATCTATAGCCTCCATGCATACATCATATCTATAGCCTGCATGCATACATCATATCTACAGCCTGCATGCATACATCATATCTATAGCCTGCATGCAGCTTTGAAATTCCGTCCCTTGCTGAATCAGGTCCTAAGTCTATTATTTTAGAGTCAGTATTGCACAATATCTGAGAAATGAAGTTACGCAATCATAGCTTTCAACGGGGCTTTCCTCATTTCCCACATTGTTTCATGACATAACCCAACGATGGGTAAGAGGAGGATCAGAGGCCGTATGTAGCCCTCAAAGTCATCATTCACAGACCAAACTCCTTCCTGTTTTTTGTTATATTAATTTGTTACAGCTTGTAACACTTATTTAACCACTCACCTGTGTGGTCGGAATGGATGCCGGAAGGAAATCTTCCAACAGTCGCCTGGCTCAGTATACCCAGGCCAGCCCCTGTTACCTCAGCACTCTCCCCCGAGTCTTCTCCTCCTGGGCAAAAAATAACCTTAAAAATCATGTTTCAAATGTTACATTTGTTTTTCCTTTTGTGTCGCTGTGACCACAATCCATCATATTAAGGACCTTATTCAGAGGCGGCTGTACGGTCTACGACCGCACGGCCGCCTCAATGTTTTGCCAGTGCGCATGCGCACGAGGGAGCCGGCTCCCTCGTGCGCATGCGTGAGACCCGCTACGACCGACAGCGCCGGTCGTAGCGGGTCTCGATCCAAAGGGGGCGAGCTGTCGATGTTGATTGACAGGTCGCCCCGTTTGGAAGGCGGGCCGGGGGGGTGGCAGCCCAAACGGAGGCGTTCCCATGGGAACGCCTGCCGTTTGGGGGAGGCCCCACTGACATCACTAGTGATGTCAGTGGAGAGCTTCCGGCTCTGACAGAGCCAGAAGCTCTCCAGGGCTTACGACAATTGAGACCCTACCCTAGGGTCTCGTCGTAAGCCCCGATGGTCGCGATGGTCTCTGACCATCGCGACCATCACCCGAGCGGTCGTTAGAGCTGTGGGTGTTAACCCACAGCCTAACGACCGCAACAGAGGCGGCCGGTCAGGATGCAAGTGGCCGCCCAGTTTCTGAGCGACCGCTTGCATCCTCTGACCGCCTCTGAATGAGGCCCTAAGTTACAACATACTCTAAGTGGTTTTTTTTGTTTTGTTTTTTTATGGAAGTTCTTTTACCAAACAGCATTATGATGTGACAAACTACATTACACTTTGTCACACCACAATAACCATGACATTCTAAGTGACCAACATCACTACACTTTGTTTTGCTGTTATCAGCCGTTTCCTACATTTAACCTTATGCTGTGACATTACTGTGACGTAGTTCTAAACAAAACCAGCAACACACACTGTTTACTCATTCTTCAACCATAAAAAATACTATTACTAATTTTTCAACATCATAAACTATGCGTAGACGGTGACAGTGCGGGACGCCGGCTGATAGCATTACCATGGGAGCATTTCGGCGGGCCGGGTCCTCTGCAGACGTGTCTCCTCTCCAGCGGCGGTGCGGGAGCTGGCAGCGCGCTGGCTATTAGCATTACCATGAGGGCATGTTTGCTCTCTGGGTATTCTGCAGCAGTGGCGTCACAAGGGGGACGCGGGGGGGGTGCGGGCCGCACCCGGGTGTCACCCGCTGAGGGGTGACACCAAAGTGCCAACTCCTCTTCAGCGCCAGGAGCCGGGTGCTGCACTGTAGCAATACGTGCAGCACTCGGCTCCTGACACAGTGAGAGAACTGGCACTGCACACAGACTGGTCCATGGAGGCAGTCCGCATCTTCGGAACCCCCGGAGTGACTAAAACGGGGGTTTGGGCCCTCGAGGCCACGCTCCCTACCCACGAGGCCATGCCCCCTTTTGCCGGCTCTATTCTCCAGACAGTGAGGACACTGAAAAGTGTTAAATTAGGAAGGAATGAGAAAGTATAGGTGTTACAATAGTAACAGTTTACTAGTAAGAAGTAGCAGTTTAAGGGGCTCATTTACCGGCCATGATCGCATTGCAAGATGCGATCATAGCCCCGGAATCAGGGTCGGCTCCAGGGGTCGGAGCACCCTGTGCCGGCCCTCTCCAGCGCACCCTGTCTTCGTGCCACCAAAATGGGGTGTGGCCTAATTGCCATAGGCCACGCCCCCTACATGACGTTATTAGGAGGTGTGCCCGCCTCCAAATAACATCATAGCCTTACTAGCTGGGCTTCCCCCAGCCCTCTCCCGTCACTGAATGGATGTCGCGCGCATGCGCGCAGCATCCATTCAGAGTCTCCGGGGTCCTGCACAGCTGCGGCGGTGGGGGTCCCCAACCTGCCGATTTGACCACCCACGGGCCACTTCGGCCCACGGGGGGAACAGCGGGATAGTACTGTCCTGCTGAAATCGGGATGTTGGGGATGGGTGCGCCCTCTATGGGTGGCGCCCCGTGTGACCGCACAGGTCGAACACCCCTAGAGCCAGCCCTGTCTGGAATGTATTATCAGGCATATGCAGGGACACGGGCTCCATAAGGAACCTATCCCTGCGATGTGCCCAGAGTACTGCCAGGGCTACTGCAATGTGCAGTCCCACTGACTGCACATGTGCAGCCGCCATTGCTGGGGAGGATTCCGTGGGAACCCTCCTCCATCTAATTATGCGGTGTGTGGCCCATAGGCTACCGCCATCTTCAGATGGCGTTAGCTGCGTGGGTCAATCTCTTGAATGCTTCGCATTGCGGATGTTGGTAAATCTGGCAGCATAGCATCACCCCTATAAAGCTATGGGGAAAGCAGCTGCTGGCGGGAATGGAGGGAGCGCAGCGGGTATTGCAGATATCTGCTGCAGTTTCTCTTTCATACATGGGGGGGTGATACTAAATATTTGCAGTTACCTCACGAAAACGGGTGTTTTCAGTGAATAAGCCGCAAATATTTAATGATAAATTAATTGGCCCCTAAGTGTTAAATTAGTTTACCTTATATTCTGAACACATTTTCTGACGTTCTGAAGGAGTTTAGTTCTGCTAACCCAGGGGGTCCCATTTTTCTGAACTTGAACCCCTGAGTACAATACAGCATATCATACATCAGTACAATAATCATAATGCTCAATTGTGGAGAGAATGCAAAGCTCTGCCTGTGACTCCTGATCGTAATAACTTACTAGAGAGTGAGACTACTAAAGAAGTGACAGCAGGTTGTGCATGTGGTGGTGATGTGGGAGGAGAGTGGTGCCACTGGGGCTGGGCGCAGGCGTCCTATAAAACTAATCTTCTCAGTATAGTACATTGGATGTCACAGTGACTGCTCGTGTGCACCGGACCCGCGACTTTGCTCTGCTCTGCTCTGGATTGTTTCTTGTACAACTTTTTCGCGCTGACCTCCGCAGGGATAGTGACACTTTGCGGCGGGATCTCCCATTAACCATGGTCCCAGTTGGGGCAGCGACACTCGGACATGTGACATTTGGATTGAGCCGGCGAGACACGATATTCCCCCTCCTCCTCCTCCTGGTGAGTTACTGTAACACGGGAGGGCTAGTGAGGAGAAACTATAATATATACATATATACTGTATGTAGGTCGCTCAGATGAGCAGAAATCAGAATAGTGCAAATTAAAAGGCAACTAAAATCTACTGAGAGATAAAAAGTGAACTCAACGTTCAGATTAATAAGTAAATAACATCAAATTGTGTTCTGCCACTTGACTTTATATAAATTGAAATTGTTATTTATTGTTTATTTATTTAAGTTCATTATTTTATTTTACAATAGGAAATTTATTTTTACAGTATACGTTCAGGAAGCCGGCGGATGGAATGCCGACTGCTGGCTTCCAGACATTGTTATCCCGAGGTTGGAAGAATGACAGGCATCTAAATCTAGACGCCT
Organism: Taudactylus pleione; assembly: GCA_031769625.1. NCBI lineage: Eukaryota > Metazoa > Chordata > Amphibia > Anura > Myobatrachidae > Taudactylus > Taudactylus pleione. Next base: position 13,510,910 of record JAUIMM010000327.1, on the reverse strand, counting down.
GTCATTTGACCGACGTCGGGAGACCGGCGCCCGGCATCCCGATCGAGCGGATGCCAGACGCCGCAGTGGACAGCTGCTGGGGGAGGGTTAGGTTTAGGGGTCCCGGGGGGGACTTAGTGTTAGGCACCCCCCCGGGAGGTTAGGGTTAGGCTAGGGGGTGGGAGGGTTACGGTTAGGCACCCCCGGGGGGAGGTTAGAGTTAGGCACCCACCCCGGGGGACTTAGGTTTAGTTGGTGGGAAGGGGGGGTTAGGTTTAGGCACTTAGAGGGGGGATTATTGTTAGGCACAGGGGGAAGGTTAGGGTTAGGGTTAGGCACCCCTAAGGGAGGGTTAGGGGGTAGATTAGGTTAGTGAATACTTACCTAGGGACGATTGGGATTTCTTCCTCTGTCGGCCAGGCGCTGTCGGGATTTGAACCGCCGGCCAGGGGTCCAGAGGTAATTCATACCGATTCCAGTCACTGACCTCCCTGCCTGCTGTGCTGCTTCCTTTTTTTTGGGTGGGTGTAGGGGAAAAAGTAATTTTATATCTTTTGACATTATCCCATTTGCTGATTGATGACTTGAGTTTAGGAATTCTCTCACCTCACTTTGGAGAAACGTTATAAAAAATGTATGCAATATAAAGTCTGATCTGATTTCATATTGATTAATTTAAGAGGTAAAGTGCCCTGAAAGGTAACCTTACGACTAGTAGGAATATAAGTCACTTCAGATCTGGATGTATTACATCATATCGCACAGTGCTACGCCACTTTCCAGGCACCCCTCACTGTGTAATAAAAATGTTCCAGGAAGTTTTTAACATTGGTGTCTGCTTCGTTTTATTGTATTTTTTTTTTTTTATTTGGTTATGTATTGACCAACTGCACCTTTATGTTGAATGCAATTCTCTCTGTATAGTATCTGTTTCGTATTGAAGGCCAAGGGGTCTATGTACTAATAATTGCGGTACTGCTGTGATTATTATGTATCTATCTCGCAGGAGATATTTTCATTGTTAATGAATAGATCTCGTCTATGTACAAAGGAAAACTCTCAGGGATAATGGTTGCGCTAACCACAGTCCCTGCGAGATATATCCCTGGTAAATTGTAGAAGTCAAGACTTCCCAGGGGAAACCGAAATTTCTGCATAATTTTATGTACCAAACAGCTTGATACATAAGCCCCTTAAGCTGGGTACACACGGTACTATAGGATAGGATCGGCCTCTATATCGCTTCGGGTGTGGGGGCCTTTAGTCCTCGGTTTCCCACAGCCATGTTAGAAGTTACAAAAAATGGCATTCTCTTGGCCTACTCTACAGTATAAAACAACAGGTTAAGGGTCCTATTCATCATCATTTAATTAAAATGAACATTATCACCTGCAATCACTGGCATACAACATCGCAGTACAGTCTGTGGCCTCAGATCAGATGATGGCATTGATAGATGCACCGCCTATGTCTTGGGTATAGAGTCTATCTGGTGTGGACTGGATCCAAAATCAGGGATCCCCATAAAAGTGAATAGGTATTTAGTTTAAAAATGTTTAAAAAGCATTTCTGAAGCAATAAAGTTCCTCAAATAAGCTCCAAAAAGCCATGGGCTCAATCCAATTAGGTGTGACTTGGCTTGTGCGAGCTTTTTCATGGCAAATTCCAAATTTGCATTGCTTTTCCAGAGGAAAGTAATGTGTGGGGTTTTCTGCGCACCAACGCCCGAGCAGATTGCTTCAGAACATCTTGGACACCCCACCCCCCTCCAAAATCATTTATTCATTTGTGTTTTTAAAAAAATAAGGTTTTGCTTTTTTATCTTTTTTTTTTACTGTTGCAAAAATCAGCCATTTGACGCCTTTTAAGAACGCCAGTAATTTCTTATGACCACTAACAGCCTTCTATATGGTCCTATCTCAGTTGTCACTTTTTTGGTCCAGGTTGGTTTCCCCCACTTTTTCTTGCCCTTCTCCCAAGTCACATTTTATAGAACATTTGCAGACCCTTGTCGCTAGTAGTGCGAATTAGCCCTTCTAATTGGATTGCTCGTTTCTCGAGAGCGAGCATTAGTGCGAAGTGTGCACGCTTCACGATACAAACTCTCATTTGCAAACTTGGACCTAATTGGATCGAGTCCCATATGTATAGAGACCAGAGTGTTATTTTCATGTGTTTTATACTCTGCTTTCTAGAGCCACCGCTTAGTACGTAAAGCGACCTGAGGCTCTTCTCTCCAGCTAGCAGGACATGTCCGGACTTGTTTGCTCACCCCTGTTAGAAAGCGCTTCCTTTGAAAACAAAAGCAACTTTATAGAGTTTCAGCACACATTTGTACTTATCTTTACCAGACATTATTACTGTAGTAGCCCTAATACAAGTTACAATAGAACAGAAACCGATCATTCCTTTTCAGAACTCCATTCAGTCTTTGCCAAAGCAAGGCTGCTGTATTAGGCGACCATTGATCTCTCCTATAGCCTTGTGCCCTCCCAAAAAAATAATATTTGCTAATGGAATGAATGCCGAAGCTTTGGCAACGAGCCTAGGGATCATTGTGCCGTTCGCCTGTTATCAGGTGTCACATGACTGATTTTTTCACACAACACAGAAAACTCTTCAAGATCTCAACGAGCAGGAAAACTGCTGCCTGACAATTCCCACAGAACCAGTTTCAGCTGTATACCTGCTCCTGTGCCAGGTGTGAATGTACTGAAGTAAACTTCTATGACGCACTTTTTTGCCTTAGATATTTTCCAATCAGCTCTAAAAATGCTGCTTGCGTAGAAAATGTGTCGGTCTTTAGGCAAGGCCCATTCCTATCAATTGGGGGAAGGCACTGGAGGAAGAAGGCAAACGAATGATACTACCCTTAGGGCTAGGGCACCTATGCGTTCTGGAATGCCATGTATTTCTGATCAGGAAATCACAGGTGTTCTATATAGAGGATATGCTGAGAGAGGCTCATTGCGTATAATAGGCACTGACTACCATGCACCCACCTGGTAATGGCAGGAACCGTCAGGCCCTGAACATGTGCCCGTGGTCTTGTCTAACGAAGCCAACTCTTTCACCATATGGCAGAGGTAGCTAAGACCACTTGTCACTATAGAGATAATTTCTCAATGTGATAAACACCATCTCCATACTCGCTAAATAGCATGGTGCACAGTATAAGCTATCAGTGGGCATAGGGGGCTGGTTCTGCCATAGGGGTCCAGACTCTGTATAATGACAGGTGTTCTAGCTACATCCACCATGCAGAGTATTCAGCGGTACACACATGAGAAAACGTACTGTGGTTTTACCCATTTTGTATATGAGGCCTCACTTATCTATGTACAGCCTGAGAAGCACAAAGTTACTTTCTATTACCGACGTGGGGAGCTCCTCATTTACTTCTAGGGCTCGGGGCTAGCAGGGAACTTGCAGGCTGCCATCGATGCTTCCGCTGTGTGTGTATGTGACAGATTACTGCCATGTACCTCCAAGGATTTTGTGTTTTGTGAATAAAGATGTTGCAATCACTGTTTTGCCCTTATGTGAGCATTGCGTCTTGCTTTCCTATGGACTAAAATAATGCCCACAGCAGCTGTATGGCAAGCTGACAGATGTATGCTGTATAAGGACTAAAACTACGTACACACTATACAATTATTGGGCCGATTTGCCATATTATTGTATAGTTTCAGCGTTTCACTGATAAAACGGTTAGAAAACACCCACAATCGCATTCCTTTTATTATCCGATCTGTCGGTCAAGATCGAAAATCTGGGCCTCCGTTTCCTGATATCAGGCAGTGTGTGTGCATTCTCCATAATCTGCTGATATTCCCTATGCTATTTCCTGATTACCATCATCCGTGAGGGCATACATGCAAATTCACTGAAATTCTCCGGGTAATTCATTTATATTGTACAGTGTGTAGCACAGATATCGGGACCCATATCGTCCCAATTATCGGTTTGATCAAAAAATCTCCTACTGTGTACCTAGTTTAAGGGCACAGAGGTGTAGTAGAGGCAAAAATACTCACCGTGATATCTCTCATCCGCAGGTGCTACCTCATTCATACAGCTGGCCCCTTGTAAGGTTGTCAGATGATGATGTCTACTACATGAACGGAAACATCCGCTGTCTCCGATGTCCTCCAGGTAATGCCCCTCCCCTGTGTAGCTTTCTCTTACTGACTTTCTGAGATATTATTAATTCAGAATCCTCTTGATAGGATATTTTCATTTAAAAAAAATATGAAGTTTTATTGTTACTGCATTTTATGTTTTTAAATATAGCCACATTCCCTGAGTCTTCTACAGAGATGAATTGGTCTAAATCAGTGTTTCCTATATCTAGTCCTTAGCAACCTCTAACAGTGCATGTTTTCCAGATATCCCAGCTGGTGCACAGGTGTATTCATCACAGGCTGACACATTTGAAGGAATCCACAAGTGGAGCTAATTATTTCATTTGTGATACTGAGGAGATCTGTAAAACATGCTCTTATAAGGACTGATCTGCAGTATAGCTTACCATACTATCCCTTTAAACGGGACACTCATGAATTACACAAGTTCTGTGGCTGGCTGACTTCATGCCTGGATTTCATCTGGTTTTAATGAGCCACAGAACCTGTGTAATCCATGGGTATCCCGGTTTAAAGGGATAGTAGGATGAGCCTATATCAGCAGTCTGCGCAGAACATATGTTCTGCATACAAACTACCCGATTCGTCGTGACTGATGTCACAACTGGGTGGGCAGCAAGTCAGACGACCGCCCTTACACAGAGCACGATGCCCCAATATATTGGGTATCGGCTGTGCAGCACAGCCGACGCTTTATGTCTGTGCAGATTATTCATCTTCATACACTTGTGCAGATTATTACACCTGTAGAGATTATTCCTCATCATACACCTGTGCAGATTATTCTTCATCGTACACCGGTGCAGATTATTCCTCATACACTTGTGCAGATTATTACACCTGTAGAGATTATTCCTCATCATACACTTGTGCAGATTATTACACCTGTAGAGATTATTCCTCCTCATACACCTGTGCAGACTATTCTTCATCGTACACCGGTGCAGATTATTCCTCATACACTTGTGCAGATTATTACACCTGTAGAGATTATTCCTCCTCATACACCTGTGCAGACTATTCTTCATCGTACACCGGTGCAGATTATTCCTCATACACTTGTGCAGATTATTACACCTGTAGAGATTATTCCTCCTCATACACCTGTGTAGACTATTCTTCATCGTACACCGGTGCAGATTATTCCTCATACACTTGTGCAGATTATTACACCTGTAGAGATTATTCCTCCTCATACACCTGTGTAGACTATTCTTCATCATACACCTGTGCAGATTATTCCTCATACACTTGAGCAGATTATTCTTCATCGTACACCTGTGCAGATTATTCCTCATACACTTGTGCAGATTATTACACCTGTAGAAATTAATCCTCCTCATACACCTGTGCAGACTATTCTTCATTGTACACCTGTGCAAATTATTTCTCATACACTTGAGCAGATACTTCTTCTTATACACCTATATAACTTGAACAGTGGGCCTGATTCAGCTTTGAATTGAGTGAGAATTAGCACGTAACTGTGTACCTGGACAAACCATTTTGCAATGCAAGGGGTGTAAATACATACATTATTTTGCATGTAGTGTAAATACTGGCTGCTTTTGTATGTAGCCCACAAATACTGCACAGCTGTATTATTACACTGTCTGCACTTTAGATGTCAGTTTGGACGGGATGCAATCGGGAAGCCGACTGCCTAAATACCGGCAGCCGGCTTCCCGACTGTCACATCCCGGCAAGGGTGAAATGCAGGGCATCTAGATGTAGACGCCCGCATTTCCCCGACGCCGGGAGACCGGCGCCCGGCATCACGATCGTAGTGATGCCGGGCGCCGCGAGCGGACAGCCGCGGGGGGGGAGGGTTAGGTTTAGGGCTCCGGGAGGGGACTTAGGGTTAGGCACCCCCCTGGGAGGGTTAGGGTTAGGCTAGGGGGAGGGAGGGTTAGGGTTAGGCACCCCCAGGGGGGACAGGGTTAGGCACCCCCCCGGGGGACTTAGGTTTAGGCAGCGGGGAAGGGGGTGGTTAGGGTTAGGCACTTAGAGGGGGGATTAGGGTTAGGCAGTTGGGGGGGAAGTTAGGGTTAGGCACCCCTAAGGAGGGTTAGGGGGGTTTGGTTAGTAGATACTCACCTATCCACGATCGGGATTTCCAGCGCTGTCGGGCTGCCGCTGCTCGGAACTCTGCTGATGTCGGGCTGCCGCTGACGGGATTCGAACCGCCGGCCATGGGGCCGGCGGTATTTCATACCAATTCCGTTTGGACACCTCCCTCCCAAATCTAAATCTCTGCATATTTTAAATCTGCCCCACCTGCAGTACAGCAAGGTTTCACCAATATGATCAGTTAACTGCTATATCCTACTCTAGTCCCAAAGCTGAATCAGGCCCAGTGTTCTATAATATGTAAGACACGCAAGCACATTCTGGCTGCAACCAGTGACTATCCCATATCTTTGCACACACTTCCGTCTTCTTTCCTGTTACTCATATTATTGGCAAGGAGTGGGTACAAGGGCTGTGATATGCGGGGTATTTGTATGAGTGAATGGAGAACCGGACTTTCCAGTATTAGCTGATTTCACCATTGAGCCAGCTATATATATATACATATATATATATATATATATATAGCTGGCTCTTACTACATCTTAGTTTCCAGTTATTCGTTGTATGTCCTCCTACACTTTTACAGGAACCAACAACTATCCTTGATACAGGTTCATTTTTGGACTGTATGCTCAGCGTTTTACATCTTCGTTTGAGTTATCCCTTATTGCCTGGGATTTTGTCATATGTAACTGGCCTTATCATTATAACAGGCTCAAATTATCCATGTTTATCTTATGAGGGGGAGAGCTACCGATTAGCTATAGGCTGTGCCATTGCCTTCGTTATTATACCTATTGCTAAGCACACCTAAATAGGTTTTCTTAGCTGTATTATCCGGGACTGCTTTTGGTACATATCCTATTATATTTTTGCAGTACTAGGGATTGAGATACTAATACTGGAGCCTGATCAACTCCTTATATTTCTATTCACATTTCATGTTTCCTATATTGTCTATATTTAATATGGCATATTAGCTGAATTATATGTGACAACTGGTTTTTATATATGTACATTTTGTGTGTGTTATGTTATTATTTCTTAATATTATTTTTTAAGACATTAAATTGTATTTATCTATTGCACATGTGTTATTCCTATGTTCCAACATAAATATCAGAGCGCAGTTTATTCCTATAATGCTTTCTTCACAATATGTCAAGAAGAGTTAAAACATCAAAATTGCAGAAACAGTTTCTGAATAATGTAGAAACAAATTCAAGTGCAGTTAAAGACAGGGACATTGTGATATTGGTCATTTAGAGCTTTAGTTATTTTATTGGTCAGTTTTATTTTGTAATTTCGGAACCCCCACAGTCAAGTACATCTAGTAACCCAATCCAAACTACCTCTCTAACCTCACCCCACTACTTATCAATGCTGGGAAATGAACTTTAGATACACTTTTTCCAAACAATACCCACATCATCAATGACCTATACATGGTATACATTGCATATGTGCCCAATATAATTATTATATAATATGGAACCTCACGAAACATTGCAAGACTAAAGGGGGCATCACCTTTTCTCAGTTTCTGCATTTGTGGTGGCAATGTTAATAATGTTGTCCAGTGAGCTTCTAATGTACATATAATATGTACAGTACACATACAATGTACACATAGTACAGACAGTGGAGGCCATTTATGAAGAGCCATGTTGTGATAAAGTGCTGTAATGCTTGGCAAACTATAAAAGGCATCGACTTGAGTGGGCAGGTGCCAGCATGGGAGATATATGGCACGTTTAGTGCCCTCCATCATCTCTGGAAAAATAATGTTTTTTGTAGATTAAGGGGTGTGATTGGTGTTCAGAGATGTTCATCAGACAATAACTACTATGGGGCCACATCATTGGGAAGAGGGGGCTCCCTTCTTTCAAATGTGAGTGACCATTGCTTTACCTTACTTTCCTGAACCCAGATGGGTCGAGATCTTGTCTCATCACTGGACCTAGTAATGTTTAGGAGTTATTGTTTGATGATCACCACTGGTAAGGGTGCATGCATTAAATTATCTAACTTAGATATCGGAGTGAAGAGGGACCATGTAGAGGGGCGATCCCTGCTTAGCCTTTCTTTCTTTCCCTGCAAGATGACTTCATTTTGCTGCCACCTCAGAGATGCTAGAGATCAGCTGTTGTTCTATTCTTTTAATTGGAATAACTTTTCTAGGGACATTTCTGCTAATATAATAATAATAATAATAATAATAATAATAATAAAAAATCAAATACACAAATGTGATACATGTAATAAAGGCAGTCCTAGAGGTGTACCCTATCAGCCGCGAGTAATTACAGCTACATGTCACACCTAAGCTTGGTACACACCTGGGCGACATATCCACCGACCCAGGGACTGCAGAATGAGCGGCCAATTGTAAGACAATACACACTTATAAATATGCCGCTCGTTGTGTCAGCGCTGACATAACAACCTTTGGGCGGACATTAAAATTTGCCTAGAAATGGGATAGACACAGTTCACCAGCGCAATCACATGAAATATAGTTATAACATTCCAAACCATACTAGAAAGGTAAGTGGTAATAAAATCAAATCCTTTTATGGTGGTCCTCAATTAAAAAGGAAAGGGTTCTTGGTTCAATCTTTTTCAGCAGTAAATCATCATAAAACCCCAAAAAAGAAAAAAAGGGTATATATAGTGTAACACAGTATTTAATAAAATTAAAACATAGTACAAACAACAAAGAATTGCATGGACTTCTAAGTCCCCTAATAGCTGAATAGGTAACAATTACCAAATCTCAGAAAGAGCAGACACCAAACAGTTCCTTAGGAGCAGTAAATGGTTAATTTACCAACGCGTTTCCACCCTTTTACTAGGGTCTTTTTCAAGATATAGCAGCATTCAGCTTGCTGCTACACCTTGAAAAATACCCTAGTAGAAGGGTGGAAACGCGTTGGTGTTTATGGACGGAGGACCCCGCTGATTGAATACGGTGACAGATCCATTGGAAAGGAATCCCGGCCGGTTGTGGATCCTGGATACCTGTTGGTGAATTAACCATTTACTGCTCCTAAGGAACTGTTTGGTGTCAGCTCTTTCTGAGATTTGGTCGACTGGTTGTCCGCACACATAGCCAGGTGTGCCGATATATCTGCAAGAAATATCGACTATGCTGCAGGACAGATGCAATATGTCTGTGAACGACATAGCTCATAGACATATCGTCTGTACACAACCACCAATGCACTATGCAACATGTAGCTCGTCGGCTGATTGAGCGACATATTTCGCTTAGAGTGTGTACACAGCTTTATGGCACCTCCGGATTTGCTGAATTCTGTTGGCAGCCCCATAGGGCTGCACGCAAAAGTCTGTGAGTTCAGGGCGAGATCGGGCTGTGTGGTGCCATTGCAACGGCAACTCGCCACTTCGCACCTATGGGAATGGATTGATGCCCCCTGGTGTCCCTTTGATTTTCATGATTAGCTTAAGACATAATTGAGGTTGCATCGAACAGGGTTTTAAGAGAAAAACTGTAACATTGACATTATTGAAGGGGTTTTGTACTAGAATAGAACGGTGTTTGAAATGATAGTTTTGCTGTTTTGACAATACCAGTTTCCAGACTACCAGTCAACCCACCAGTATAGTAGACACACAATCATTTTACAGGGATGTTTACAAGGACTGTGAAATACGCTAACCTTAATGTGTGCGTGAGCCCATTATTTTCCTATAAGACTTTGACACAGTAGTCCGGTCTCAGCAGTGATATCTTTGCTCTGTTCAATAAGGTAAGGACGGATTTAACAGGGCCGCAGCTAGGGTAGTGTGACCGGTGCCATCGCACAGGCCACCACAGGTCAGGGGGCGCTGTTTGGGCCTGTCAAATTTCTGTTTATTATCATTCTCACTTATAGCTTCCTCTTATTTCATCCCCAGCATCTCCTGGCCTCTCCTATCACTTCCCTGGCCCTTCCCCATGAGGCCATTCCCCTTTTTTGAGTGCATTATGTCCCTTTGAAAAATAAGGGGGGCACCTTTCTGGCACAGGGCACCAACAAGTCTAGTTACGGCTCTGGGATTTAATATACCACATAACTTTCACATTCATGATCTTCCCAGTGAGATGACAATCAAAATGTATTTACAACAATAAGCATCCATACATTTGGGCAGATTTAGGCGATCTTGAAAGATGGATGGACCTCATCTGCTGGACAAAGAGACAGACTGGGTTTACGTAATTCTGGTAGTGCCATTTTTATACACCTGTCATGTTAATATTTCTAAACCTGTCTTCCTTTGTAGGTACTTTTGTTGAAAAAGATTGTATGGAACCAGATACTCGGGGAAAATGTACGAATTGCCATGCCGGACGAACCTACAGTGAACATCCCACGGGAATAAATCATTGCCTTACATGTACTAGGTGTCGTGATGGTGAGTGCCTTCTATTCCTATACAGAAACTCAATCTGTACACAAAGGAGTCATTGTGAATGGTTAAAAATTCATAAACACAGCGTATGTATAGCGTCAATTATATTTCTGCTCCGGGGTTTATTTATGAGGAATGTGAAGAATATAGGGAATGATGTTGTGCTGTCAGGTAGAATTACAGCAAGTGACCCTGTGACCTCTCTGCTGGCTCTTTCATTAGGCACCTGCTGTACGTCATTAGCCGTCTTGACCAGGTCATTAAATACAGCGGGGTTACCGGCCTAGAGATGGAAAACGCTACTGTGAATAAAATTACCTTTGTATTAGCTTCCTGTGAATTTGGTTTTGTCTAAGAAACACACAAATCTATAGTCATTAATGATTGTGTCGTGTTTTGGTTCTCTGTGGCCATTTCCTCACAGGCTGAGATGTCTAGATATAGGACCCACAGATTTACAGTAAAAGTATACCGTATGTCATTACAGATCAGGAAGAGGTGTCTCCCTGTACCACCACTAAGAATACCCAATGCCACTGCAAGAAGGGAACCTTCTGTCCTCCAGACCATCCCTGCGAGATCTGCCTGACTTGTACAACAAGGTGAGGGGTCAGCACATAGCTACACACACACATACACACACATACACAATTTTTGTGCTCACCACATACCACTAAAGGCATTGATAACTCAGAAAACATCACCCCAACTCCTTCCGCTATATAGCATACAACCACCCCTCTAACCTGAAGCCATGTGCCATAGTCTACCAGATGCTGCTTATTAAGCCTCTACTGAAGGACTGGACACCTGTGTTGTGAAGCTGTAAGCCCCAGCATGCTCTGCTAGCTGGTAGGGTATACAGGGACTTGTAGTTCCACAACACCTGGAGAGCTTTAGATTGCACAGCAGGATACACAAGGGCATTGAATGCCAGCCATGATATAGCAACTCTGTTGCAGTGCTATGTAGAGACATAAGATTTGGTGTAGAGTTGAGCGCACGTTGGACGTAATTGCTCCCGCATTGCATTCACTAAGCCCATTAGCCACACGTGGAAATGCGACTGAGCTGCATAAAACATTGCATCACCTGTGCCTGCGGATGTTCCGCTCTGAAGCCTGCAATGCGTGGAGACTCACAAGATATGTTCATCAAACCCACTTGCATTAAACTCTGCATCAGCACAAGATGGCGCCAGTAATGGGGTTTGGGGCCGGATGGACCTTGACCTCCCCTGTTTTCTGTACCGTGTGAGGACATGTTTTACTGAGAGGGAGCTGTCCAAAACTTCCCAGATGCCACCCTTCTACATACTTACTCTATGGAGCAGTTTCATAGGAAAGTGTAGTCACATTGTAGTTGGTATGTGGGAATTTATTTAGACCCATAAACTGTACAGGGCGACATAACAATGGAAAGAAGTGATAATACGGGTAGAGAATTACAGAGCCGTAACTCCGGAGCGCTCTGTGTTTGCTCTGCCCCGTAAGTGTATAACGTCATAACATCGCTCAGAGGGGTCAAATGACTAATTACACTGATTAAATGAAATGGTTTATTGCTGTTATATTACTATATTTCCTCATCATAATAACTTTTCTTCCTGTAGCTGCCCTCCAGATCAGATTATTAAGGCACCCTGCAATTCTACCTCTGATACAGAGTGTTCCCTCCCAGACTCATCCAGTGACAGGAACGGTAAGTCCCAGCAGCAGCAGCATATCATCCATATTAGTGTCTCCCTAACCATGTAACTCTGCAGCCCCCATTCCCGCCAGTGATTGCTCTGCTCCATACCGCCAGTCACCCTAGTCACCCCACACTACACATCTTTACCCCACTCTTTCCTGACCGCTGATCACTTGGGTCTCTCTTTCAGCTGCCATCATCTGGGTTGCTGCGACAATTATTCCCATCATCATCGGCATTGGGATCTGTTTCACATATTATTGTGTTGTGAGGAAAAGGACTTCTGCTACAAGTAAGTGATGGCAGGAGTCTGCATGTGATCACACAATTATGGGCATTGCTCTTCATGTCTCATGGCAGGAGAGAGGTTAATGGAGCCATAATTTGCATGTGTTAGGGGATGAGAGGGCTTAATGAAGTCATACTCACGGTAGAAGAGGGGTTAATGGAACCATGGGAGGTGATTCTGAGTCAGACGCACCTGCTAAAACGGACGCATCTCCCGATTTTGAACCAGCTACACTTGCGTCAGACAACATGGTGTGTGTATGCGCTTCACGATGTGTCCAAAGTAGCAAGTAGGTGCGTCTGTGTTGCAGCTTGCGTGAACAGAGACTAACGGACGCTTATTCGGACGTGACTCAGAATCAAGCCCATAGTCTGCTTGTCTCGGGATGAGCGGGCATAGCAGAGTCTTACTCATGGTAGGAGAGGGGTTAATGGAGCCATGATGTGTATGTCACATTGTAGATGGTGAGTTAATGGAGCCATGTTCTGTCTCCTGGTAGGCCAGGGGTTAATAGAGCCACGTTCTTCATGTCTCCTGGTAGGATAGGGGTTAATAGAGCCATGTTCTTAATGTCTCCTGCTAGGATAGGGGTTAATAGAGCCACATTCTTCATGTCTCCTGGTAGGACAGGGGTTAATAGAGCTCTGTTTAGTTCTCACTGTTTTTTTGTTTTTTTTCCCCCCAGAATGCAAGCTTTGGTCAAAGGTAAGTTGCCTTTTTATTGCACACTTATTATTTTCTTACAGTTATTGCTTTTTTTTTTTACCAAGAACACTTGGGATTAGAGCATAGAGGGTGACTCAACGATGATCAGCGAGTGACTCTGAGCCCTTATTCACAGAACCTGTATTACAGGTTCATCAATGTTCTTTCCACAGCATTACCATCCATTCCTTGCTGATCTATTATAAAACACATACATATATTGTGCGCTTGCATGCAATCATAAAATATTAATGCAAATGTATGTTATGTAATCATAAAATCACTGTAGCATATAATGAAAACATTACATACCTACATACCTATCATTCTGTCTACTGCGGGATACTTAGAGTGATACACGGGTAAAATGGAGTGATGCCCAAATATATCGTGTCAGTTTACACAGGGAAACCAACTAGGATACACCGTTCTTTTTGTCACTTACATTTCTTGTGAATAAACATCTGAGATCCTATGAGATTGTGCACACTGACTGTTTTATATACATAGAGATTAATGATGTATTCCCGCAAGCCTGATGAGACCGCAGACGGCACCAATCTCTTGTATACCGACACCCAGCTGGTCTTCAGGGAGGGAGTGACTGCAGACCAGAGAGAAACCAGTAAGTGGGTGACCACCAAGCATCCCGTCCCAATGTGCGCTCAGTGTGTAAAAGTGCCAGTGTTAGTGGCGTTGCAGTGAATGTATGTAATAAGCATGTGGAATGTAGGGATCGCTGATCCCTATGGTCACTATTTATAACTGTATGGTACTGTATGCTGTCAGGTGGCGATAGGAGAATGCACATAGCGGAGCAGACTTGCTTTTTGGTGTGTGTGGTACAATCTGCCATTGGAAACACAGCATTTGTATTCACATGGTCGCCATTAGTTCCACCTTAATTCACGAGGAGCAAGTGAATGCATGTGCAATGTGTAGTTACAATGCAGTGTAATGATATTAGCCGTGCCTCGCCAGGCCCAGTCATTGTGTGTTTTATTAATAACATAATGGGTGTCAGTGTCAGCCAGGACCACAGCTATTTCTTTGGGTGTATCCCACCCTCGCCCTAAGTGGCAGGAGAACTCTGGCAAACTTATTGCAGGAGAGCATGCCTAGATTACCCCTGCCCCCGATATAGCATAGGCTGTGTGACGCATTAATCTGACACGTCCCCCAGTGGGCTTGATATTTCCATAGTTTACATTGTTGGCACACGTGTGACTTAGGATAAAAATGCTGCAAAGTCCAGTGCCTGACCATTTCTCTATAATCTACTGTTACATATATAGTTTTTCTGATGTCACTTAGGCCTGAGGCAGGGGCAATAGACAAAGCAGTGGAATAACGATGCCCTAATAATGGTATTTGTAAGAATTATTTGCAGAGAACATTTATGACTACGGAGGGTGAATCTGTGATGTCTTCATATCTGCATGCTTAACCATATAACTAGTCATTTTTCCCAGAAAACTGCTCAGAAATGTTTTTTTTATTTTTTTTAATTATTTAATAAAGTTTAAAAATAATTTTTAATATATTTCAATATTTTATTCAAAATACATATAAATCTAGGGGATGTTTTGCAACTCACCCATCCCCCTGTGCCCATAGGCCCCCGTTATAAAATAACTGCCCCTATAGGCAACAGGGGTCATAAATCTCAATAATAATACTCCCCACACTCCATTAGTATTAAAAAAAAATCCATATTTTCTAAACCAGCCCTCCCCCTCCTATAAAAAGACCCTTTTCTTTGCCCCCTCCTACCGTGTGACCAGTATGTTTTTTTATTATTATTTAACCCCCACTACCCCATCCAAAGTCATATTTCTCTTTATTAGCCCCCCACCCCCACTGATGCTAGATTCCCTAAGAACAAAGTTTCCCTCTTCGTACTGTGATCCCTGGCACAAGCGCCCTGGAGTACTGTTCGCACAGCATTCTGGGGCACGATTCCCGAAGTGATGTCGGCAGTCACAGACCCGCCAAATCACTTCCAGGGAGGAGGTACGAAGAATCAGAGGAGATTCATTCTGCACAAGTGCAGAACGGATCTCCTCTGCTAAAGACGTTGCCAGCTGAAGCACTGCTGCCAGTTAAGGCGGTTAATGAGATTCATGTTTGTTATAAACACTAGTTTAACCTAAGGTGGTCGTTCTCAGACATATCGTCTGTACACACTGGCCGACGTGCACACGATATATCGGACGTTCAATTGAACGACTGATATGTCGGCCAGTATGTACCCAGCATAACAGTAATGTATAAATAAAGTGGTTAGACAAGAGATGGGTGAATTGGCCATTATACCCTGATAACCTCCTAGGTAGTGACATGTTAGTGACACTGGCACCTAACCTTACTCTCATACTGCCTCCATTCATTTCTCCTTTCAGTTACCATCAAGTCAATGGACATCTTTGTGGACAAAGTTCCCAGTGAAGAGTTTGAAAAATTCATGCGACAACTGGGACTGAATCCGAACAACATTTACCACGCTAAGCACGACAATCACGGGAACACCGGCCAGCAGCACTTCGCAATGTTGAACAAATTGCGCCAGGAACATCACTATGACGTCAATGACTTGTTGAAGACTCTACGCACCATAAAGATGGGGAGTGTGGCTGATGAAATTATGGATCAGCTGATTAAAGATGAACTGTATATGAGGCAGACCCAGAGTTAACATTACTATTCAGCTATGTAAATAGTGTACATAATAATTTATACCGGCGTTAATATTTTTTTTTACAAAAAATAAATATTTATAAAAAAAATATGAAAATGAAATACCCCAAAAAACCATAAAATTAAATACCCAAAAAAAAAGACTTTCATCAAATCCAGTCTTCTGTCTTCTTTCAGCTTGGTGCCTGTGTGTATGAATATAGTGTGTGCTACATAGAGGTTATTCAAATAAATATATGTAACTTATATAGGGGATGTCATCTGCTGGTCAATGGGGCTGATGTTGTTTTTTTACTTTTATAATATCTTTTGTGTAATATGTGTTGGCTTGAAGGGATTGAAATGGTCACAAAGCATACCGCAGCTTTATGACATAGTTGCAACAAATTAACATTATGAAACCTATAACCCCCCCTCCCCCTGGCCCATTTACTGTCTCTTTGGTAGAGTTTGGTACCAGACCATGCACCAGAGGTGCAGCAACAAAGTAAGCAAATCCTATGGAGCAGGGAGACAGGTAAAGCTGCAGTTCTTCCCCGGCTTCTGGACCTGCTTAGGAGAAGTGGATACAGGGTTGCAGGGAGGGGGTGGTGTCATATGAGGCTCTCCTTAGGCACAGGGAAGCTAAGGGAGCTGTACTTCAGTGCTGGTCCATGATGAAAGGTTCCATACCTTCAGCACTTCTTCCCTAATAAAACTTCCTAGTTAGGGCCACAACAGCCCTAGGGTACCCTCAGGTGGTGGAGCCAGTCTGGTCCAGGTTATTGCAGAGCTCAGGCAGCTTTCCGTACATGCAAGACTCAGGGAACATCATTTCCTCCACTGAGCTTCTCTGGGCCCTTTAGGTTCTGCCTTTACAGGGCCTGATCAGCATGCCTGTGCTCAGTGCCTGACAAGGTCAATACCTGTATGGATCAGATATTGTCTTCCTTGGAAGGATTATGACAACAGTTACCATGTTTAAAGTGTCATCTTCCAGAGATGTTCTAGGCTCTGGAGGGGTTTGAGTTCTATTCCCAGAAGGAAAGTGAGGTGACAAAAGCCTCTGACCCTGAGGTTTCCTTGTGTTCTGACGAGTATTCCAACAGGAAGTTGGGTGCATACAATTTTGTTTGTGCCATCAGGCAGACACTAGATATTAAGGACACTGAAGAATCGGAGATTGGATACAGATGCGCTGAGGAGCGATTCAGCTGGTCTCCCGGAGCAGTAGAAAGCATCAGGTTTTTATTCAATCTCTTCCAGGTCCAAAAACTGGCTGGATCCATTCCACTTATAGATATACAAACGAGAGCATTTGTATATCTAGTGATGTGCCTAGACTGAACGTTGAATCGTTCAGTCCAGGCACATCCCTCATCCCCGCACATGCTGAACCTGATGAGATCGTCAGGTTGACCAGCATGTACGGGCGATGTCAGAAGTGACCAGTGGGCACGTGCATCGCTGGTCGCTTCCGATCAAAACATGCCCGATGCATGCGCGATTTGCAAGCGATTGCACGATAACGATGTCGTTATCGTGCAATCGCGTGGCTAAATCGCTAAGTGGATACCCCCCTTAAATGTTCAATTGAAATTAGGTTAAAGATAAAGTCCTTGAGGTCAGTCAACGGCAGCATGGAATATGTTAAGTTCATGGTGTCAATGGACAACAATCTAGGAGAGGCACCAGTGATTCCTTAGATTTGTTGTTAAGTTCCATCACACATCTCATTCCTTACCTGGACAATTTGCCTATCGAGGTGAACTCCCTGGCCTTGTGGCATGCTCAAATTCTAGAGACAGTCTAGAACTTCTCACAGAGAAATCTCGCAGTTGTATCATGCGTCTCAGTGTACTCAATGCACTAATGCAGAATGAAGCCGCCCTGCTGTGCGGTCCCCATCCAATGGTGCCTCGCACCCAACACAGAGTGGGAGCTGGGAGGCAGAGGACGCAATGGAGAGAAGGAGGTGGGCACACCGTTAAAGTAACATACATCGCAGCTGGTGCCCGGTAAGCAGTGGCCGCCGGGCATCCTACCCTCTGTGTGATGGAACCTGGCCGCAACACCCTAGTTACGGCCTGGCCACTGCCAACGGGAGGAAGAACAAGGACACAATTTGTAATAAATTATTATTATAAAACCCAGAGTAGTCATATCATTTAAAAACAAACCTGTGCTGGCCCTTTAGATAAATCTACGCTACCGAACAATTCCACCATCTGATATTGATTTAATATCCATTATGTTATTTTTTTTGTATAGTGATCCGGCTGAGTAACCAAGGGGTTCATTCAAGCCGGTTGCCGCAGATGAGTAATAAGGGCAGGAAATCTCCATCAGAGATTCTGCGCTCGCCGCCCCCTCCCCGCCCAGAAACAGCAGGAGACAGTCTTCTGCCGGACTGCTTGTGTGATCGCAGACCCGTTCTGCACGGGTCCTGCACATGCGCAGATTCCCGAACACCAGTGCACTGCTGAATCAGGCCCAAAGTGGGTATCACAGTCCTTGTACAGTGAGATGCACGCTTACACCAGTGGAAGGGCTGATACTATCATTAGCATGTAGTCACAGATGGGGTCGCAGCAGCATGCAGCTCAGATTCCGTCCCTTAGTACAATTAGCAGAGCACTTACGCTGGACCACTGAGCTATCACTCTAGCACCTCCAATGTTGTTAATAACTCCAGCCCACAGCCGGTGAGGCGGGAGAGGAATCCAATGCTTTTAAGCACGGGGCTGGCAGCATGCTGCTTTTTGTCTACGTCTTCCCCCTTATATCTGTACCAGCCCTGCACTGAACCAATAGGCTACCAATCAGAGCCATGTCTCTCCCAAAAAAATTAAAAACATTTGCTTGTTTAGACTTTCAAAGAAAAAAAACCCAGTTATTGCTGGTGGACTGCAGCGTGCCGATGGAATGACACAACCATAACCTGTTTAGTTAGTGGAAAATAAGTTACACTTATTGTAACACATTCTCTCATAGTTCACTCACTTCCGTCATTGATTCAGTACTTAATTTAGAATAAAGCTGTGTAGTGTAAGTAAGGACTACTTTTCTGCACAGTTGTAGATTTGTACAGCCTTGAAACCAGTTTAATAATTACTGCATATGGAGCCTTATGACGTACGGGCCGGCTATCTGCAGGCTGCGCCTACTGTTATAAGGCTTGAAGTGAATGATTCTAATTACCATTATTATAACAGAATATTCATTGATCTTTAGTGTGTGTTCCTATGAGGTAGCAAATGAGTCCACTAGGGCAGGGACTGGTATGAATGATAAATTACCTGTAAAGTGCTGCATAATATAGAAGCGCCATTTGAATAATTGTTCAAAATAACAATTATTAGTTCTATGGAAAATCTCTATTTTCCTACTTGACCATCCAATATTATATCCCAAATGCAGTATTAGATACACTGGAACCGATTATGTGCTTGGAGCAGAGCAAAAAAAAAACAACAAAGTAACTTTGCACCTGGGCAAACCGTGCTGCAAGGGGGGCAAATACTTTATTATTTTTGCATGCAGGGTAAATACTGGCTGCTGTTGCATGTAGCCCACAAATGCTGGCCAGCTTTATTTTTACCCTCCAATTTAGATTTGTGTTTGAACTCGCTCCCAATGTGCAAAGTTACTTGCTTTCCTCCCAACTAAGAATCAGCCCCATGATGCCTAAAAAAGCCGGAGAGGAGACGTAGCTGGCCACTTCGGAGGCGGGGCCGAGCACCTATGTCATTAGACCGTGCCCCTGGCACGGCAAACTGCCACAAATAGCGGGACAAAGTTTTTGTGTAATTAAGCCCTGCCCCCTCAATACGAAGCCGCGATTCCCAGCAAATTATCTCCCCATCCCGCCAACTTCACTAGGGAGTGAGTGGGATGTGGGAGATCCGAACGCTCTTCCAGGGATGCGGGGGGCTACCTGAAAATTCAGGAGCCTCCTGCAACTTCCTGGAGGGTAACTATGATGTTATCTTACAGGGGGAGTAAGCCAAGCTTAGGTCAGGTCAGGCTGCTGTCTATGAGGCTGCAAAGGTCTGTGATGCAGAAATGATGCGTCCACACAGCTCAGCCTGGTGCTCTGAGCCAAAGTAGTTCATTAGTTCCCAAGAAGGGAGAGTTTTTATTATTACATTCTAGTTTTATCGGTGCCTGTGGGACTTTCTAGATATAACTAGTTTATTAGTGGCCTTACCTGTGAAGCAAGCAAAGCCCAGAGGAGGAGTTTGGCGTGTCCTCCTCACTAACTCCTAAGCTGCAAACTCAAAGTTTATTCAGAAAGTGTCCATAGGGCTGTGAGTATATCAGTGAAACGCGTTGGTTACTGGATTCAGTGTGAGCTGTTTTGTATACTTACTTCCAGGTTATTATAGACATTAATTCATAATTAAAATATTACAGGCAACAAATAGCATTTTAAATGTAATTGTTGTTGAGAGTGGTAAATAAGCTGTTTCTCACTGAGTAACTCTATAATAGATTTTCCTCTCCTGAACAATTTGTCAGTGGCCTGATCTACAGGAAACAGTTTTTTTCTCAGCTGCCTGTTCACGTGGTCAACATATTGTCTATGACATAACAAAAGTACATGAAAGTATCTTAAGGACAGCCCATCCCCAGCACAGTACTCGTACAGTACACAGCACAGGAACAATACAGATCTTTGGCATGTCTCAAAAATGTAAAAATAACATAGAAAACATTAACTGGAAATCCTGATATTAGGTCATTTCATGCACCAGTGTATGAAGAGAAATGGGATCAGAGACCTATCTCCTGACTGAGGGGGTTTGTACAGTACAACAGCACCCAAAAACAAAATATGGGATATAAATAAATCTGTTATGATGTAACCTCCGAGGAAGGGGGGGGAGGAGTAGGATATTGGGTCCGTGACATTATAGTGCATCTTGATAAATCATCTCCTACACCTCATGATCCTATACATTACAGTCAAGACCAGATTATGGCTTGTGGAGGCCCCAGAGCAACTAAGTTGTGTTGGTCCCATCCAATAAAATTGGCACTCTGCCACTATCCCTCACAGTGCTCCACCTAAATGTTACATGGTGTGCCCCCAATATACCCCACAGTGCTCCCCCTATACGCCACACTGTGCTCCCCTGTATGGCATACTCAGAGCCCACATGTGTTTTGCATGCATAGTGCATACAACACAGAGCGGCTCCCAAGTCTCCTCATCGGCGTCACAGACGTGATGTGTCACGTGACACTGATGAGGGGACTCTGCTCTGTATGCAGCACTGACTCCCTGGAGAACACAGAGCCACAACATCCCCTGTCTGGGAATAGGTGCCCAATGACCCTGTATGAGGGGACTCTGGGTCAACCATCCCTTGTCGCCCCCCACCCCTTAAACCGGCCCTGATTGCAGTTAACAAGGATGTGTCCTACACTTGCAGGTCTGATAACAGTGACTGGATGTGATGCAAATGCAGCAAGTATACCAGGGCACATAAAAGATACAGCTTTTAATATGACTTAAAATGTATTATTATCTATGGGCTCCTATCATTCTCTTCTTCCAATTACTTAGTTGCTATAAGCTGGGGTCCAAGGGATAAGTGCAGGGGTCGTGAACCTGCTCCCTGATGCACACGTTCACAAGAAAGTGAACTGGAATCTGGAAAGGTGGTGTTCACTTCCGGGAGTCCGAAAGGACATTATATGAATATAACACTTCAGTATTAATACACCAGTCCAAGGCCTTGGTACAAGTAACCGCAGCTAGTTTTATTAGCAGCACAAAATGAAACAAAATATAACATAAATCCTGGCCTGTCCGGCTCTAACTAAAAATATTTTCCTCTCTCAGAGTGGAAGGACCTAACGTCCCTCTCACAAAACTGAAGTCTTTAGCCAGGGGCAAGGCTAGACCTTTGTGGGCCCCATAGCAAAATTTAGAAAGCCCCTCCCCCAGATTGATGGGGTACAGGGGACAGAACAGAGTTGCGGAAATGAGAATCCTGAGATAGTGGAGGGGGGAAGAAGGGGCAGGGTGGCGACTATATATAAATATATATATATACACACACACAGTATATACTCCGAATCCAATATGGACAAAACGACACTCAGAAACAGTGATCTATATTCAATACAAGTGGGCACTACGAATTAGGATCAATGTTTTGGGGGCCAGCTGCCCCGTCCTCAGGATCACACAAAAAGATACCTCTATTCGGGAACCAGAACAAATTGTGTGGATGTACCTGAGTGCCGGCAGACTTTGGAGATTATATAGATATATATTTTATACAAACACACAAGGGGGAATTCAATTTTTTTCGCCACCCGCAGCAGTATTGCTCATCCAGCAGCAGCTACTCAATTGTTCCTGCCGACGGGCACAACAGCATGATTTCTGCTCGCAGTCTCCTGAGGTGGCGAGCAGCAATCACAGAAAAGTCCTGGTTTTGGGAGCCGAACTGCTAATTGGGCACACTAAACTCCCCCACACCACCCCCTAAACCTAACCCTCCCCCTAACCCCGGTACTTACCTCTGAGATTCTATCGGTCGGGATGCTGGCACCGGGATTCTGACAAGTGTTGGGATTCTGGCGCTGGCATTCTGAGTGCCGGAATCCCCGCCGTCGGGATATTGACAGCATCCCGCTGCATAGGTTCTATTGCTGTTAGCTGGTCCAGTTCCTTCTTCTTCTGCTGAACTTGACCTGCAGGTCTGCTCCCGTCTCCCTCCATACCCTCTACTCTGGAATGGCCGCGCCTGACGTTTCACCATCCAGGACTCTAAGTTCACCTTCCCCAACCAAACATCATTATTCCCCTTAGCTCTCCTTTGGCCTGTGTACTCTGGCCCTGATTCAGACCCACTTGCGAGCGGCTGTCCGCTCGCAAGTGGGTCGATGTTCTGCACTGAGCATGCGCACGACGGAGGGAGCTCCGTCGTGCGCATGCACCAGACGCGAGGAGCGAAGGAAAGTCCTTCGCTCGTTGTGTCTGATCAAATGGGGCGTGCTGTCAATGTTGATTGACAGCACGCCCCCTTTGGCGGGCGTGCCTCCCTGACGGGGGCGTTCTCCCGTTCTCCCGCCTCCCGTCAGAAGCCGGCCCACTGACATCACTAGTGATGTCAGTGGGAGTGATTTTGGCTCTGATAGAGCCAAAATCACTCCGGAGGCTCCGGCTCGCAGTTTCAATGGTCGCGATGGTCACGACCATCGCGGCCACCAAAATGCACGCTCGTATAGGCTGTGGGTGGTGACCCACAGCTATACGAGCGTCCAGGAGGACGCTCCATTTTTATGGAGGGCGGCCCTCATTCAGAGCGTGCGCTCTGCTCAGAGCGTACGGCTCTGAATGAGGGCCTCTATCCTCTCTTCTTTACCTCCTGCTCTTTCCCCTCTTTATCTACCTTATCTTTCTGTTCACTCTCAGCGCTCCCTCTTTTTCTCCTCCTTATTGTTCCCTTCCCACTGTCACCCATCCAGGGTCTGCCCTAACATTAGGCAGAGTAGAGTGCCACAGTGTAGAGGGCACCGCTGTCCCGCAGTCTGGCATGCGACAACACAACATCAGTGACAGTGAGTCACTGTCACAGTGTCACTCACTCGGTCCCCGGCTGTGCCGTTGTTCAGAGGAGGTTTGGCACTGCTCCACCTCCAAGAGGCGTGTAAGGACGTCATAGGGAAGCAGAATTGATCGAGGAGCTGTTGGTAGGTCCATGGCACAAACACATCAACATCCACGGCAGGTAAGTTTACTGGAACTGGTGAGACAGGGGAGCTGTGCTGTGAGGGGAGAGGGGTCTGTGCTGTAAGGGGAGGGGGGTCTGTGCTGGGTGCTGTACTGTGAGGGTGGTGTGCGGTGAGCAGAGCATTGCTGTAAGGGGAGAGGGGTCTGTGTTGTGAGGGGAGAGGGGTGCTGTACTGTGAGGGATGCTGTGCTGTGAGGGGAGCTGTGCTGAGAGGGGGAAGGGACTGTGCTGTGAGGGGAGAGGATCCTGTGCTGAGAGGGGTGCGGTGAGGGGAGAGGGTACTATTCTGTGAATGGAGAGGGGTCTGTGCTGTGCTGCAAGGGGAGGGGGTCTGTGTTGTGAGGGGAGAGAGGAGCTGTCCTGTGAGGGGAGAGAGGTCTGTGCTGGGAGGGAAGAGGGGTGTTGTGCTGAGAGGGGAGCTGTGATGAGAGGGTGGGGGGCTATCCTGAGAGGGGTCTGTACTGTGAAGGGGAGAGGGTGCTGTGCTGTGACTGGAGAGAGGTCTGTGCTGTGTTGTAAGGGGAGGGGGTCTGTGCTGTCAGGGGAGAGGGGAGCTGTCCTGTGAGGAAGAGGAGTTTGTGCTGTAAGGAGAAGAGAGCTGAGAGGGAAGAGGGGTGCTGTACTGAGGGGAGCTGTGCTGAGAGGGGGAGGGGCCTGTGCTGTAAGGGGAGAGCATGCTGTGCTGTGAGTGGAAAGGGGTCTGTGCTGTACTGTAGTGGGTGGGGGTCTGTGCTGGGAGGGGAGAACGGTCTGTGCTGGGAGGGAAGGAGGGTCTGTGCTGTTAGAGGAAAGGGCTGCTGTGCTATAAGGGGAGGGGTCTGTGCTGTAAGGGAAGGGTGGTCTATGCTGTGCTGTGATGGGGCCACATCTAACCCTCTGTTCCGGCTGTAAGCACCCTGTTGCTGCCCCGCTCTACCCCAAGCTAACACTCTCTTTTTTCTGTAAAGCTGGGTACACATTAACCGATGTTTACCCAGCACGATATCGCCCGATATACACTTGCACATGCACTCTGCAGCATGACATCGTTAGAATAAATCCCCATCTGCCCTGCAGTACTGTTATACTTAGGTACAGTATATTCCAAAGTTTTGACTATAACAATTATAAGAAAAATGTAAAGTAAATATTATAAGATCTTCTTTGTATTATTCTAATAATTTTTGTAGTAAAAAACTCTGGAGTATAAAGTGTATGGGAGGTGAGGCACTGCCTCCCCTGTCTACCAATTCCACAGATCCCTGATCAAAACTCACCAAATTTCCATCACTATATTCTGCTGCACCTTTGTATAATGCCTACATGAGCCCTCGGGTTCATATATGTATGTGTAAATCTGGCTCTGATTCTAGCCAGTGCCTCCCCAGCCATTTACCTCAATGCACGTCACTGACTTTAATCCCCTGGGCCACTGTTGTTGTCCTTCCTTACTAAGCACTTGCAGGAAACCCTGGCTCTCCTTTCACCTTTAACCCCACGCCCGCCCTTACACCCCCTCTGGCCCATCCAACTGCTAGTCCAGCCCGTCCCCTCTCCTGATCTGGACCACTTTCTCTCTCCTCATCTGGCCCGCCCCACTCTCCATGTCCAGCAGGTCAATCCGGCTTTTACTCACGGAGCTGGTTTGTAGCAGCCAAATGTCCGCTTGCAGGGGCCCGCAAAAACAGCCAAATCGACCTTGCGCGCGGGGAGAAAAACCCATTGATTCCGCAGTTTACGCAGAATCAGTGTGTTTCCGCCCGTGAGTCCCGATTTTACGGCATAGAGAAAAAGGCTATTTAATTGAATAGCTTTTCCCCACGCCGCGTGGATTTTGGACGGCAAATAGTCGCAGGGAAAACCATGTGGGGAATTGAATGAAGGTGTTTTGTGCAGCACATTGAGGGCCTGATTCAGACCCGTTCGCAAGCGCTGAGCGCTCGCAACCGGGTCGATGGTGGCCCAGAGTGCATGCGCATGATGGAGCAGGCTCTGTCGTGCACATGCGCGAGACCCGGATAGCGACGGGCAATCCGTCGCTCCGGGTCTCGCACCAAAGGGGGCGTGATGTCGATGTTGAGTGACAGCACGCCCCCTTTGGTGGGCGAGCCGGGGGGGTGGCGTACCACAAGGTCTCGTCGCAAGCCCGGTGGTCGCGGTGGTCTTGACCATCGCGGCCATCATCATGGCCGCTCGCTATGGCTGTGGGTGGTCACCCACAGCTATGCGAGCGGCCAGGAGGCCGTTCTAAAAAAAAAAAAAGACCGTCCCTGATTCAGAGCAAGCGCTCTGTCAGAGCGACCGGCTCTGAATCAGGGCCTGAGTGCACTTTGTAAATTTCCTCTATTCTGAGTGTAAAATGTAATCAGGAAACAGTAGTAGAAACCAAGCCAAAAACAGGCAGGGTGGGTGTGATTGCTGCACTCCTCAGGATTTCCCCAGTATGCTATGTCCGGACTGTTGTGAAATCTCATATGACAAGTCTCCAGCACACAAGCACAGGACATTTTTTCAATGGATTTTCTTAGCTTTAGTTATATCATTTATTTGTAGCAACGAACTTTATAAATTCAAACCATCATTTCTGATAGTGTCAGTTTATAAATAATTACCTAACAAAATCTGATGGCCGAGGGTGTTTTGACAACCCTGCATGACCCCCTTGAAAAATCAGTCCTCACTATTGGGTCTATTTAAGACAGTTTGCAACTTTTGTTTGTGAACTAATATGTTTTATTGCTGCTACTCATACCAATGAGAAATGTAGTGTCACGGACCCAGGGCCTGATTCAGACCAGCTCGCTAAGATGCGTTCGCTCGTAGCTGCCGATGGTTCGCAATGTGCGCATGCGTACGCATTGCAGTGCATGTGCGCGAACCAGTGCGAGAGATCGGGAAGCGTTCATTCGCTGCGCATAGACAGCCCAGCAGAGTGAGTGACAGGAGAAGCCATTTGTGGGTGGTGTGTTCTATAGAAGTATTCCGGCGCTCACAAGGATCGGTGTTATTTTGGGGAAAAAAAAAGAGAATGGAAAAAAATATAGTGTAAATCTGTGATAAAAAACAAAAAAAGAAAGTATATAGACATATACTCACCCTTTATAGCTGCTATTGGTGCCTTCTTCACATTTTTTACATTACGGTTTGGCACTATTTATGGTTATTTTAGAATTATATTATATTTTATATTTTTATTGATTTTCTTTTTTTTGTATGGCCATATATGAAAATAATTTAATGGAAATTAAATAAAACTATTTTGAAGAGATATATATTTTTTCATTACCGACGGACATCGGGATTAAAATGAATGTCTAAGGCGCTTATGCAATTGGAATAAGGTGAGCAGGATATTATTTACTATTTTTCTGACTTAAATACAACCGATTTGCACTATGGAGGCATGTTTTATTTTCTTCACATAACGACTACTGCCAGGATTTGAGACCCATCCAGATCGATTCATCGTTGCTATTGCAACCACCGTAGGACCACGGTGTTGATTTGTGTCCATTGTACTGATCTCACCTATAAAGGGTGAGTATATGTCTATATACTTTCTTTTTTTGGTTTTTATCACAGATTTACACTATATTTACTCCATTCTCTTTTTTTTCCCCAAAATAACACCGATCCTTGGGAGCGCCGGAATACTTATATACAGAAAAAATATCTTTATCCGGATCTCTGTTGAAAGTTCCGATTATTCCAGGCTGCACCTTCTTTCGGTTCATTTATAAGACCACATAAGGATAGTAGCGCCAATCATCTGAACCTCTTTTTATCTTTGTGGGTGGTGGCGGGCATGCCACTAGAAATGGGGGAGTGGAGGTGCTAACCCAGGCGTGCCTAAGCATCTCAACGCCGTTTAGGAGGCGTGCACAATTAAAAGGCAACATCATAGTACACGTCATCTGGCTGGATTTCACAATGAAGTGCTCGCAGTGCTTGCCGTAGGGATTTATCAACCACAAGCCCTGCGTTCGCTTCCATTGGTACTCCATGTTACTGATGGTTGCATACGCTTCCTGGAGATGACGTGCCCAAGTGGGCGTCTTAACACAGGCTGGTGGTCGTCTGTATACACAAAGCGATCGCACGCCAAGACATAGTGGCCATGCGATCGCCTGTCTGTGCTGAATTTGCATACGCTGGGTGTGAGCTTACGCAACTAGCGAGCGGTCTGAATCGAGTCCCAAGTTCCAAGATACTCCAATCTCTAACCGCTGTCCATAACTTATTTAAAATCAGCACTCACTTGAGACTGCATGACGTGAGTCTGACACAGAGTTACTAAAAAAACAAACAACCACCTGGTCTGTGTATCAGAAATGATTACCCTTCCCAGTATCTCCCACTCACTAATTAGTTGTCTTCCACCACTACTCACTCCAATAAGAAGTCTTAAATTCCTCCTACAACTACAATTTAATCCCAGTTTTCATTACCCAAAAAATAACCGGTAGTACAGATATGTAACATGGATTAGCCGTCACCACAGGCAATTTTATCCGATAAGAATCACAGAGACCAATCTTATTAAATTAAGTTTAATATGAGAAAGATACTCATAATGCTTAAAGTATATACAAAAACAATAAGAATGACTTACAAGTTGGTCTTAGGTAAATCATTTTCTTATAAACAAAAAGAAAAAAATTGTCTCACACAAATCTATTTGCAGGGAGATGCAAGAAGATGGAGCAATTCCCACTGTCAGATTGGCTCCCAAGAATTGTTCAAAATATCATGTTTTCTATGGTATTTTATGCCTACCTGGTCTGTCACTCTTCTGCTTGCTCACTGGCTTGTGTAGATGCTAGGTTTTATGGCTCTTTGTCCAGTGCATGCTGTCACTTAAAGTATGTGTGGGTGCCATTTCCCAGGCGGGTGTAGTAGGTATTACCGCCGACAGTGGCAGCCCGGCAAGGGTGAAAATCCTGATCGTCCTAAGGTAAGTATCGCTAACCTAATTCTACCCCCCTAACCCTCCCTTAGGGGTGCCTAACCCTAACATCCCCCCGAGTGCCTAACCCTAACCCCCCCGGGGGTGCCTAACCCTAACCTCCCCCCGGGGATGCATAAACCTAACCCTCCCTTCCCCTAGCCTAAACCTAACCCTCCCTGGGGGGTGCCTAACCCTAAGTCCCCCTGGGAGCCCTAAAACCTAACCCTCCCCCCCCCCCCCCGCGGCGCCCAGTGCCTGGCTTACCTTCGTTCGGTATGCCGGGCGTCGGTCTTCCGGCATATGGTTAATAACTCGACGTCTGTCTTCAACGCCAGTCATTAGTACTACGACGGGATTAGAGTGTCGGGAAGCCGGCGGTCGGTATTTAGACTGTCGGCTTGCTGACTACATCCCCCCTAGGCCAATCTCATGTTGGTGAGAAGGGCAGGTCCAGAATGTTTAAGACCCCATAAGTTTATCATTATCTGTCTGTTGGATCATTTGCTGGCAGTCCTAATGGGTTATACACTGAAGTGCCAAAAGTCATGAGATAGCAGAATGTAAAAGTAATGGTAGGTGGCGTCAACGTACTGTGACGTCTTTGGAAATGCCCAAACCTGCATAAGGTATAATATGACACCTCGTGAGTCAATTTGAACACCGCTAGACTGGCAAGGCAACAGAAATTATAGAAGTTTGAACGGGGCATGATAGTGGGTGCCTGATGGACATTCCATTTCCAAAGTTGTACAGACATTCAACATTTCTCGATCTATATTGTCACATGTACCGGGAATACCTCATGGAAGGTATTACAATCCACCATGGACAGTGCAGTGACTGACCAGGAGTGCTAAATGATCATGACCAGAACTGGTCTTTAGCTTCCATGGGATATGGTAGCAGACGACCCTCTAAAAACACTATGACACCAGACATAGCTCCTTATTTGAGCTTGTAATGTCACTAATTGGACCCTGGAGGACTGGCAACATGTGGCAGGGTCCGTTGAGTCATGGTTCCAGATGTTTCTGGCTGATGGTAGGGTTCGGGTGTGGCACATAACCCATGAGGCCATGGACCCCAGTTGTCAACAAGGCACCATGCAGGCTGGTGGTGGTTTCAATAATGGTGTGGGGTGTACTCATGTGGCATGTGTTGGATCCGCTGGTCCACCTGAGCATGTCATTGACCAGTAACCGCTATATTGCATTGCTTGATGACCATTTGATGGAATATTCCAGCAGGATAATGCACTGTGTCATCAGTCCCAAGTTGTCCAGAATAAGTTTGAGGGGCATTATATAGAGTTCCAACGAATGGTGTGGCCACCACGTTCGCCCAGCATGAACCCAATCGAGCATTTATGGGACGTGTTAGAGAGGTCCATTCGCACCCAAGTTGCTGCATCTACAGATATCAGGAAGCTGTGGGAAGCTATCCAGATGGCATTGGTCAACATCTCTCCAGAGGTCTTATATCCACTTGTGGTATCGATGCCACATTGAGTTGCTGCTCTTCGCTGGGCTAGACGGGGTCCTACATGATACTAGGCATCTATCCTATGACTTTTGACACTTTAGTGTACATAAATCTGCCAGCCTTCCCCTCACCTGGCAACTGCTCAGACAAATAATTACCCCTGCAGCTGGATATACATATCAAGGTTCATTTGCAGGTAACCATGTTGGTAATTAAAAGAAATATGTCACGGTCTGGGTTTTGTGTAGATTTGGCATGGGACCATTAGGTATGACGGCTGTGCATAGGAAATGAGGTGGCTTAATAATACTTTGGCTCATGGGTATGAACAGCAGCTTAGGTACACTAGTGACAGTGTAGGAAACACAGACTTGTGATAAGCATGGATACTGGAGAGGAACCGGAGTGAACAGACCAGGTCCACTGGGCAACACCTTGTCTAGTGACATGTAAAGGCCAGTAAGACCAGAGATATACTCCAAGAACAAGGGTTACCCAAGGACTCAGAACAATCTAGTACTGGTAGATAGGAATTCAAAACTCAAGCCAGGAATAATAGTCTTATATAGTCAGAGTACAACTTGCGGAAGCTGCAACTCTGGTACTGCTCTGACGCAAGACCTGGAACTGAAACCAGTGAGGAACTCAGAAACTGAGAGTCAGAATTAGTAATACAGCTTACTGGACACCTCAGTGCACAGACCGTATACTGCACACTGAACCCTAGCCCTGGAACCTGCACCCTTCTCTGTACCAGCCCAAAACAATAACACAAAGTGCAGGGAAACCAATACATAGTCAGCACAATAGTATAACCTGAGAACCTGGACACCACTTAGCACAGAGTAACACAGCAAAAGTAACTTGCATGCACTGTCCCAGCAGTATGATGAAATGAAGAACGCGGCTCTGCACTGAGAAGTACAGTTGGTATGCAGTGTGGAAGCTGCCATGCTGTTAGGTGACAACAATACACAGTGGCAGATGAAAAGCAGAATACTTACTGACTGAGGCGAAGTGGTTGGAGCAGGTCTGTGTGCAGCGTGGGAGCTGCGGCGCTGGCAGGTAACGGAACATAGCGGCAGATGGAAGACAGATCTGTAAGCAGCGTGGAATCTGCGCTGCTGACAGGTAACGCTACTCAGCAGTAGATGGAGAGCTGGTATTTGTAAACTTGCAGAGTGGAAGAAGCAGGTCTGTGTACAGCGTGGGAGCTGCGGCGCCGGCAGGTGATGATACTAAGCGACGATGATAAATAGTGAGAGTCATCAAAGTAGCAGAAAGAGTCACAGAGGACACGAGTACAGAATACAGGTGTAAGCCTGGAGCCTAGAACTATCCTGGAAAGGAACACGTTGTTCAGGCCATGGGTTGCTCACAGGAACTGGTGTAAATAGGAGGCAGTGAATAGCCATTGGTCAGACTGACCAGGTGAGCATACAGGTGCATTAGTTAATCACAGGGAGGCGTCCCTGGGATGTCTTATGGTGTGTACACACGTAGCGATTTAACAGACCAATTTGAACGATAACGATATTGTTACCGTTATCTTTCAAATCGTTCTTTTAAATGGACCCTACCAAAATTACCATCGACCAGCGATACGCGGACACGCATGGACAATAGCGATATCGTCCATCGGCCGTGCATGCCGGTCAACTTGCTCGATATGTGTGTGTGCGTGTGTGTTTATACTCTGTGTAAAGTGCAGCATAATATCATAATATAAATGATGGAGAGAAATCAAAGTAAGACAGGTCGGCAGATTGAATCCAGGCTGTGGTACAGCAATTGCAGTTTCATTTTCCATTTTCTCTGTGTGAAAAACTATTGGAAGAAAGGGCACTTTTGGGTGCGGTATGAACCTTAGAGTGTGCACTGTGCAGAGTACACAAGTACAACAACAACACCAAACAAGGTGCTCTTTAATGCTGCGCTGATCAATATAATAAAACTGAGTGCTGATAAAAATGGATTGCAATCTCTTTGGAATGTAATGACAGGCGGTGTGAGCTCTGAACTCTCCAGCCAATGTTAGTGATATTACTTCCAGAGGGTCATCTCATAACAAAGACACGCCTCCAAATCAAGCAGAGGAGTCACAAGGGGGGTGCAGACTTTATTGTGCAGCACTCACTGGGCAGGAGCTGGCAGTGCAAGCACAGTCTTTGGGGGCAACCCAGCATCTCCGGGACTGCTGGTCACGCCCCTGGAGTGATGTAAACGGGGACTTCACATGAAGCCACGCCCCCCAGATTGAAGGAGACACATCCTTCCTGCTAGGTCACGCCCCCTTCCTATGAGGTCGCACACCCTTTTCTTGCTTGGGGCTATTTACCACACCAGGTGTCTTTGACCCCGGTGCAGCCACTGCAAGCAATCACACCACATCACAACATCATCCTCTATGAAATATATATAACAGTATAATAGAAATGTAAAAGGCACACAGAGACGCACAGGCCACATTCAGAATGAAAAAGTTCACAAGCAGAGGAGAGCGGAGGTCATTCGGGAAAAGGGGGTGAGCGGGGGAGAGGGGGGAACCCTGCAGTGCTGGTCACACTATCAAGCACCCTGGTATATGACAGGTCAAAAATAGTAGTTGCCCATAGATGAGCCCGTTAGAGTACAAGGGCAATAAAACTAAGTAGTGAATAAATAGAGATAGCATTATAACAGGGAAATATCAGTAAATTACATGAGCAGGAATAAACCAGCTAGATTATAGGGCTCACGTTCCTCTCCAACATGGTTCCTGGGGCAATGAGTGCATGCCGCTACTTTACACTGACATGTACAGAAAATGGGGCATTGAAGATGAGCTGGTACTACCTGGCTCCTCTTTCTTAACATAAAGAGACAAGTGGTAAATGTGGGTGTCCCATGTAGTGAGCGGGACATTCCTCCCAATCAGGACAGTACTAACTAAATCACCAGATGTAGGATGTATGCGAAAAAATCAGGTGATGCTCCTGGCCGCCCTGAGGAGTGGGCTGCCACCTGCCTGCAGACGCCCACTTGGCAAGTGAAAGTGGGTGGTCTGGGCGCTGATGACATGATCCATGCTGAATCACGTCTTCATGGCACTGCCCCCGCTTCATGGCACTGCCCCCGCTTCACAATGCCAGTAATCACAGCATTGTGTAGTGCCCAGAGCCGTAACTAGACTTTTTGGTGCCCTGTGCCAGAAAGAGCATTGGCGCCCCCCTCATTTTCAAAGGACATAATGCACCCAAAAAAGGGGAATGGCCTCATGGGGAAGGGTCAGGGAAGAGATAGGGGACGCCAGGAGATGCTGGGGATGAAATAAGAGGGAGCTACAAGCAAGAATGAAAATAAACAGAAATTTGACAGGCCCAAACAGTGCCCCCTGCTCTGTGGTGCCCTGTGCGATGGCACCGGCCGCACTACCCTAGCTACGGCCCTGGTAGTGCCCACTTTCCCATGAGCTCAGCAAACAGAAAGGGGAAAAATATCAGGGAGCTATAAATCCAGCTGTACTAAACCTCAGCTCAGTGATCCTGTGTGACCCCAGCCTCAGCCTCTCTTATATGACTTAGGGGCTGATCAGAGGTGGGCGTTATGCGGATCTGTGCTACGTCTTCAGTCGCAGCAGATCTGAGTGCATACGCTAATGCTGCAGGTGGCATCTTTTGTTAAAAAAAGACACCCACTGCCGGCCTCTCAGATCCGCTGCCTGCGTTTGAAGACCAAGGGCCAAATGTAATAGGGAGAGAGTTTAGAAAATGTCAGAGTTATCTCACACTTTTTAAACTCGCCCAATGTAATCCGAGTCCGAGAACAAAGCAACAGGGCAAACTCGGATGTTTTTCAGACTCAAACAACTCTCACGATGTAAAAGGTAATCCAGATGTTTTCCCATTTTGAAAATAATGGTTATTACTGCTAAACTCTCACATTTTCTAAACTCTCACCATATTTCATTTGGCCCATAGCCTCTGATGACCATCGCGACTATCGGGTTACTCAGAATGTCCAGCTGCTTAGGCCAGTGAATCTGCATCCAACAACGCAAATACTGGTGTTTTCAAGCCTCACAAAAAGGGGCCGACCCCATTTTGTGATATGGTCCACCTACCTGCCTTCAAAGGGCTGCAGACTGTCACTCACCTGACGTCTGCAGCGGCAACTGCACCTGCACAGATCAAAAAAACATCGGCCACTTGCGCTCAATATCGCCCAAGCATCCACCTCTGAATCCTTAATTAGTAGTGTGAGGTGATCAAGGTAGGGGTGCCCTCTCCTGGGGTAGATGGGCACTTCCAAACACACAGCAGCCAGGAGACAACACACCAGTCCAGGGTTCCTGTGTAATTAGCCAAAGTTAGTTTATTGTGCAGTAAAAGAAAAACATAAAACAAAATCCTAACCCGTCTGGGCTTTAACTAAACACACAGGTTCCCTTACACAAAAGTGATAGGACAGACCTAATGCCCCTACCACAAACATAGGCATATGCACAGTACTCACGGTCAGTAAATCCTAGTGTCTCCTAAGAAGCCTGTTTACTAATTAGCCTGTTCTCAGGCTGAAGACCCGAAATGAGCCTAGCGTATGGAGCCCTCCCTCACTCTCCATATATGACCCTAGGGACTCTTACCCGACTTTTACTAAAGCCCAAACATCTATCAAGTCTGTTTCGCAATCACAGACACTTTCCTGGGGTTTTAATACGTATAGGTGGGAAATCTGGGAGGAATATATCTCCCGTGTGTAACCTTACCAGTGCTTTTGTCACAGTAGGCAGCCATCCAGTGTGTATTTATAGTACAGAAGAAATGAAACTACAGAAGGATTATACTGCAAGCTCAGACAATAGGCAACATTTGCAAAGAGTGACATCTAGGGACACAAACTGCTACATGATGCTGATGCCGCTACAAAGCTCTTCCCTGGTGTACAGTTGTGAGTCCCAATGTGCAAGGACAGAGACGCCCACGTTGAAACTTGCACCAGCCCCATGTTAGGTGCAGATTCTCCTCCTGAGTGTGGCCTCCGATGTGAGTGATGAAGTCTTCTTGCACGCAATCACTTTCAGCAAGACGCTCATAACACCCCAGTCCCATAACATGCGGCATCTCTGCAATTCTGAATAGCCACCCCCCTGTCACCCCCCAGGAAAGCCCAGTTCATTTCTAATACATTTCAGAGACTGTGTGTCTGAATCAGAGACTGATTCAAAGATGTACGCAAGCTCAATGGTCTGTGTGCATCTCCGATGGCAGGGGCACTGTGCATACGGGTGTTTGCATAAGCCACCATTATATAGGTGTGCCGGGGCCTTGGTCTGCGTCTTCCCATGCAGATTTTCCTGGCCCCGGCTGACCAATGGTCGCAATAGTGATCGGATGCTGCGTCTTTTGTCATCAGGCTCCTCCTACCGCATTACCATATATTAGTATCACTACTGCGACCTGAGATGTAGCAGCAATGCTAACAGCATCCATCTCTAAAGCAGGTCCTCAGGATGCATGCAGTAGAAAAACATCGCCCAACTGCGTCTGCCATCGGCAGTGCGTGCCACTCAGAAACAGATCCTATGGGCCTTGGGCCTGATTCAGGTCAGTATGTAAACCCAATGGTTTACGTACTTACCCATTGGTGGGTGAGCTGCGCATGTGAAGGACCTGTTCTGTGCATGTGCAGATCTAGTCCTACAGCCGCAGCCTGTGTTCCCGGAACGGGCGTGTCACTCCCGTTTTTGAGCGTGTATCTGGATCAGGCCCTATATGTACGCTCCTAGCAGTGTAAAATCAAGATTTCATTGTACGCAGCAAGATTATTGTAATGAGCCAAAGGGCCTAATGCAGAGGTGGACGCTGTTTGTCACTTTTGTAAAAAGATTTTTTAATATGAATAATAAGAATAGAGGGAGAGACTTTGAATCCCTCTATTTCACCCACCGCAGAACATAGAAAGTTGGGGGCTCTCTCATTTGAAAGAGAGGAGCAGGGCTGTAGGGAGGACTATGCAGCCAGTGTCATCGCCCAGGGCGTGATGCCCTGGGGGCAGCATGCCCACTGCCTTACAAGCCCCTGATGCTCCACAGCTCCAGATTGTAATGAGGTCCGGGCACCTGCCATGACAGATAATTTACAATCGGCACAACCAGCTGAACTGATTTCAATTAAAAAAATTTTGGTTCATTTTGGTTTTACATTTTATTTGATGTGTTGGACAGTGACAAAAACTCATGGTATATGTTGTTGTTTTTTTAAATATATAATTCATGAGACTACATAAAAAAATTGTGTTACAGGTGCATATGTTGAAAAATGGGCTCAGCACAGGACTAAGAAAACTCTCAGTGGGGTGTGGCCTGGCTGCCTGAGATGGCACATGCTAGTTTGGTGAGCTCTGTCTAGCCTGCTGAAGTATGTCTCCTACTGTGTGAATCACCTCCAGCCTTCAGTGATTTCCTCATCTGGGGCTTTCCTGCACCTAGGGCTGTCCGTCGAGCCAGGTGTTCCTGCTCCGGATTGTCCCTATCCCTTGGGATGGACTCCTGCCCAGTCCACACGCTGTGATTGTGGTCCTATACCTACTGTACATTCAAGTAAGTGAGTTTCCTGTCCTATCTTCTTGACTCAAGGTCGTAGATGGAAACTGTCTCCGCTCTGGAAAAGATACCGTAATTATTGGTTTGTATTCTACCATATTCCAGACCTGTCTGGGCCCCAATACACTGTCACAGCTGCTTACCCACACTACCTACATGAAAAGACTGATGTTGCTGTTTGCCAAGGAGTTGACGCTTTGATTTCTGCCTCTGAAGACGCTGATACCTCCCTCACGCCCACCTATTTGGAAGTACCACCAGCCTATTCTCCCCGCTAGCCTCATTACTGGGACCACCACTCAGCCTGTTTCATATAACCTGATCACAAATTCATCTGTCGAAAATGTCCCTCTTGACCTAGGGCCAGAGGGCCTGATTCAGAGCCGCTTGTAAGCGGCCGCTCGTTCGTACCGAGCGATGTTTGCACAACTGCGCATGCGTACGGATCGTAATACGCATGCGCGAACCAGTCAGTGCTGCCGAAAATCGTTTGTTCGCTAAATAGCGAATGCCTGCTATTTTGAGTGACATGAGGAGGTGTATGTGGGTGGTAACAGGGGAAGGTACTTGAAAACGGGGAGTGGAGATCCGAACGCAGGCGTGCTTAAAGGTCAAAACGGGCGTTTTATGGGTGTGCATAATTAATACAGCAGCGTCATTGACCACGTCACTGGGTTATTTTATAGTCAGAACTGCTCGCAAGATTGCGGTAGGAAAAACCAACCACAAGAATAGCGAGCAGTTCATACACTGGTCGATGTACTCGATTAATCTAATAAATAGCGGACATGACGTAGGATGCGAGCGGCCATGGGGCGTAGTTCTCCAAAAAACAGCCGCAAGTTTTGTTGGGTTGCACAGGTCCAGTTGGAAGTCATCACTGGATGACAGGAAGGGTTAAACCCTCATCCACCTGGTGTTCGGGGCACTGATACCGAATAGCGGCCAGCGAGTAGGCCGGAGTTAGTGCCAGGGACTTTTCTGAACTAGCTGTGCTAAGGAGCATAGCAGATTGTGGCTGCATTCTACTGCAGCAGACTGAACACTAGCACTTTGGTGCTGGGTCATTTACTTACACCTGCATGTCTAATTACTGTGCTTGTTTGTCCAGGCTTCTGTCTGTGGATGTTAAAGTGCATGATCTGTTACAATTAAAAGGCACTATTTAACTGTGAACCTGTCTATCGTGTGTCTATCGTACGGGGATCTGTGCTGCTGTGTCACAGCACAGATGCCAGACGCCTCCAGCGTGGCTAAGTAACTACTGAGGCAGAACGTTCCAGTATATGTGCTGGTGAGCCATAAAAACTGCAGTTGTATCAAAAACTTGGTATAAATTGCCGTGTACTGTGGGAAAATCTGTTACGTGTATGAGAGCAGAAAGCGTTTCTTTCCTTTACCTTACTGTGGTGCCTAATTCATGTTTTACTAAGCCACATTAACCATTGCTTTGCTGAAGAAGAAAGGGAAGTATTTTCCTTTTCCCTAATATGGTGCTTGAGATATGTTATGCTGAACCTTGTTAACTATTGCGCTGCTGGAAGAGGGAACAGTGGCCCTGATTCAGAGCCGGACGCTCTGACAGAGCGCTCGCTCTGAATCAGGGCCGTCCTTCTTGATTTTTAGAGTGGCCTCCTGGCCGCTCGTATAGCTGTGGGTGACCACCCACAGCTACAGTGAGCGGCCTGGAAGATGGTCGCGATGGTCAAGACCATCGCGACCATCGGGCTTGCGACGAGACCCTTGTGGTAGGGTCTCGTTTCCGCAAGCCCTAGAGTGCCACGCCCCCATCACGCCCACCAAAGGGGACGTGCTGTCACTCAACATCGACAGCATGCCCCCTTTGGTATGAGACTCGGAGCGACGGTTTGCCCATCGCTATCCGAGTCTCGCGCATGCGCACGACGGAGCCGGTCCCGTCGTGCGCATGCGCACTTGGCCAACATTGACCCGCTTGCGAGCGGTGTTTGCCCGGGTCCAGCAAAATAAGGCTATTCTCAAGAATGTTATACCCAACCTTCTGAGTCTTCTTTCTTCTTCCACCATCTTCCTTGCTTGACCGCAGCTTAACTGTTGGGACCACTCTCTATTTCATAGTTATCGTAGAGTGCGTCAACTCCTCCATGACCACCAGCTGATTGATGTCTGGGGGATACACCATTCTCAGGTGAGAGATTATACTTACTACTCCCCACTATACTCCACGTATTCTAGGATAGATGATTTCCTAGTAGAGCACAGGCATTTACAGTTTTACGAGGTTAGTTCGATTGGCGAAATCACATGGACCGATCCTGCACGATCTAACTTTTAGTGGTTCAACAGGCTTTTTAAGAAAAAAACTTTTTTTATTCAGTTTTATAAACAAAAACAAATAGCACAATAGTAATAAATTGTGAGAACATGTCAAGGACAAAGCAAAATATAACAAAATAAAAAAAAACACAAAACATACAACGCAACTGAAAAGGACCTGGGCATGGCATATTCATAACAAAAAATTAAAAACAAACAAAAAAAACATAAACACAAAACCTACAAAACAGCTAACTGTAGACCAGTGGTGGATCCGGGAGGGGGGGTGGGTAGATTGGAGCGATCCCCCCCCAGCACAGTCCCGTACGTCCTTCATCTTTCTCCTATGCCAGACCGAACCAGCTATCTGTAGCTGAAGAGCCGTGTAAGCGCATCCCCAACGGGGGTGTGTGTTAGTGACGAGCCGGGGAGGGAGAGATTACAGCTGGCTCCCCGCACCCTGCTGCAGACTGATCAGAGGCTGTATTCCCTACACAGTGGCGGTGCCTGTGCCCTGCTGTCACCCAGGAACACTGTACAGGGACAAGTTACAGCCTCCTACCTACCCTGCTACTGCTGCCCCTTGACATAGAGAAGGCGGGGGGAGCAGGGAGATGGCCACTTCTGCTGGGAGAGTTGTCTCTAGTTATAAGAAGCCAAGGCTTCAACGAAGAGTCCTTGACAGGAGCCACTTGAAGGGAGGCCTTCAGCACCCACATTTCATCAGTTATTATTACTCTGTTCATCTGGTACGAGTGATTGAGATGTTCCACATGCCTGTCCTCAAGCAATGGCTGCTCATTGAAGAGCAGTCAATACATGTCCCAGCCTCTGTACTTCCAAGGTTAGCAAAGTTTGTGGTATGCTGGAAAAAGCTTATTGTCTTCTTTTGCCCCTGGAACTTATCCCCTTAGTGTCCAACCCAGCCTTCCCTCTGGGACTTTCGCCTACGTTTGAGTCCTTCTGTTCAGCGAAGGAGCCAAGACATTTGAAATTATACGAACTCTGTTTGGATGGTATATCTAATTCCCTTCCCATGTATACATTAGCATGGATTAGAGATCTTATGAACTTTGGTGTGAAGCAGTGGCTCCAGATATTCAATACACCCATTGCCAGCTCTTGTTCAGTACTTATGCTAGAAACATGGTACAAAATACTCTTGAGATGGTACAGATGCACTCTCCTTACACATCTGTCCAATCTTTTGGATCTTTGTTGGTGATGTAACCAGGTTCCAGGCATGCATGTTCATATCTGATGGCATTGCTCCTCAAAGGTGGGTTTTTGCTAAAAAAGACTCTTGGAAATCATCACTGGAATCTCACTTTTTACTCCTGAGTTCTGACTCTTAAGACTAATGGAACTCCCTATTTCTCAATTTAAGAGTCTTCGCTTAGACATCTCATGAATGTAGCCAGGGCTGTCATCCCATGCTTATGGAGATTCCCCTCCCCGCCAAACATTTCTCAAAGAATCAGGAAGATTGAACTTTAGATGTCAATGGAATACCTCACCTCTAAAAATTGAGGGTTAAAGAATCGGATGAATATAAATCTCATTCCTTGCCGCAGCTTAATGACCACTCTCCCCCTACACTGATGACCTCTATGGCCGCATCTGTTTCTCTATAGATCTCGCCAATATCTACCCATATACAGCTAATCTATGCTTGTTGTAGACAGGCTTTTACTCATATTCTTTTTTTCCCCTTTTTCAAGGGACCACCCACTCCTTTTCTACCATCCCTTACCCCTGATACCCCTTTCATTGTACTCCTTTCTGTTTCCCCCCTCCCCCATTTACTGTTGTTTCTTTATGTTAATGTGTGTTTCTTATGCCTACTGATTGCTTATAGCGCTGGGTTCTTTTGTTATTTGTGACTCTTGGAGAGTCTATGTATTTCCTTTTTTCATTGTTTTCTATTATGTTAACTATTGCTC
This sequence comes from Taudactylus pleione, assembly GCA_031769625.1. Classification (NCBI taxonomy): domain Eukaryota; kingdom Metazoa; phylum Chordata; class Amphibia; order Anura; family Myobatrachidae; genus Taudactylus; species Taudactylus pleione. Next base: position 13,469,948 of record JAUIMM010000327.1, on the reverse strand, counting down.
TGACGATTTATTGTTGTAATTTGCTGATTGCATTAATATACACAGATTACATCGAAAAAAGAAAACTGTGTTTGTTTTATGTTGGTAGTCATCTGTAAGTAACATAGAAATTGCTTGCATCAGGTGATCTTCATATAACTTCTGGTTATTCATTTATCCACGGCGCGGTTATAAAGTGAGTTTTGTGATAGAAGTTGTTGGAGCCTTTATTATATTGACTCCAGGGAACTACAAAAGTGTCTTTACCTATGACAGACACACCTAGTAAGCAATAAATAGGTTACATTTTGACGACTGGTAAACAGATAAACAGAAGGAAAAGTTGCATAGCAGCAGTATAGACGTTTCGATTGGAAACAGATAAACGGTGAAGGACACAATTGTTGCTCTTGGTAGCGGTTCATGTATAAAGTGAATCCCTGACCTGCCCACACCCAAGGAAGGAGACTACCACTAAATACTGTACATACATTCCAACATGTACCTCTTCCTTTGCATTGTGCCTGAAAGTGCCGTCTATTAAATAATGCAAGTCAGAGGTTTTACTGTGGGTAAAGGCCACAATGGCAGAATACAAAACAGTAAAGGCAACCTGCGCCCTCCAGATTGCAGCTCAGTCCACACCCGAGTGCACCACGCCTCCAAATCAACACAATAAAAACAAATGGGTGGTCCAAATAGCGCTGTCTTCTGTAGTAGTGGATATATTCGCCTCCTTGAGAGCTGTCCCTCAAGTGGAGAGAGAATACACAGCAATTTATGCTTTTACTTCCAACAGAATACACTTATTGTCTGGAGTCTTCTTTCTAGGACTCACCTCTTAAATAAACAGTGCATTCACATAAAGGTATCTTTGGATAATGGCATCATCGTAGGTGGATACTGGCATATTCATGCGTTCCCCATTCAGAACCCCTAAGTGTAAAGACTCACCTGGGAACAGGTATTGAAGTTCACATAAAGGTATCTGTATTTGGAGATGATGAGATCCTCTAATCCAAAGAATATTCTATCCAGTGTCATTTAAAACAAATCCATTTAATTCCAATAAAAAGTGGTTCCAAGAACCATCAACAATCAGCAGATATGCAGGTATGCGATAAAAAAGACAAAAAAAGGGAAAAGGATACTTCCTATCATTCCCAAATAGGTGGATGGAAATATCCAACAATAAAAAATGAAAGCAAGAGTGTTCCAGAGTCTTATGAACAGGCAAACACCAACGCGTTTCTGACTTGTAGTCCTTCCTCAGGGTGTAATAAGACTCTAAACATATAGGGGTATATATACCTATATTAAAAGTCACATGATGTACAGAATATAAGAGCATGTAAAGAGCCGGAAAAGCATAAAAACAATCATTCATAAAAATTATAAAACAATCCATCATAATAATTATAAAACAATCCATCAATAAAAAGCCCACATCACTACAAAACAAATATACATATACACATATTTTGTATGATTGTAACATCAATAACAACAAGTCATCAATAACATCAAGTCTCCCTGACATTCCGGTAGAGTTGGCAAATATGACATACATAGGTCACAGCTGTGCCCTCTACACAACCCAACCTTTCCGATTGGGGCGGGACATTCCCAATGGCCCTTGTCTTGGATTAGAACTATTGTCTTAATTGCAGGATAATTAACCCCTGAATGCCGGAGGTGCACCACAATAAAGGGGTATTTTTTTAAATCAAGCCCCAATGTGGCGTGATCATTCGCCCTCTCCCGATGACAATTTTAAAGTTGGGAGGTAAACATCCCTGTTCACTACATTCTAACACTACTGAGAGCATCAATTACTAATTTCAAAGGAACCATAAATACTAGGGATGAGCGGGTTCGGTTCTCAGAGAACCGAACCCACATGAATTTTGCAGATCCAAGTCAGATCCAAGCAGGCTCGGAGTTTCCCGCCTGACTTGGATGTCAAAACTGAGGCAAAACCATAGTCGGAAATCTCGCGGTTCGCGAGCTTACGTCTCTATGATCAATGTAGTATATAGGGACCACGCGGTGGATGCCATTTCACTCCGGCTGTGGAGACTGAACAGGGAGGGTGGGTAGTGAAGGGCTGGGAGAGTGGTGCTGTGTGCTGTGATGTCTGCTGTGTCCTGTGCCCTGTGCTGGTGCACTGCTGATCCATTCTGGGCTGGTGCTCTGCTGTCTGCTGTGTCCTTGGGTGCTGCAGTGCTGATCCATTCTGGGCTGGTGCTCTGCTGTCTGCTGTGTCCATCTGGGCTGGTGTAGAATACATCTGGGCTGGTGTTGCATCCATCTGGGCCCAAGTTCCGGACTCCCCCCCAAAAATATATATATTGTAAAAAAAATAAAAAATAAAAGTGTCTTTTAGTGTAATATTTTTCTGTGTGTGTGCGTGTTAGGCTTAACCGCACAAGATCCAGCCAGCAACACAAGTTACAACCTAGTGCTGCCTGACTCCAGTCGTGATCAATTGCTGGTCTGGGCCCAAGTTCCTGAGCATAAAAAAAATAAAAATAAATTGTCTTTTTTTTATCTTTAATTTAACTGTCTGTGTGTGTGCGTGTATCCAGCCAGCAATGCAAGTTGCAACCTAGTGCTGCCCCACTCCAGTCGTGATCAATCACTGCTCTGGGCCCAAATTCTTGAGCGTAAAAAAAAGTAAAATCAATTGTCTTTTTTTAATATATCTTTTACTGTCTGTGTGTGTGCATGTGCGTGTATCCAGTCAGCAACGCAAGTTGCAACCTAGTGCTGCCCACTCCAGTCGTGATCAATCGCTGCTCTGGGCCCAAGTTCTTGAGCATAAAAAAAAATTAAATCAATTGTCTTTTTATTTATCTTTACTGTCTGTGTGTGCGCATGTGAGTGTATCCAGTCAGCAACGCAAGTTGCAACCTAGTGCTGCCCCACTCCAGTCATGTTCAATCACTGCTCTGGGCTCAAGTTCTGGAGCTGAAAATAAATAAAGATCAATTGTCTTTTTTTGAGCTTTTACTGTCTATGTGTGGGCGTGCGTGTTAGGCTTAACCGCACGAGATCCAGCCAGCAACACAAGTTGCAACCTAGTGCTGCCCGACTCCAGTCATGATCAATCGGTGCCCTGGGCGCAAGTTCTGGAGCTGAAAAAAAATAAAAATCAATTGTCTTTTTTTAAATCTTTTACTGTGTGTGTGTGTGTGCGTGCCTGTTAGGCTTAACTGCACAAGATCCAGCCAGCAACGTAAGTTGCAGCCTAGTGCTGGCTGACTCCAGTCGTGATCAATCGGTGCCCTGGGCTCAAGTTCTGGAGCTGAAAAAAAATAAAAATCAATTCTCTTTTTTTTGTCTAATATTTTTGTGTGTGTTCACGACTGCATGTGTGTGAATTTTGTAACCGCACCTTGGCTACACTATTGGTGCTTGTGACACTGCTTCAAGACCGCAGAAAATATGGAGGGCTGTCACATGACAGAAGAGCAAGGCCAAGAACCAAATGTTGTAGCTGCCACCAGCAGTGCAAGGCCGTCAACTTCCTCGTCCTCCATGGCCATGCCCCAGACCATGCCCCAGGGCTTAAGTCATGCCATCGATATGGTAAAGCTACTTTTACTGAAGTTAAGAAAAAAAAATTAATGGAAAAAATTGGCAATATGCCATTCACTACACAAAGTGGCAAGGAAAGAATAAGGCCTTGGCCTTTCTTTATGAAGACTGCTGGTTCTGATTCTGATAGCCCTTCGGAAAAAAAACAACTGTGTGCCCTGAGAAATCGAAATCACAAATCCCCAAGGAGAGTGCAAGTGTGTCCGCGGTTGCCATGTGTGAGCCAGACCTAAATACTAGTTGTTATGTTCTGGGTTGTTTGTGGACCCGGGGTGGTAGCAGGAGCGATCACAGAAGCGGGTTTGAATATAAAACTAGGTTTTTAATACGTGCTTGAGTAGACATAAAATATGGCAGTAAATAAAAGTCCAGGTATATATTATAAACGTGCACTAGAGTTCTGTGGTGGGAGTAATGGGTTAATGTCCAAGTAGAAACAATTAGAACTGTCCAGGTGTGCAGGTAGTGAGACTGGAATAATCAACCAGGTATGCAGGTAGTGATGCAGGAAAATAATAAGCCAGGTATGCAGGTAGTGAACTAAGGCAAATGAGCAGGATGTCAGCAGGCTCAGGCACTCAGGTATGAGCAAGGGTGGAGGAGGAAGCGGGGTAGTCCAGCGGAAGCTAGGAGCTGACAGGCAGACTGGCAGACAGCGAATTTCACAGAAACAGGATAAGCACAGAGAACTCCCACTCAGCTAGGCTAAGATACACGTTGCACTGGCAAAGAAGGAAGGCACTGAACTTTCCTAAATACCCCATGCCGTGCTGTTACTGGCCGGAGGGTACATGTGACTCACCAGGATTGGCCAGCCGCATCACATGGCCAGAAGGCAAAATGGCGGCGCCCATGCCAAATGGAACGGAGATGCCACCAGGCCTTACCAGCGCAGAGTGACAACAGGCCCGCACAACAACGCGCACAGCCAAAGCCCCCCGCCAGACACCAGCTCCGCCACCAGACAGCTTGCGCCACAACGACCTCACAGGTAACACCCGTCTAGCGCCATGCTGAAATACCCTGGCCGTGACAGTACCCCCGCCTCTTGGAGTGGCCTCAGGACACTCACCAGGCTTCTCTGGATAGGCAGAATGAAATCTCCTGATGAGCGTGGGAGCGTGGACATCACGAGCATCGGTCCAGCAACGTTCCTCTGGACCGTAACCTTTCCAGTCCAGCAAATACTATAAATGACCTCTGCGTAGACTAGAGTCCAAGACCTGGGCGACCTCAAACTCAACTCCTTTCTCCGTTTGGACTCGAGGAGAAGCAGGTAGAGCATTATGGAACCTATTCAGAACCAGGGGCTTTAATAAGGAAACCTGGAAGGAATTAGGAATTTTTAGGTATGGGGGTAACTGTAAACGATAGGCCACTGGATTAATGACTTCTGTTATGGTGAAGGGACCAATGAAGCGGGGTGCAAATTTCATTGAAGGAACTCTTAGATGAAGATTCAGGGTGGACAACCAAACCTGGTTTCCAACTTGCATGCGTGGAACTATTCTACGCTTCTTATCGGCCTGGGCGAGAGGATGCCTTCAGCAAATCAGACCGTACTTGAGTCCAGATGGCAGCAAAATTCCGCACCGTGTCCTCCACGGCCGGAACATCAAAAACAGGCAGGCTTCGGAATTCGGGAACACGAGGACGAAGGCCATAAACAACCTGAAATGGCGTTTGGTTAGTTGACGAGTGGTAGAAGCATTATGTGCAAACTCGGCCCATGGCAGCAAGGCAGCCCAATTGTCCTGGGAAGATGTCATAAAGATTCTTAAGAAAGTCTCTAGATCTTGATTAACTCTCTCGGTGGAGCCGTTGCTTTGCTGATGGTAGGCCGTGGAAAAGTTAACTTCACTTGAAGAACAGAACACAAAGCCCTCCAGAATTTTGCAGTAAACTGCACACCACGGTCAGAGACAATTTCAGTAGGAAGGCCATGAAGACGAAATATGTGTTGAACGAACAACTGTGCCAGGTCAGGAGCAGAAGGTAACTTCTTCAAAGTTATATAGTGGACCATCTTAGAGATTCGATCTATTACAACCCAGATAGTATTGAAGCCTTGAGAGACTGGCAGGTCTGTGACGAAATCCATGGAGAGATGCGTCCATGGACGTGATGGAGTAGGTAGTGGAAGCAATTCCCCAGCTGGAGCTTGTCATGATGATTTATGCTGGGCACAGGAGGAGCAGGAAGAGATGAACTCTATTATATCTGCCTTCATAGAAGGCCACCAATAGTGTCTTTTCAGGAACTCCAAGGTCTTCCGAGTGCCTGAGTGCCCTGCGAAGCGAGAGGAATGTGCCCAAGTGAGAAGCCGCTTCCTTAATTCCGGGGCCACAAATGATTTTCCTGTAGGGGGCTGAACCTGTAATGCGGCGAAAACTCTTGATTCCAAGACAGGGATATTGCTTTGATTTTCAGATCATCACAGAGGAGAGATCTTGATAGGGCATCAGTCTTCTGATTAAGTGCTCCAGACCGGAAGGTCAGGGTGAACTGAAACCTGGCAAAGAATATTGCCCAGCGAGCCAAACGAGGACTCACACATTGAAGGTTTTTGAGAAATAGGAGATTTATATGGTCCGTAAATACAGTAAATGGAAACTTAGCGCCTTCTAGCAAATATCTCCATTCCTTCAACGCCAACTTTACAGCTAGTAGTTTTTGCTCACCTATGGCGTAGTTCCTTTCGGCAGGTGAGAATTTTTTAGAAAAGAACCCACAAGGATGGACTCAATTGTCCTCATAACGTTGAGACAGGACTGCTCCCACAGCTTCAGATGATGTGTCTACTTGCACAAAAAAAGGCCTGTCCAGATCTGGTTGTCGAAGAACATGTGCTGAGATAAAGGCCTGTTTTAGAAGATGAAAAGCAGACTCTGCCTCAGGTGACCATTGGACAGGATTAGCACATTTGCGAGTCAAGGCTGTAATGGGAGCCAGCTATGTAGAAAATCCCTTAATGAAGCGTCTATAATAATTGGCGAAGCCCAACAATCTCTGGATGGCTTTCAGTGTCTGAGGTCGGGTCAAATCCAGAATTGCTTGTGCCTTCTTGGGGCCCATTTCCAAACTGGAGCCAGAAATTACATAGCCGAGAAAAGGTACACTGGGCACTCCAAAGACACACTTCTCCAGTTTGTAGTAAAGGTGGTTCTCTCTCAAACGGGTCAAAACTTCTTTAACATGTTCATGATGTTTAGCTACAGAGGATGAAAAAAAATCAGTATATCGTCCAGATAGACAACAACTGAAACATATAACATGTCCCGGAAAATCTCATTAACGAAACTCTGAAAGACAGCAGGGGCATTGCACAATCCAAAAGGCATTACTAAATATTCGAAATGTCCATCTCTGGTATTAAAAGCAGTCTTCCATTCATCGCCAGCTCGAATACGATACAATATGAGATTGTAAGCCTCTCTCAGATCTAATTTAGAAAAAATGACAGAGTCCTTGACCCTATCAAACAACTCAGTAATCAGGGGAAGAGGGTATCGATTCTTTACAGTAATGTCATTAAGGCCTCGATAATCGATACATGGTCTTAAACCACCGTCCTTCTTGCCAACAAAGAAAAACCCAGCTCCGGCAGGTGAAGTAGAGGGGTGAATGAACCCCTTTGCCAGGTTGTCCCGGGTGTACTCGGTCATGGCTTGAGTCTCAGGCAAGGACAGCGGATAGGTACGACCACGAGGTGGTATCTTATCAGGTATCAAATCAATTGGACAGTCCCATTCCCTATGAGGAGGTAAGATATTTGCTTGCTGTACAGAGAACACATCGGCGAACATATGATATTCCTTGGGAAAGGCAGAAGAAACTAATGGAACTGTCTTTCTTACAGGTCGAATTTTTGGAAGACAGGATTTCTGACAGTCCATACCCCATGACAGAATCTGCATAGAACTCCAATCTATCCTGGGATTATGTTGACGCAACCAGGGTAGACCAAGAACAATTTCTTGAGAGGCCTCTGATATCACCAGGAATTTTAAGGACTCAGAATGAAGTGCCCCAATTCGGACCAATACTGGTTGAGTCTCCTTGGTGACTATCCTGTTAGTTAGAGGGCGTCCGTCTATAAAGGTCAGAGAGATGGCATGGTTGAGAGACAAACAAGGAATCTGAAATTTATCTATGAAACTAGATGCTATGAAATTTCCGGCTGCTCCCGAGTGAAGTAGAGCATTAGCAAAGACAGGTTTGGGTTTAAGATCCAAGGCTAGGGTAATCATGAAATCTTAAATTTTTGGAGACGGGCTCATAACTCCTAACTTGATGTCTCCAGGGTTAGTTAGGATTTGGCATTTCCCAGTTTACGGGGGCAGGAGATCAGCAGGTGACCGGACTCTCCGCAGTACAGACAGAGGTTCTTTTGCATTCTTCTCTGACGTTCTTCTTTGGAGAGGTGTGTATTATTCACCTGCATAGGCTCCTCTTCAGTAGGAGAAGGAATGGGACGGGTAGAAATGGAGGGGGCAAATGACCTTTGCCAGTCAGCTCTGTGTTTTTCAGCCTGACGTTTCCTGAAGCGTAGGTCAACTTTGATACACAACAAAATCATGTCGTTAGTAGGAAGCTCTCAAGTGACTAGATCATCCTTTAGTCGGTCTGACAACCCATGCCAGAAGGCCGAGTAGAGGGCTTCCTCATTCCATTTGAGGTCCGATGCTAAAATTTGAAATTGCACTTCATATTGACTGACAGGACGGACCCCTTGTCTCAGGGCAGGGGCGGATTGGGCCACCGGGACAGCGGGCTATTTCCCGCTGGGCCGGTCCGCTCTCCCCTCTGCTGGGCCGCTTGATACACTGACCGCTGTAACCAGTGGATCTAATGCCCGCTACAGTGATTGGAGCGGCCATGAGCAGCTGAGCTCATCTGTAATGTAACATGTAAAATGGCCGTGGGAGGGCTGCTGCGCATGCCCAGATGCAGCAGCTCCTCCCATCGGCCATTGCGGAGCTCGTGAGTGACAGGTTGCTCACGGCTCCGCCTCCAGCATTCACGAGCACAGGAGCCAGGAACTCGGGAGTGGGCAGCTGCAGTCTGCAGTACCCGGGAGCGGCCGCGACTGGCTGGTTGTAGGTGCGTAACGTTGTTACTGTCTCTATGTACTTAAGTCTGTGTCTTAAGTCTATTATACAGTATATTGCAGGAGTCGGGTGAGGGCTAAGGGGGGGGTTGGGAGGCACTAGAGGGTTGGGGGGGTCCCATAATGTGAACACGTATGTTCAGTGTGTGCAAGTCACTTATTAAAAAGATCCACATGTGACATAGGACTCCTTTTTATAATATATATATATAAACACACACATATGACCCTTTTAATATACATATAATATGATCACATCACACCCCACTCAGGCAGCATCACCTAAAACACTATATATATATATATATATATATATATATATACATATGTGTGTGTGTATATATATGTTGTGACACAGTTAGGTTAGGGGGTCCCTCTCCTGGGTAGAGGACTCCTTCCTTACACACACACACAGCAGCAGGGAAGCAGCACACCAGTCTGGATGCAAGTACAAGCTGGTCGGCGCCAGTCTTTATTGTACAATGTCAGAAATAACATAAAGAAAACATAAACAAAAATCCTAGCCCTGTCGGGGCACCAACTTCACAGGTAGTTCCCTCACTACCAGAACCTGGCAGGGCCTAGTGCCCTCACCAGCAACAAAAGCACAGCACAACACTTACAGTTTAGGTTTTCAAGTGTCTCTGAGCAAACTCCCTGTCTGCTCTCCCAGGTGAGACAATCAGCCCTCAACACACTAGGCTTATATTGGCCACTCTCAGGTGGAAACCTTAACAAGCCTGTTACCAGGCTGCAAGAGCCAAAACCTGGAGTGGCCGTGGGTGGAGCCCTCCCTCTCCTCTCACCCACAACCCCCAGGTCCCAAACTGGCTTTTCACAAAGCCGAAACTCAAGCCTGCTACACTGCAGACTTTCTCCTGGGGATTTTAAACACATAGGACAGGAATCTGGGATAAATGTCCCTCCCACAGACCACTTTACCAGTGATCCTATCACATATCCCCCCCCTTTGTTTCGACCTATGGGGCGGAACAACTGAAGCCCCCAAACAATGAACGCGTGACAACGCGTCTGCTTTAAACAACAGGCCCCCTGGCCTGTGTTCCACCGAAAATTTAAAAGTTCATAACGCCCACTTTATGGCCAACGCCTCCTTCTCCACTGTGGCACCGGGTAGGCATCGAATTTTGAAACACTGTTCAACTTTCGGAAGTCATTGCAGAAACGCACACTCCCGTCGGGCTTTGGAATCAACACAATGGGACTTGACCATTCACTATGTGATTCTTCAATAACCCCTAACTCTAGCATATTTTTAATTTCTTTCGACACCGATGCTCTTGGTGCTTCTGGTAACCTATAGGGCTTTAGATTAACTTTAACCCCTGGGTCCGTGATGATGTCATGTTTAACGACCGAGGTTTTCCCAGGTACGTCAGAGAACAGCACCCTATTTCTAATCAGAAACTCCTTGACCTCTCGTTGCTGAATTGCCGACAGGGTTTTTGCCACTGTCACTTCGGGAACTAAGGGCCCTGGACTTACTGGAGGGTCTCGGACGGCCGACAGTACCGTTCTATCTTTCCAGGGCTTTAACAGATTTATATGGTATATCTGTTCCGGCTTTCTTTTCCCCGGCTGGTAAACTTTGTAATTGACCTGTCCCACTCTTTCTAAGATTTCAAAGGGCCCTTGCCATTTAGCCAAAAGTTTATTTTCCACAGTGGGAACCAACACTAACACTCTGTCCCCAGGAGCAAAGATGCATAACCGAGCATTGCGGTTGTATACCCTCTGCTGTGCCTGTTGAGCCTGTTTCAGGTGCTCTCTCACTATCGGCACCTCTATAATAGGCAATGGAACTAGTGGTCCCTTAAAACGTGGTCTGGGAGCATGATACTGACACTCCGGGCAGGATGCGCAAAAGTCAAAGACCTCTTTATGAAGCCCAGGCCAGAAAAACCTCTGCATTATTCGCTCAGTGGTTTTCTCTACCCCTAGATGACCTGCCGTTATACGACCATGGGCCAGATCCAACACTGTTCTTCTGTAGGCTTTGGGAACTATTAGTTGTTCCACAACATCTTCCCCCTTCTTAGTCACCTGATATAACCAATCCTGACACATTGCCATGTGGGGATAGGACAAAGGACTATCAGGGTCTATGGGTTTACCATCAACTACTTTTACATTCTCCCTGGCTTTTACCAAAGTAGGGTCATTCAACTGCTCCATGGCAAAGACCTCTCTTCTGACCTCTAAATCAGGCAGATGATCCACTGGCCCAACAACACTTCCCACCTCAATGGGAGGCACATCAGTTGGCGGGCCACCGTCACGCTCCGCATTCTCTAGTTCGCCAACCATAGTAGGAAAAGGGAATAACTCTGACTCAGAAGAAACTCCCTCCTCCACTATATCGACAACCTTCTCAAGTGGACCGGGGTTGTTCACTTCTGTAACAAAACGGCTTTCCCACAATTTCCAGAAGTGAACAAAGTCTCTCCCCAATATTGCATCGTACACCAGACCAGGCACCAAACCCACAGAAACTATAGCAGAGCCACATGGTGTCTCGATGTTCACCTCGGCAGTAACATAATATCGATTATCCCCATGTATGCAGGTCACATCAACAGCTTTCCCCTTATGCCTCAAGGGGTTCACCAGCTCAGCTTTTATAAGTGTCACCAAGCTACCAGAGTCTAACAGTGCCTCTACTCGGTTGCCATCTACAGTGAGTACACACATGTGCTTATCAGTCTCAGCCTGCCGGTCAGCCGTACAGGCTGTCTGTGCAAAGAAAGACCCCCTGCAGTAGACATGAGCAGTATCCCATTGCATAGGTTCAGTTGTAAGTGAACAATTAGCGGAAATATGGCCGAAGTCACCACACCGGAAACACTGAATCATATTAATGTCTAGTCGTTTACGGGGCAAGAACCTTCCTGGCCTGGCAGGCCTGTCTCCAGGTTCTACACCCTCAGTCTTAGGTACATCCCACCGCCCAGCACCCTTCTCCCCTGGAACAGTCTTACCAGTGTCTGTGGGAGTTCGCCGGTGCGCCATCGGGGCTTGGTGGGGCATACTCCTCAGCCGCCACGTACCTCTCCACTAGCTCGACCAACTGGTCCGCGGTCTTAGGGTCTGCATGGCTCACCCACTTGCGCAGAGTTGCGGGTAATGATCGCAGGTACCGGTCCATCACGACCCTTTCCACGATCTGTGGTCCCATCAGCGTCTCGGGCTGTAGCCATTTTGAGGACAGATGGACGAGGTCATGCATCTGTGAACGTGGAGGCTTGACCATATGGAACTCCCAGCGGTGGACCCGTTGGGCACGAACAAAGGTGGTGACTCCCAAGCGAGTTAGGATCTCCTGTTTTAGTTTTTTATAGTCCTTAGCATCAGCCAGGCATAAGTCGAAATATGCTTTTTGTGGCTCCCCAGACAAAAAAGGTGCCACCAGACTTGCCCACTGCTCCTTGGGGCCAACTCTCCCTTTCAGCCGTTCTTTCAAATGCGGCGAGATAGGCCTCCACATCATCGCACGAAGTCGTCTTTTGAAGGAAGTGACTGGCTCGTACGGAGTGAGTGGGGGTGGGAGGACCAGTAGCAACATCTTTGGGCCGGGCGACCAGGTGCTGTAGCACCTCCTTTATGGCCTGGCAGGTTTCCTCGATGGCGACCTGTTGTTGCCTCTGGGCTGTCTCCAAGGCCAACAGTTGCACCCTGATGGATTCCTGCTGTGCCCAGTAGGATTCCTGCTGAAGTTTGTTCGTCTCCTGCTGAGCTCTGGTAGATTCCTGCTGAGCTGCTGTAGCTTGGAGCGCTACCCTTAATCATGTCCTCCATTTTGTCCTGGGGTGTAGGTTGGAAGCTGAACCTTGCCTCTCTGAGCATTGGCTGACGCCTCCTCTATGGGACTCCAAGGACACAGTGTTATTTCCACACTCACAAATTGGGTGTCTGTCCCTTTAATTTTTAAACGGAAAGTTTTCCTCTTGCTGCAACTTCAGTGTGTGTGGTTGCCCGCATTCTCCACCATATTGTGACACAGTTAGGTTAGGGGGTCCCTCTCCTGGGTAGAGGACTCCTTCCTTACACACACACAAAGCAGCAGGGAAGCAGCACACCAGTCTGGATGCAAGTACAAGCTGGTCGGCGCCAGTCTTTATTGTACAATGTCAGAAATAACATAAAGAAAACATAAACAAAAATCCTAGCCCTGTCGGGGCACTAACTTCACAGGTAGTTCCCTCACTACCAGAACCTGGCAGGGCCTAGTGCCCTCACCAGCAACAAAAGCACAGCACAACACTTACAGTTTAGGTTTTCAAGTGTCTCTGAGCAAACTCCCTGTCAGCTCTCCCAGGTGAGACAATCAGCCCTCAACACACTAGGCTTATATTGGCCACTCTCAGGTGGAAAGCCTGTTACCAGGCTGCGAGATCCAAAACCTGGAGTGGCCGTGGGTGGAGCCCTCCCTCTCCTCTCACCCACAACCCCCAGGTCCCAAACCGGCTTTTCACAAAGCCGAAACTCAAGCCTGCTACACTGCAGACTTTCTCCTGGGGATTTTAAACACATAGGACAGGAATCTGGGATAAATGTCCCTGCCACAGACCACTTTACCAGTGATCCTATCACAATGTATATAAATAAATACATATATATATATATATATATATATATATATAAACACTCTAAGCAATGACCTTAGTATTATGTTTCTGGAGATGACCTACTGTTAAAGCAACAACATCATCAATATTCCAGGACACTCTAAAACAACCGGATGCAGTTTATAGACCAGCGGACTAAATGCCGCCGGTCTATATCCTAACACGAGAAGCCCAACGGGGGACTTCAGAAAGGCGTCAAAATGCCGACGCCTATCTGAATCCCGATGCTGGAACGCCAAAGGACGACAGCCCGAACGAGGTAAGACTGGGGCATCCTTAGTGTTAGCCGTGTGGGGAGGGTTAAGGTTAGGCATCCCCAGGGGGGATTTAGGCTTAGGCACCACCCCGGGAGTTTTAGGGTTAGGAACCCATAAGGGATTAGGGTACTTAACAGCCGGCGTAGAGATCTCCTGCTGTCGGGCTTCTCGTGGCGGGATTTGAACTGCCAGTATTACATACTGATTCCAAAACAACAAATATACTAGAAATGGTAAGTAAAAGGATACATTATGCTAATGTTGATGCTTAGGATGTTTAGAATAACAGCTATGGAATACATGGGGTCATGCGTTTATAATAATTTAATATATTTGTAATAATTTTTATATCTGCAGTTTTTGTAGGATTTACACTGTTTGTTGTTTTGAGGTGCATAGGGCGGGAGTACTAGGCATTGCTTTCGCGATGCGGTAAATCTCGCCTGTCTTCAGGGTACATACCGCGGTTGATTACCACAGTATGTACCGGGGAAAATCGCAAAAGACAGCTCTCTCGATAAGAGCTGTCCTTTGCGATGGCTTGCAGAAGGCTGCGGGTCGTGAGGGGTTATGGGAGGGATCCAATTAGATCCCTCTCAGGAGAGGCATCCTGAAAAGAAGCCTATAGGCTTCTATTGGGTAACGCCACCTCAAGATAGCGCTACCCATCATGACAAAGCTTAGTACATATGGGGTATGTGGTAAAACCCCCAAAAACTGAATTTTTGGAAAGTTTCACCACATTTTGCCCTTTAGTTCATCCCGCCTTTACTCACTTGTCCACTTCTGTTACAAAGCGTCCGCTGACGTGGTGAAATGAGGTAATAACTCGGGAACAGAGGGCCTGATTCAGACCTGCTCGCAAGCGCTACGTGCTCATGAGTGGGTCGATGTTAGGCCACTGCCCACACCGGAGCCGGCTCTGACGCGCACATGCGTGAGACTCGGCTAGCGACGGGCGCTCCGTCGCTCCGGGTCTCGCACCAAAAGGGGGCGGTTGTCGATTTTGATCGACAGCTCGCACCGTTTTGGAGGCGAGCAGGGGGGGTGGCTGGCCAAACGGAGGCATTCCCGGCTGGATGCCTGCCATTTGGGGATGGCCATACTGACATCACGAGTGATGTCAGTGGTGTGCTTCCGGCTCTATTAAGAGCCAGAAGCTAACTGGGGCTTGCGGGAATGAGACCCTACCGCAAGGGTCTCGTCACAAGCCGCGATGGTCTCGACCATCGCGACTATCACCTGGCCACTCGCAATAGCTGTGGGTGGTCACCCACAGCTATGCGAGCGGCCAGGAGGCCGCACAAAAAAAAACAACACCCTGATTCACAGCAAGCGCTTTTTCAGAGCGTCCGGCTCTGAATCAGGCCCAGAGTGTGCGGGCCAGGTGGAATGCAAGCAGATGGTTTACCTGGTTACTGCCATGGTGGTTACCAGAAGTCTGCCCATTGGAGGTTCTCCAGGAAGCTGGATACCGAAGCAGTGGCGTGGACATGGTGGGCTTTCTGCCAAGCAACGCCGATGCGTGGAGTTCCTTGCTTCTGCCGGTTGCCAGTCCGGACCTCGCGGCAGGGACGCCCGCAGCTGCCGTTCTTTCCCTTCAGCCCCTTCCAGCACATACACATCTATGTATTTAAGGTAAGCACTTGTCACATTTTTTTTGATGCCTGTGTACAGTCCTGACGAAAAGGTCTGCGCACCTTGAAACATTGACATGCCTCTGTACTGAACTTCAACATGTTATATAAGTATATTATATATTTTTTTTCATCTCTCAAGGGAGTGCCTCCTCTGTTTTGTTCTACCCCTGGGGGTTTTTACACCTCACATAGGAAGAGCATTGGATTATATATTACCTGTATAGGAAGGCACCCCGCTTTTTGCAATCTTTTGTCTGAGGGCCGAACTCTTGCATGATATATATATATATATATATATATATATATATATATAAAATATATATTCACATCCCACTCCACACCAATTTATATATATATATATATATATATATATATACACAGACACAGTCTAGGTGCACTTCCTATACACAGTTCAGGAGTTAAGACACATAGGGCCGTATTCAATTAGGGAGTGAAAAGTCCGTGCTGGACTTTTCACTCCACATCGCTGGTTTTCGGGGCATAAAGTATCGGGCGCGTGCCAGCTTTATCCCCGTATTCAATTTGGAGCCGGTGAAAACGGGAGCCTACGGAAAGGTATAAATAGGGGAAAATAGGGGATTTTTCGGGAATTCATCCTGGGACCCCCCTAATGATGTCCAGACATGGGGGATCACTGTGAGTACCCCCGTTTTCCCCTGCTGAAGGTAATTAGGGTTTTAAAATAGCCGAGGCAGGTGTTTTTTATTACGGCTATGAAGAAGTGGTGAAGAGGAGCACTTACATTTTTGGGGGGGCAAAAAAAACTATTCCTATCAAATTTGGGGTACATGAAAATGGGGGTAAGCATATTTTTAAGTTCCTAAAGTTAATTTTAAAAATTCAGCAAAAATGCACCTGCTGCTACTTTGCACAAGGAAGAAAACACCTGCCGCATACTTGGGTTTTTTTTAACCCCAAATTTAAAGTTAAGTTTTTGTGGTGTCCAGATTTTTTTTTTACTTTTTTTTTTCTAAATGATACTCCCAGGGGTGCAGGCTAATTTTTTTAAGCCTGCACCCCTAAACCCCAATTCTGCACTTTTTTTCGCCATGTAAAACATGGTGAAAACTTATCCCCGTTTTTTTTCAAAGACTTTTTGTACCGCGAAAAGTCTTTGAAATTGAATATGGAGGTAATGAAAACATGCGAAAATTACGTCATGGGTGATAATTTATCGCAGATTCCGACTTTTCACAGCCTAATTGAATACCCCCATAGGGGTCTATTTACTAAGCAGTGTTAGGAGACAGAGTGAAAAGTGATAAGGTGCCAGCCAATCATCTCCTAACTGTCATTTTTCAAACACAGCCTGTGAGATTACAGTTGGGAGCTGATTGGCTGGCACCTTATCACTTTTCACTCTGTCTCCTATCACTGCTTAGTAAATAGACGCCATAGGATTTGTCTCATATGCAGACACATAGAGCTGCCACTCATCCCAGACAATGAGCTTACAGTCCCACAGCACTTGTCCCACACTTAGTGGGCACCTACGTCATGGAAGGAATATACTCCCCGATTTTCATGTTCCTAGGTCCAAGAGGGTTTGGGCTGGGCAAGATGAGTCAGTCAGAACATTTGATATATTTACTGTACATGATATAGTATGCTGCAGCATGTTTGGTGTGTTCACCATAAAGTTACAATAGCTGCTAACCACTAACATGTCAATGCCAGCCGGAATCTTTCCCAAAGTATTTCTTTTTTTTGGTAATTGCTCTTTCCTATAGCACCTCTGAACGGTTCTTCTATAATTGAGATCAGCAGATAGAAGGGGAGTAACATTATATATATATATATATTGTGACACAGCTAGGTTAGGGGGTCCCTCTCCTGGGTAGAGGACTCCTTCCTTACACACACACACAGCAGCAGGGAAGCAGCACACCAGTCTGGATGCAAGTACAAGCTGGTCGGCGCCAGTCTTTATTGTACAATGACAGAAATATAAAGAAAACATAAATATAAATCCTAGCCCTGTCGGGGCACTAACTTCACAGGTTGTTCCCTCACTACCAGAACCTGGCAGGGCCTAATGCCCTCGCCAGCAACAAAGCACAGCACAGTACTCACAAATAGGTTTTTCAAGTGTCTCTAAGCAAACTCCCTGTCTGCTCTCCCAGGTGAGACAATCAGCCCTCAACACACTAGGCTTATATTGGCCACTCTCAGGTGGAAAACTAACAAGCCTGTTACCAGGCTGCGAGAACCAAAACCTGGAGTGGCCGTGGGTGGAGCCCTCCCTCTCCTCTCACCCACAACCCCCAGGTCCCAAACCGGCTTTTCAAAAGCCGAAACTCAAGCCTGCTACACTGCAGACTTTCTCCTGGGGGTTTAAAACACAAAAGACAGGAATCTGGGACAAATGTACCTGCCACAGACCACTTTACCAATGATCCTATCACATATCCCCCCCCTTTGTTTCGACCTGTGGGGCGGAACAACTGAAGCCCCCAAACAATGAACGCGTGACAACGCATCAGCATTGGCCAGCTGGCTTCCTGGCCTGTGTTCCACTGAAATTTAAAAGTTTGTAACGCCAAGAACCATCTCGTAATTCTCGCATTACTGTCCTTATTTTCGGACATCCACTTCAAAGGGGCATGGTCAGTGATCAATTTGAACTTTCTTCCAACCAAGTAGTACCTGAGAGCCTCTAATGCCCACTTTATGGCCAACACCTCCTTCTCCACTGTGGCATAGTTTCTCTCATGTACATTCAACTTTCTACTTAGATAGAAAATAGGGTGTTCCTCCCCCTCCTTGTTCTGGGACAGGACCGCTCCTATACCTACTTCCGATGCATCGGTTTGTACTATGAATTCCCTTTCAAAATTAGGAGTCATCAGGACTGGTTGGGAACACAACGCTACTTTCAACTCCTGAAAAGATTTCTCTGCCTCAGGACTCCATTCTACCATGACTTTTTGTTTGCCTTTGGTCAGGTCAGTCAGTGGGACTGCCATGGTGGCAAAGTTGGGTATAAACCTCCTGTAGTACCCCGTAATTCCCAAGAAGGCTCTCACCTGCTTCTTATTCAGAGGCCGTGGCCAGTTTTGTATGGCATCAACTTTATTGAGCTGAGGCTTTATCAGGCCTCTGCCAATGGTGTATCCCAGATATTTTACTTCCTCCATGCCTAGACAACACTTTTTTGGGTTGGCTGTCAAACCTGCCTTATAGATGGAGTCCAACACTGCTTGTACCCTGGGTAAGTGAGACTGCCAATCAGGACTATGAACGACCACGTCATCCAGATAAGCAGCCGCATACCGTCTATGGGGCCTTAGAATCCTGTCCATCATTCTTTGGAAGGTAGCAGGTGCCCCATGTAGCCCGAAAGGCAACATCTTGTACTGAAACAAGCCCTCTGGCGCTGAAAAAGTTGTCTTTTGTTTGGCGCTCTCGGTTAACGGTACTTGCCAATACCCTTTGGTTAGGTCAAGAGTGGTTAAATACCTTGCCGTCCCTAGTCTCTCAATCAGTTCATCCACTCTTGGCATCGGGTAGGCATCGAATTTTGAAACACTGTTCAACTTTCGGAAGTCATTGCAGAAACGCACACTCCCGTCGGGCTTTGGAATCAACACAATGGGACTTGACCATTCACTATGTGATTCTTCAATAACCCCTAACTCTAGCATATTTTTAATTTCTTTCGACACCGATGCTCTTGGTGCTTCTGGTAACCTATAGGGCTTTAGATTAACTTTAACCCCTGGGTCAGAGATGATGTCATGTTTAATGACCGAGGTTTTCCCAGGTACGTCAGAGAACAGCACCCTATTTCTAATCAGAAACTCCTTGACCTCTTGTTGTTGAATTGCCGACAGGGTTTTTGCCACTGTCACTTCGGGAACTAAGGGCCCTGGACTTACTGGAGGGTCTCGGACGGCCGACAGTACCATTCTATCTTTCCAGGGCTTTAACAGATTTATATGGTATATCTGTTCCGGCTTTCTTTTCCCCAGCTGGTAAACTTTGTAATTGACCTGCCCCACTCTTTCTAAGATTTCAAAGGGCCCTTGCCATTTAGCCAAAAGTTTATTTTCCACAGTGGGAACCAATACTAACACTCTGTCCCCAGGAGCAAAGCTGCGTAACCGAGCATTGCGGTTGTATACCCTCTGCTGTGCCTGTTGAGCCTGTTCCAGGTGCTCTCTCACTATCGGCACTACCGCAGCAATTCTCTCCTGCATTTGAGAAACATACTCAATCACCGTTTTGTAAGGACTAGACTGCCCCTCCCATGTCTCTTTGGCAATGTCTAGTAACCCCCTTGGGTGTCTCCCATACAACAAGTCGAAGGGTGAAAACCCGGTAGAGGACTGGAGAACTTCTCTTATGGCCAACAATAAATACAGCAATAAGTAGTCCCAATCCCTACCATCCTTGTCGACCACTTTCCTAAGCATGTGTTTTAACGTCTTGTTAAACCTCTCGACCAGCCCATCGGTTTGGGGGTGATAAACCGAAGTTCTTAACTGTTCGATTTTGAACAGGCGGCATAACTCTTTCATGACTTTGGACCTAAACGGTGTACCCTGGTCAGTTAGTATCTCCTTAGGTATACCCAGCCTGCTAAAGACATGAACTAGCTCTCTGGCAATGGTCTTGGTTGACGTATTGCGCAACGGGATCGCTTCCGGGTACCTGGTAGCGTAATCCATTATGACCAGAATATACTGGTGTCACCTGGCAGACTTCATTAAGGGTCCAACCAAATCCATCGCTATTCTTTCAAACGGCACCTCTATGATAGGCAATGGAACTAGTGGACCCTTAAAATGTGGCCTGGGAGCATGATACTGACACTCAGGGCAGGATGCGCAAAAGTCAGATACCTCTTTATGAAGCCCGGGCCAGAAAAACCTCTGCATTATTCGCTCAGTGGTTTTCTCTACCCCTAGATGGCCTGCCGTTATATGACCATGGGCCAGATCCAACACTGTTCTTCTGTAGGCTTTGGGAACTATTAGTTGTTCCACAACATCTTCCCCCTTCTTAGTCACCTGATATAACAAATCCTGACACATTGCCATGTGGGGATAGGACAAAGGACTATCAGGGTCTACGGGTTTACCATCAACTACTTTTACATTCTCCCTGGCTTTTACAAAAGTAGGGTCATTCAACTGCTCCACGGCAAAGACCTCTCTTCTGACCTCTAAATCAGGCAGACGATCACCTGGCCCAACAACACTTCCCACCTTAATGGGAGGCACATCAGTTGGCGGGCCACCGTCACGTTCCGCATTCTCTAGTTCGCCAACCATAGTAGAAAAAGGGAATAACTCTGACTCAGAAGAAACTCCCTCCTCCACTACATCGACAACCTTCTCAAATGGATCGGGGTTGTTCACCTCTGGAACAAAACGGCTTTCCCACAACTTCCAGAAGTGAGCAAAATCTCTCCCCAATATTGCATCATACACCAGACCATGCACCAAACCCACAGAAACTATAGCAGAGCCACATGGTGTCTCGATGTTCACCTCGGCCGTAACATAATATCGAGTATCCCCATGTATGCAGGTCACACCAACAGTTTTCCCTGTATGCCTCAAGGGGTTCACCAGCTCAGCTTTTATAAGTGTCACCAAGCTACCAGAGTCTAACAGTGCCTCTACTCGGTTGCCATCTACAGTGAGTACACACATGTGCTTATCAGTCTCAGCCTGCCGGTCAGCCGTACAGGCTATCTGTGCAAAGAAAGACCCCCTGCGGTAGACATGAGCAGTATCACATTGCACAGGTTCAGTTGTAAGTGCACAATTAGCGGCAATATGGCCGAAGCCACCACATCGGAAACACTGAGTCATATTAATGTCTAGTCGTTTATGGGGTAAGAACCTTCCCGGCCTGGCAGGCCTGTCTCCAGGTTCTACACCCTCAGTCTTAGGTACATTCCACCGCCCAGCACCCTTCTCCCCTGGAACAGTCTTACCAGTGTCTCTGGGAGTTCGTCGGTGCGCCATCGGGGCTCGGTGGGGCATACTCATCAGCTCCTCAGCCGCCACGTACCTCTCCACCAGCTCGACCAACTGGTCCGCAGACTTAGGGTCTGCATGGCTCACCCACTTGCGCAGAGTCACAGGTAATGATCGCAGGTACCGGTCCATCACGACCCTTTCCACGATCTGTGGTCCCGTCAGCGTCTCGGGCTGTAGCCATTTTGAGGACAGATGGACGAGGTCATGCATCTGTGAACGTGGAGGCTTGTCCTTATGGAACTCCCAGCAGTGGACCCGTTGGGCACGAACAAAGGTGGTGACTCCCAAGCGAGTTAGGATCTCCTGTTTTAGTTTTTTATAGTCCTTGGCATCAGCCAGGCATAAGTCGAAATATGCTTTTTGT
The DNA here is from genome assembly GCA_031769625.1 of Taudactylus pleione. Taxonomy (NCBI): domain Eukaryota; kingdom Metazoa; phylum Chordata; class Amphibia; order Anura; family Myobatrachidae; genus Taudactylus; species Taudactylus pleione. The sequence goes on along the minus strand of JAUIMM010000327.1, from coordinate 13,448,338 downwards.
GGCTCCCCAGACAAAAAAGGTGCCACCAGACTTGCCCACTGCTCCTTGGGCCAACTCTCTCTTTCGGCCATTCTTTCAAATGCGGCGAGATAGGCCTCCACATCATCGCCCAAAGTCATCTTTTGGAGGAAGTGAATGGCTCGTACGGAGTGAGTGGGGGTGGGAGAACCAGTATTAACATCGCTGGGTTGGGCGACCAGGTGCTGTATCACCTCTTTTATGGCCTGGCTGTTTTCCTCAATGGAGACCTGTTGAAGTCTGTTAGTCTCCTGCTGAGCCCTGGTAGCTTCCTGCTGAGCTGCTGTAGCTTGGAGCAAGGCCTTAATAATTTCCTCCATTTTGTCCTGGGGTGTAGATTGGAAGCTGAACCTTGCCTCTCTGAGCATTGGCTGACTCCAAGGACACAGTGTTATTTCCACTCTCACAAATTGGGCGTCTGTCCCTTTAATTTTTAAATGGAAAGTTTTCCTCTTGCTGCAAGTTCAGTGTGTGTGGTTGCCCGCATTCTCCACCATATTGTGACACAGTTAGGTTAGGGGGTCCCTCTCCTGGGTAGAGGACTCCTTCCTTACACACACACACAGCAGCAGGGAAGCAGCACACCAGTCTGGATGCAAGTACAAGTTGGTCGGCGCCAGTCTTTATTGTACAATGGCAGAAATATAAAGAAAACATAAATATAAATCCTAGCCCTGTCGGGGCACTAACTTCACAGGTTGTTCCCTCACTACCAGAACCTGGCAGGGCCTAATGCCCTCGCCAGCAACAAAGCACAGCACAGTACTCACAAATAGGTTTTTCAAGTGTCTCTGAGCAAACTCCCTGCCTGCTCTCCCAGGTGAGACAATCAGCCCTCAACCAACTAGGCTTATATTGGCCACTCTCAGGTGGAAAACTTAACAAGCCTGTTACCAGGCTGCGAGAACCAAAACCTGGAGTGGCCGTGGGTGGAGCCCTCCCTCTCCTCTCACCCACAACCCCCAGGTCCCAAACCGGCTTTTCAAAAAGCCGAAACTGAAGCCTGCTACGCTGCAGACTTTCTCCTGGGGGTTTAAAACACAAAAGACAGGAATCTGGGACAAATGTACCTGCCACAGACCACTTTACCAATGATCCTATCACAATATATATATATATAAATATTTGAAGGGCCAGATGTAATGTAGTACGGGTGTGTTTTTGGAGTGTTGCGGGTGTGTCGCTGCAAGTGGTTGCATACAGAGACGTGGAATCGCTCACATTGGAGGCCATTCTCAGATGGTCCTAGGATAGGACTGGTACAAGTTTCACTAATGCACCCTACATGGAGAAACCCATAAATATACCATATAGTCCAGGAAAACAAACATTGGCAGTTTCAGTTTTAAAAAAACTTTGCTACCGGGGACTATCCCACCCCCCCTCAACAGACCCTGCCCCCTAAACAGACACCGCCTCCGCAACAGACCCCACCCCTTAGGGCTGCTTCCAGAAATTTCCCAGGCTGGTTTTCCATCCCAATCCGCTCCTGTCTCAGGGTCATGATGTTTGATGATGCTGATACAGTACGCCCAGGTTCATCGAAAATCTTCCTCAAGGATTACACAAAGCCTGCGTAATTATCCAGCAGCGGATCTGAGCGCTCCCAGAGTGGGGAAGCCCATTCCAAGGTCTGGCCGGATAACAGAGATATTATATAAGCCACTTTAGTTCTTGCAGTTAGAAAGTTGTCAGGCTGCAGGGTACAATGTATGTCACACTGATTTAGGAATCCTCGGCAGAGTTTAGGGTTGCCGTCAAATTTACTTGGTAAAGGAAGATGTAAGCGGGGAAATGATCTGCCTCCTGTACTCCCAGACGCTGATGCGGATGTAGTTGCTGGTACTCCAGGGGTAGAAAAGGAAGTTTGCAAACTATCCTTTCGCTTGGACATCTCTTGCAGGAATTGAGCCATCTGATGCTGCATGTTTTCCAGATTTTCTAAATGACCAGAAATGCAACGGAACAAATCCACTCCTGACTCCTGATCCGTGGCTGGCTCCATGGGGCCAGTGCAAACTGTTATGTTCTGGGTTGTTTGTGGACCCGGGGTGGTAGCAGGAGCAATCACAGAAGCGGATTTGAAAATAAAACTAGGATTTTTTATAATTGCTTGAGTAGACATATAATGTGCCAGTAAACAAAAGTCCAGGAACATATAAATGTGCACAAGAGTTCTGTGGTGGGAGTAATGGGTTAATGTCCAAGAAAAGCAATTAGAGTTGTCCAGGTGTGCATGTAGTGAAACTGAAAATAATCAACCAGGTATGCAGGTAGTGATGCAGGAAAATAATAAGCCAGGTATGCAGGTAGTGAACTAAGGCAATGAGCAGGATATCAGCAGGCTCAGGCACTCAGGTATGAGCAAGGGTGGAGGAGGAAGCGGGGTAGTCCAGCGGAAGCTAGGAGCTGACAGGAAGACTGGCAGACAGCAAATTTCACAGGAACAGGATAAGCACAGAGAACTCCCTCTCAGCTAGGCTGAGATACACGTTGCACTGGCAAAGAAGGAAGGCACTGAGCCTTCCTAAATACCCCATGCCGTGCTGTTACTGGCCGGAGGGAACATGTGACTCACCAGGATTGGCCAGCCGCATCACATGGCCAGAAGGCAAAATGGCGGCGCCCATGCCAAACGGAATGGAGACGCCGCCAGGCCTTACCAGTGCAGAGTGACAACAGGCCTGCACAACAACGCGCACAGCCAAAGCCCCCGCCAGACACCAGCTCCGCACCAGCACCAGACAGCCCGCGTCACAACGACCTCACAGGTAACACCCGCCTAGCGCCATGCTGAAATACCCCGGCCGTGACACTAGTGTACTGGAGGATCCTCCAAGTTCCAACATTTGTGTGCCCTCTGTAAATGTGGGGAAGGGCAGTCAACATCTTGCAGACGTAGTCAGTGAGGATGCTTCTGTGGAATTGCACATGGAGGAGGATATTTTGGTAGCTGAGGATATTTTGTGCTTTATAACCAATGCATAGAAATTATACTAATAATCCCATTTGAATGTATATATCTGTTTATTTTTTTTATATAACAGCTTCATAATGGGGGTAAGGTGCAATCAGGGAGATTGCTAAACTCTTCAGTGAGACATGGAGATTGCTACTATTTCAGGGACTCTCCCTGACAATGAGGGAGAGTTGGAAAGTATGTATTTACTAGAGATGTGCGCTGACCCCTGTGTTTTGGTTTTGGATCTGGATCTCCCCTGGTTTTGGATCTCAATCTGGTTTTGGATTTTTTTCCTTGGTGTTTTGTTTTTAGGTTTTGGTTTTGGATCTGTATTTTTTCCAAAAAAAAGATATAAACAGCTAAAACCACATAATTTGGGCCTGTTTTTGCTCCCACAGTATTATTAACCTTAATAACAATAATTTTCAGGCATTTCTAGGCATATTTAACCACCTCACAGCTCACAATATTGATTTCACTATTTTTCACCAATACAGGCCAAAGGCTGCAACGAGCTGGCTGGCTAAAGTAAGCAACAGGGCAGCAGCACAAACGCACGGCAGTTTAAAAAAATATAGGACATCTATGAAACATTGCCACACAGCAGTGGCAGACAGGATGGCAGTTTAATAAACTATAATAATGTCAGTCAGCAATGCCCCAAATTGTGCCAAATGTAAAGGAAAGAGGTGCAAGATGGAATTGTCCCTCCCACCCACTCTTATGTGGGATATTAAAAAGGATATGCACAGTTTAACAAACCAAGCACTTTAGCCACTAGGACTGACACTTTCGTGGCTGAACTCCTTGGTTTGTTTGGGCCCCCACAAAACATTTTTTGGAAGGACTACCTTCAATTATTAAGGAGGAGGTTGATGATGAGGGTGTTGGTGGTGGAGATTGCATGTGCTGGTCCAAACTGCTGGTAGCTGATACTGGACTGCTTGTTAATTTACAAATTATAATTTTGTTAAACAAATTGCATGAACTCGCTGCAAATGACGTAACAGGGAGGAGGTGCCTAGATGGATAACGTCCCTTCCTCTGCTAACTTTGGCTTTACAAATGGAACAGATGCCTTCACAACTGTTGTCAGAATTTAGATTAAAATAATTCCACACCCAAGACGTTGCTTTTCTGGCTTTCTTTTTATCATTAGCAAGAACTGCTGCCACTGGTGGCTGATTTACGCAAACCACATCCTTATCATCAACATCCACATTAGCGTCAGATATGACACAGATTTCCCCCTCATCCTCCTTTTGCACCTCCTCCACACTATTATCCTCATTTTTTATTATTTCACCATCTAATACTAGCCCAGCCGGCATGGTGTCAGTGATCCGCTGTGAAACAAGGTGACAGCTGTTATACTTACTTCCTCTATCAAAGGACTGTTTAATAGTCAATTGTTTTTTTAAATTACTTCCGATCACGAATGTGGATGTTGATGATGATGCAGGTGTTGGTGTTGGAGATAGAAAGCACTTGCATCCCACAGAGAGGGAGCAGGTAGGTGACACTGGACTTGTTACGTTTTGAGTTTTGGAACTTGGCGACATACACTTTGATATTTGATGAATGCACTCCAAGTGACATAACAAGGAGGAGGTTTCTAGGTGGTTTAGGTCCCTCGCTCTACTCACTCTTGCTTTGCAATGGTTACATATGGCTTGACACCTGTTGTCCGGATTGGGGTAGAAATAATTCCACACGTGAGAAGTGGATTTTTTTTGTCTTTTGACCCGGCATGACAACAATGGGCTTTGGCTTTTTCAATCCATGGGCAACAGCTGTTGCCTTACTTACACAAAGGACATCCTCGGCATCAACATCCTCATCACCAACATCTTCTTCATCAACATCCTCATCATCCTTAGCACCTTCAGCTACCAAAATATCCTCCCCCATGTGCAATTCCACAGAAGCATCCTCACTGACTACGTCTGCAAGATGTTGACTGCCCTTCCCCACATTTACAGAGGGCACACAAATGTTGGAACTTGGAGGATCCTCCAGTACACTAGTGTAACGGCCAGGGTATTTCAGCATGGCGCTAGGCGGGTGTTACCTGTGAGGTCGTTGTGGCGCGGGCTGTCTGGTGGCGGAGCTGGTGTTATATAAAAAAAATAAACAGATATATACATTCAGATTATTAGAAAAATTTCTATGCATTGGTTATAAGGCACAGTGATCCCTAGGCTATGGCTACATGCATTCCCTGAAAAGTATCAGTGTGTTTTCATCAAAAAGTAGAGCTTACTAACTGCTTTGGGGCTCATTTACATTAAGATGTAAGTCAGGTTTATGATTCGCCTCTCAGATGTAGCAGGACACGCCCACTTTACCGCTACGCTCATAGGTGTTGTTTCCACAATCTCCCTGAAATGCTTTTTCAAAAGTAGGTAAATATGTATAAATATCTCTGAACATTTAGGCATGCAAAAACAGACAAAACGAGAGCATTTAGCACCATGTGTTTGTAGTATATTGCAAATTTAAATCAACATGCGTTATGTGGCTGGGTTTTGATATGATACGTGATTACAATATTGTGATCAATCAGAAACTAGTTGGGTCCTGCAAGCCATTTTCATAGTAAATTTGCACTGTATTGTATTTGCAATTCCATTCCAAACTCGCATAACATTTTCCTAGCAAATTCATATTTATTTGTGCGCACCGCCATGAGCAGGTGGAAAGGAAGGGCAATCTTTATTGTAAAGAAAAATATGGGTACACAGGGCCTGATTCAGTAAGGATCGCAGTTGCTTATACGCACGCAATTAGCCGATTGTTGCATTCTGCGCATGCGTATTCATCGCAGTGCGCGTGCCGGCTACTGTGATCGGAACAGCGATCACAGAGGCTACGCAGACCCGTCACAGAGTGATTGACAGGAAGTGTCGTTTGCAGGTGGTGTCGGGGGAAGGTGGTCGGCGAAACATAGACATGTCAATGCGTTTCAACGGCGTTGCAGGGGCATGCATAAATTATCAACTGCGATACCATATGCAGCCTGAGGCCTCATAGCGTGCGCTGATGTAAGCAATTCCTGAGTAAGGTCTGACCTGCATTAACTGTGCGTATGGGTCCGATGTTACCGATTACTTTGCTATGTTGCCCAAGTATACGGATGTGAGTAAGGGGAAGTGGGCGTCCTTATGTTAGGCTGCGATCGCAATGCAAATGCAAACATTTACATATCACCTCTGATAATAGCAACTGCGTTGCCTGCGTATAAGCAGAATAACGATTCTTACTGAATCAGGCCCACAGTGCACATCCTTTGGTACATCCATCTTGATGAATGTTCATGCACTTGGAGGGGTTTAAATAATACAGTTTGGCCAATAACAGGTGAATTTCTCTAGAAAGCTTATGTCAGGATGCGTCCTGGAATCAGTCGCTACTCACACCGGCGTCTGCATGCTCCGAGGCGTGTGGATATCAGGCCTAGGAACCGGTAGTGGCTGAGTATTCTCCCCAGGGTCCGCTAGAATCCTCATGTGGTTACCACCGGCATGGACATGGACGCTGCCATGTTGGTTTGTGTCATCTGATTGGTATCCTCCAATGGTAGCCTGTGGTCGGTCAGCTGTATCATTCGACCAATTACCAGCTACCTAGGGGTATTTTAGTCTGACTCTTGGAACAAGAAGTTGCCTGTGCAACTTCGCTTCTCTAGTGTTCATTTGCTGAAACTGCGTCCTACGCTCAGCACTATTCCCTAGTGTTCTCCATCAAGTTGCAACCCCTGTGATTCCCATCACTATACAGTGTCTGGTTCACTCGAAGCTGTCATCCATCACTATACAGTATCTGGTTCACTCCAAGCTGTTTCCCATTGCTATTTAGCGTCTGGATACTCGGGGTCTCATCTCCACTATTCAGTGACCGGATCAACCAGTAGTACTATTTCACCATACAGCGTCTGGTGTCCCAGTGCAGCTGTTCGTGGCAAACATTATCTGGAGTGCCAGAGTTGTCCCCATCTCGATTGGCAACTGCCCCATCTTGCTAGTCCTTCTAGTTGTCCCTCCAGTACATTCGTGGTCTTGTCCCTTGTCTTCTTGCTACTCTCAGATACCTACTCCGGGGGCCGCGACCTGTTCACCTGGTGCAGCGAAACCCATATCCCGCTTGGAGGGGTCACTGCTGAATGCCATCAGGTGGATTAGACTCTGTGCCCTGGAGTAGGTCTCGCCAACATCTGTGAGTAGCCTATGAGGAAGACTTATATATTACCTTCTCGTCTGTTGCCTCCATCTCACCCTAGCCCCCCGGCTACTGAGCCTAAAACTGAGAACAAACCATACCTGGGCCTGACAGCTTAATAATGGCTTAAATAATGTTGGGCGAGTATACAGAGAAGCTGTATAGATGGGAAAGAAGTTTAGAACTTGCAGATGGGAGCTAAAATTATTTTTCCCAACTTTTTCCACAATCACTTTACAGACATTTTTCTGTGCCCCGAAATACAATAAAAAGTTTAATTTGCTGGCTATCATTGTTCCACCATTAATAAAAAAAAATACAAATATCAGCCCTTTGACATCTTTTAAGAACCTCCAATACTTTCCTTATAGCCACTAACAGCCTTGTATACTGTTCTGCTATCTTACACTAGGTATACACTTACCGATGTGTTTACCAGCCTGCGATGCCTAATGGGCCGACATATCGGGAGGCCGGTACACATTGCACAATCCGGTACCTGACCGCCCGATATGTCGGGCACCGGCTTCATAGACCAGCCTGGCGCTGGCAACTGGGTCGTTCTGTCAGCCCTACATGCAGGCCGACGGAACGACTTTGATGGACGACCTGCGGGAGCACGCATGGTCGTACATTGTGGGTTCACATTTGCCGATGTAGACGATATGTCGCACCCGATCCGCCGGATCAGGCAACATATCATCTAATGTGTACCCACCATTTGCCACTTTTTGGGGTCAAGGATGATTTCCTCACTTTTTCATGCCCTTCTCCCAGGTCACTTTTTGTAAAAAGTCGTGAGTCCAGCGAATCGGCATTTTTTTTTTTTAACACTTTTTATTAGACGGATTATTTGATTAACACAGACCAGCGTAATCAAAAATACACTTATACAAATAGTTGTCAAAAAGACAAGGTCTGAATCTTATAATACAAAAAAAAGCTGTAAATTGTGATCCATTTTTATATTTAACACAAATAATCAAACCTAAACAAGAGAGAGAAAAAAAACAGTGTATTCAGCAACAAAATAGGCTGAGTAGAAAAAGAGAAAAAGCAGAAAAGAGGTAAAAAAAAGATAAAAGAGAGGGGAAAGACCCTGGGGTGGGTCATCAGAATAATAATAAACAAATAACTACGTATATACGCATACATAGATTGCAAACAGACATATACAAATAAAAATAATTTTTACAAAGCAAAAGGAGAAGGGGCAGATTGAGAGACTAACCATGGGCTCCATACTTTATCAAAAGATTTAGAAGAATGATTAATAATGCTAGTCATATATTCCATACGATAAATATACCAAATGCAAGATAGGATAGACTGCATGGAGGGAGAATCAAATTTCTTCCAGTCCAAAGCTATCTGACATTTCTTTGCATTAACAATATGGTGCATCAATTTGTTTTGGTGCCTAGCCAGCGTAGGGAGGTCTAAGGGGAGAAGAATATATTTAAGATCGCGAATTTGCATTTCTAATTAAATCTGGGATTTGTGGGTTCACTCATTGCCACAATGTATTCAAGTTTCATGATGCGAGTTCGCTTTTGCAAACTTGCATCCTATTGAATTGACCCCACAATGTTAATATTTCAGTCCACTGTTTGTTGACACCTATATGGCACCTGTACAGCATTAGGATAATTGCCCAGTATGTCATTTGGGGTACAGATGTGTTCACTTTGTTATAAGGAGGGGAGAGGGATAGACGATGGGTGTAGGGTGCTTCGGGGAGTGCACTGAAAAAGGTTTTGAAACATCTGTCACCATTTCCTATACACTGTAATGTAACATCTCTTTATCCCACACAGTACATTTATTTGAATTGACTTTACATTTTGTGCTGCCTTTTTTTCCTTTTCTGTATGAGTACACTTCTTGCTGTGGGGTTGGCACACCCTCAACGCCATCTAATGTAGCACCAGTTGATGTTTTATTTAATTGTAAGTGTTACTCTAAGGTGGACCCACAACATTATAGGTTTAAGTTAGAGATGAGCGGTTCGCTACAAACATAGGGGATCCAAGTCCACTCGAACCCTGTTCGGGTGTTCCCCGCCTGACTCATATCCCCGCTAGAGAATCTGACATCAGGGCTCCTCGAGTGTAGGGCAGAACGCTGTGATAGCGGTCTGCCCTACACAGACACAAACACACAGCCGCCAGCGGCAGCTGTGTGTTTGTAATAGCAGCCAATGAGAGTCACACAGACTCTCATTGGCTGCTGCACGGAGGGAGCCGGCTGGAGCATACTACTGGGGGGGCATACTACTGGGGGCCTACTAATGGGGGGCATACTACTGGGGGGCATACTACTACTGGGGGCACTGCATAGGGGGCCCTCCTACTACTAAGGGGACTGCTTAGGGGGCACCACTACTGGGAACATTGTGTAAGGGACACCACTGCTGGGGGCATTGTGTAAGGCACACCACTGCTGGGGGCATTGTGTAAGGGACACTATTGCTGTGGGCATTGTATAAGTGGCACTACTACTGCGGGCATTGTATAAGAGGCATTACTACTGTGGGCTTTGTGTATAAGGGTCACTACTGTGGGCATTGTGTAAAAGGGTCACTACTGTGGGCATTGTGTAAAAGGGTCATTACTGTGGGCATTGTGAAAAAGGGGCACTACTGTGTGTTGTAACATAAATAAGAGACACTACTTTATGGTGTAATGTGAATCAGGGGCACTATGTGCGGTGTTATGTGAATAAGATTGTGCACTGTGACTCCTAGGGCCGTAGCCCACTTTGTAAACAAGTACTGTGATTCTGCTGGCCGAACCCCACTGGGTGGGTGCACTACTTTTTATTTCTGCCACTGCTGTGTGGCAATGTGTCATAGATGTGCTTTATACTGTGGTGTCTGTGTCGCTGCTCTGTTGCTTAGTAACCAGTCAGCTCACTGCAACCTTTGGCCAATAATGTTGAAAACAATATTATAAGATGTGAGGTGTTCTAAATTGACTGGAAATTAATGTTATTGAGGCTAATAATACTCTAGGAAGAAAAAAAAGACCAATTTATGTGATTTTAGCTTTTTTTGTCAATTTTTGTAAAAAAAATCCAAATCCAAATCCAAAGCCAGTCACCGCAATTTGGCATATCCAAATCCAAAGCCGGACGACGAATTAGAACCAAATCCAAATCCGGCAAAAATGGTCCGGCGCACATCCCTAGTTTAAGTTAATCGCGCCATTTATTTTTTGTTACCTGTGTGCTTCTGTGCCCGCACAACACAGGTGATCTCCAGCTGATAATGAGGGAGGCCTATTAGCTCTGGATATATCTATGCAGGGGCGGATTGACCATAGACCTCAGTTTTCCCCTGTGGACCTGACTGCTTTGGGGCCACTGAAAACTTTAAAAAAAAATTCTTTTAAATGTGTGACTTGGCCCACCCAACGGGAGTCGGCCCTGGCATAGTGATGGCAGATGCAGACATGATTTGTTCATGGTGGTTGACCACTCCGCAGGGACCAGCCACCCATGGCTGTGCTTTCAGATCAGCCCACCCCTTCCTGATCCACTACTCACCCTCCCTTGGCTCCCTGCTGGTGGCATCAGGTGCTTTAAAGTAGGGATGTGAGGTGAGCGGCACAAAGCCGGGGTCTCACACACGCGCACACACACCACAATGGACCCTAACTGCTGTGGGGGCACCTACACTGGGGGCAGCCCCCTGAGCACTCACTGCTGAGGGGATAACTACACTGGGGTAAGGCCCCTGTACACTCACTGCTGAGGGCAAGGGCGGATAAGCCATAGCTTCACCAGTAATTCCCAGTGTACTGCTTTGTGTTTTTATTTTCTATTTGGGGGGGTTTGCAGTTGTTCGCGCGGTCCGGATCTCCCATCTAAAGTGACAGGAGATTGCGGGGCGCTATTCAATTGATGGCAATTTTTGCGCTGATCGCACCCATAGTGGTCGGGTTTCACCACGTAAAATGGGTACCTCCAACCAAAGTGCTGGGCACGATCACGAAAAGTGCTGTTTGGGCGCCCAAACAGGTCACTTTTTGCCCATTTCAGCTCGCACCCCCCTGGAGCTGCGAGCTGAAATGTTGCGCTGACAGCTGATTGCGCCGACAGGAGCAACAATTGAATACCGCCCATAGTGTAAATAATATTTTTACGCTGCCCAGTGGTGTAACTCCCCTGTGTGCAGCCATTCACATAGCCTGCATAATACTGCACTTACTGTGTACTGTGTACATGTCTCTGCCCCCTCTGGGCACACCAGCTGAAGATCCACCACTTGCCCTTTTTAAAGAATAAACTGCTAAAACAGCCTTGCTCCTCCTACCCATGGCTGACAGACGGGGCTGCATTAAGGGCTGCATGGGCCTGGGGCTGTAAATGTTCAATGGCCTTTATTGAGAAGGGGAGGACCTGTGACCAGTGCTGTGTGGGTGTGGCCAGAGTCATGTGGGCGTGTACACCCCATTGTCTCCATAAATAATTATAAATAGAATAATTGCAGAATTTTTTGAAAAGAATAGACATACCATTATAATAGTTTAGATTTATGGCTGACTATTTGATGAAGCTGGTCGTCACCATGCTACCAGGGTGATGGGGCCTATTTCTATGTGGAGGCCTGGGAGCTGTAGGTCCATCTGTAAGAGGGGCAAGGGGTGGACTGCTGTGTGCGCCTGCTGCCGTGCAGGTGTGGCGGGGCACTTACCTCTCACACCCCGTGGCTCTCACCTTCAGGCCGCCTTGGTTTCTCCCACCGACGGTCCCGGGTCTTTGCGGTTCGACACAGCCGGGGACGGTCTAACCTGAACTGCCAACTCGCGTTCGGGACTCCCTCCAGCGACGATCCGCCTGCTCCGAAGACTCCTCCGCACTCTCTCTCCTGGCCGCATGCAGGGGTTTTAAATATCCCGCCGCGCGGGCTTCTGGTCTTGATGATGCAGCGGGCCCTCATTGGCCCGCTGCGCCGCCGGGTGATGACGCGCCCCAACACGTGGGCGCGCCCAGCAATGCGGGGTCGGGTCCTTACCGGCGTCATGGCCGCGCTGCGTCGCCAGGTGATGACGCGCCACAACACGTGGGCGTGTCCGGCGATGCGGGGTCCGGTCCTTACCGGCGTCTTCGTGGGAGGGGGGCACGCGGCCCCGGACCTCCCACACTCTCCCCTTCTTTTCCTTTTGTGGTCCCCACAAAGACCGAGTGGCACGACCACTCAAAGTCGGGGTCTGGGAACCGTGGTGGTGGCACTCTCAAGGTCGACCTCACGGATCTCCGGACTGGAGCCTCGAGGGACAGGGTGGCTGGTTCAGCCAGTGGTGGGCTGTCCTGGGGTCCGGGCGGTGGTGTTCCTGACGCCCGTGTTTCTGGTAGGGGTAGTTTGGTCCCAGCCGACTCCTCTGCGACGACGAGGGGGCTGTGCTCCTGGGAGGGGGGGGCGCCCACCAAGTGAATGGGGTGAACCCCGGGGTCAGGGGGTTTGGGGGCTCCCTGCTCTGTCCACCAGGCTTCATGCTGCAGCACGGCTCCTGTGCCTCCGACGGGTCTCCCGACTCCCAGGGTCGCAACATGTCTCGGTGCAGGGTGCGGGTGTGACCGCTGTCGTCCTCGGCACGCACCTCGTATACTGGGTTGTTGGGTGAAACTAATCGCTGTACGATGTAGGGCAACACCTCCCATAGCGGGCTTAGCTTGTTCTTTGGGCACCTCTCACGGACAAATACTCTTTGTCCAACTGGGATGAGCTCCCCAACGGCCCCTCCGGGCTGGGGGTGCCTGGTGGTCCCGATGTTGCGCTCCGCCACCTCCCCAGCAGTCCTCAGCCGTCGCCTTTGCTCCTCGACCCACCCACCATGGGTCCACTCGTCTTCCCCCTGGGGTAGAGAGAGGTCAAGGTCCTGCAGTTCCCTCCCTGCTCTACCGAACAGTAGGAAGTAGGGCTACGCGCCCGTGGTCCGGTGCACGCGGTTGTTGTACACCCACACCAGTTCTTGGACGAACTCTATTTTCTTTTCGGCTTCCAAGGTTCTCAACATTTGTAACAGGGTCCGATTGAATCGTTCGCAGGCCCCATTCCCCTGGCCGGCTTTTGGTCCCAGCAGCATCACAGCAGTCTCACTGCCACTGATTCACGGACCCGACAGTGGCTGTTTATAGCTCTCCCTTCCTCCCCCTCTGTTCCCTCCTCTCTCTGTCTCTCTCTTCCTCTATTTCCCTCTGTCTCCCTCCCCATCCCTCTCTGTCTCACTCCCTCCCCCTCTCCTACACTCCCTTTCTCTCTCCCCTTACTCCCTCTGTCTCTCCGTTTCCCCTCTCCCTCCCTCTATCTATACTGTGTGTGTATATATATATATATATATATATATATATAATACAATAAATGACAAAGGCGCCTCCTAGTGCAATAGAGTGCAAATGTCACCAATGTGAATTGAATACAACTTATAAGTGAACCTGCACCATATGAATAGAATAATTAGGCTTATCTCAAAGTTTCACATAGGTCCACACGAAGTCATCTACAGTATGGTTTTTTCATGGGTTTAATAGGGCTCCAAATATCACAATAATTAGAGAAAATAACAGCTTATCTGAAGAAGATCAGATCAGCAGATATACCCAACGCGTTTCATCCGGATGGAGCTATATCTCATCTCATGGACTAACCTCGTTGCACGCAGTGGCTAATTTATGCATGCCCATGTAACGACAGTCAATGGACAGGCACATTTGCGTTTCTCCAACCATTCCACAGTCGCCACCTCCAAATGCTGACCTCCCATCACTCACTCTGCGATGGCTTTTTTTCTGTATGAATGATCGCAAAGCGATTGCAGTCCTAATTCACGCATGCGCACTGCGATGCATACGCATATGTAGTACGCACCATCGACCGATCTGCGTACGCTGTAGCCAGGGCCGAAACTAGGATTTTTGTCTCCAGGGGCAAGACAGTAATTTGGCGCCCCCCATGTAATTCCCCCTGCAGTAGTACCCATATTGTAATGCCCCCATAGTAATGCCCATATGTTAATACCCCTATAGTAATGCCCCTGTAGTGCCCACCATACAGTAATGACCCTGTAGTGCCCATGCTCCCATATTAATGCCCCTGTAGTGCCCATGCTTTCATAGTAATGCCCCTGTAGTGCCCATGCTCTCATAGTAATGCCCTTATATTGCCCATGCCCCCATAGTAATATCCCTGTAGTGCCCTTACAGTAATGCCCCTGTAGTGCTCATGCCCCCACAGTAATGCTCCTGTGGTAATGCCCCTGTAGTGCCCATGCCCCAATAGTAATGCCTCTGTAGTGCTCATGCCCCATTAGTAATGCCCCTTATTGCCTATGCCCCCATAGTAATGCCCCTGTGGTAATGCTCCTGCCCCCATAATAATGCCCCTGTAGTGCAGCTTATTAAAAAAAAAATACTTACCTTGAACCCCGCTCCTGCATCCAGCGTCGCGTCCGGTCCGCCGGCTGATCCTTGGAACTATGGGGGAGATGTCATGACGTCTCCCCCATAGTGCCCGTGGGGAGAGCCGGAAGCTGGAGTTCGGGAGAGAACTCCAGCCTTCGGCTCCGGCTACACCGCATCGCTGCAGAGAAGGAGCCGGGCGCCCGCTGGTAATAAATATTACCAGCGGACGTCCGGCTTGGAGCCTCTCTGCAGCACCGGGCTGGAGGTCACTTGCACCAGGTACAGCGGCTCACCCGGTGCACGTGCACCTCCAGCCCCCCCCTAGTTGCGGCCCTGCTGTAGCAGTTGTGATCCGTGATGAATCAGGCCCCAAGTCCACAGACACTGGAGCATGGTGATCTCCCATGCTGGTCTCCACAATCTGTTGGACACAGGCTATGGCCAGAGTGCTGTTCCATGAGATTGTCAGTCAGAAGTGACCAAGCTACAAGTCTGGGGTGCTATGTCCATTATGATGTACTGTAATAGCCAGAATCTGATTGGTTGCTATGGGCAACATCTCCACTTCTATAACCTACACTTTAGTAAATATACCTTTGGTGTAGAGAATGGGGCTGCTATGGGACCCAGGCTGTTTCTGAGTGCCACAATATAATAAATATACCCCCTACTGTCTGCATAAGCATATACTGGGTGTTGAATCTGCATCTTGGGGTCAAATGTAATAGGGTGAGAGTTTAGAAAATGTGAGAGTTTAGCAGTAACCTCTCACATTGGTCAAGTTTTATCTTCAAAAATGGGAAAACATCTGGATGAGAATTTAAATCGTGAGAGTTTGTCTAAAACCATGCGAGTTTCATGTTCTCTAACTCTATTACATTGGCCGAGATTAAAAAGTGTCAGAATTTTACTGCTAAACGCTCACATTTTCTAAACTATCACCCTATTACATTTGTCCCCAGGTCTCCAGTAGGGTCTGGAGTTGGATCCTCAGAGGATTGGACAAGTGTGTATCAATCTTTAGTCATGCAATGTCATATCAGATGAATAGTTAACTTTATCCATCGTTTCAAAATTAAAAACTGCAGATAAAATGGGAGGAGATGTCTGAAGGAATAAGGGTGACAGGCCAAAATTTGTTATAAAGTCCTTACCTGAAAATGTTATTCATATTCTTTTTCTGGAGATATTGCTGTTCATAGCAGTAGTGGTTATCCAAAGTCGCCTAAATAAACCAGGAACTACTCAGAGTATCAATGTAGGACAAATGTCACCACAAAATGGCTGCCAGTAGCTGGACATCCCTTATATAGGGCTGTGACCTGCACTGTGACATCACAATGCATGCAGGCAGCAGCTAGAGATGGCTGTAACTTGGATCAGCTCTGGGCCCAGATGACCCGCAGCAGCACTCTGGTGAGAATAGAAAAGCTGGGGCTCAGGAGATGGCAGTGTAACTCAGCGCAGGGAAGGGGTCGGGCCCCAGAGACGGCCTGGGCCCTGTAGCATCCGCACTCTCCGCACCTTCAATAGCTAAGCCCTTGACTGGGATGCTGTTTGTGCTGCATGGCTGGCACAAAGATGCTCTCTGTATTGTATGGCTGTCAAGTTGGCTGTTTGCTACCACCACTTATATTTGTGTTGGGGTGTCTACAGTGTAAATTTGAATGAGGCCACTCTCAGATTTTTTTACAGGGCCACTTTAAGTTCCCAATCCGCCCCTGTGTCTATGTAACTCTATAGTGTATCGTCCCCTCTTTCCAAATGATTTACGCGCTGTGGTTGAGTAGGTGATGTTGATTCTAATGTGAGTAGGTTACACAGGTGGTTTTCTTCTTTCCTCTGTGTGACAGAGAGGCGAGGACTTCCAAACCTTAACATCCAGAGACTGACGCACTTCCTTCATAGGATAGATTTTATTTAAGTTAGCATCTGCAATACGAATGTCATTCAATTTCGTGAAAAGAGTCACAGATCTTGTAATTCCATATACAATGCGGATGCAGGTTGGGATGACGACTCTGTGATCGGAGGTCAGCAAGTGATCAGTTGTTCACATTAAAGGTGCGTACACACTGGGCGATAAAGTGGACGACTGAACGATAACGATATTGTTATCGTTCAGTCGTCCACTTTATCGCCCATTTTTAACCCCAAAAAGATGAACGATGATGCGCGTTCCCGCGGGTCGTTCGTCATCATCGTTCATCGGGCTGACATGCAGGCCAACCTGACGACCTCGTCAGGTTGCTGCATGTCAGGGAATGGGGGAGAGAGCCCAGTGCTGAACGATATCGTTAATGATATCGTTCAGCGGCTGTGCTCAATGTCATGAACGACATTGAGCACAGCCTGCCGGGGACAACACTACACGATATCGCTCAGGGAGCATATCGTGTAGTGTGTACCCACCTTTCGAGACAGGCCTTTTACAGGACTGCCGAGTGCCAACACCATAACCAATAGATATACAAAGACACCCACAGCCTCAAGTGAAATAATCCTCACTGAAACCAGGCATATTAATGTCACATGGAGAGTGATCATCAGAGAGGCTACTGTCACTGGTTCTGACAATGCAACTGTCTAATCAAAGGGAATGGTGCAGATGCTCCCAACACAAAATAATATAACATATGCGCAGTCTTATTTTTTGTTATATATTAATGTCACACGTTATCACCTCTGTCACCTAGTTGAACGTGATACGATTGTGTTTGATACTGATAAGATAGAGGCCGATTCTTTGACAAAGGCCCTACAATACACAAACTGGCAGAACTCAGATCCAAAGTGGGACAAACAGGAGAAATACTTGTACCCTGGGGGGTTAGAATAATGTTTATTTAACTGATTTTACAACAACTACTGGACTGCAAACTAGAAACGGGCAATGTGGCGTGTGTTTCTGCAATGTACAAGGCAGCTTACTGTATAAGATGGGATCTGCAATACAAAAATGCTCTTTAACGTATAGACAATTGTGACCTGATACCCATAGGCAGGTAGGCAAACAACACATCTCTCACACCAGCGATTTATTGACCGACATCTGAAATGTAACGCAACCTGAGAAGAATGTGATCTAGGAGTGCAATAGTCCAGACAGATAGCAATGAAATGTACATCTCAGAAATAGTGTTAGCATTCAATGCTCGTGTGGATGAGCCCTTAGATATGAGAAGCATTTCAGATAAACAAGATGGTTAGTGGAATTTGCCCTGTGACTATGCTATGGAAACATTTCTGAAGCCTTTCTATCAGAAGCTTCTACAGATCTCAATCAGATGCCTTGTCCCTTATAATAAACTGTGCATTAGCAATATATAGCTGGGTTTATTACCGAGCACCTTGGATATGTGACGATGGGCTGCACTTACCAATTTACATGTTTGACCAGATTCTCTCAATTTTCTAATTTCTGAAATGAAAGTGTCATTGTTTGTCATACACCCCCACAATTATCCTGTTGTGTGTTTACAACCCAGGGATGAAATTCTAGACCTTCATCCACACACAAGCAGAGTGCTTGTGTCATTTACCAAAGGGATCTGGTTAAAATACCGAAAGTCGGGATGCTGGTGCTTAGAATACAACGGCACCCCGGAGGTAAGTACTGGAGTTAGGGGGAGGGTTAGGTGTTAGGCACTAGGAGGTGGGGGGGGGTTAGGTTTAGGGTGCGGAGAGGGGGAGGTTAGGTTTAGGCACTGGGGGTGGGGGTTAGGTTTAGGCACCGAGGAGGGAGGGTTAGAGGTAGGGAAAGGGGGAGGGTTAGGATACTAACCGATAAGTGTCAGTACCCTAACCCTGTCGGGATGCTGGCATCGGGATTATGACCGCCTGGATCCCGAGTGCTGGCATCCCGTACCCGATGCACTGCTTGTATAGGGATTTATTTACCATGCAGTATACTAGTGTAGTGGTTGGGCCATAGGGGGTCATTAAGACCCACTCGCGAGTGGCAGTGCGCTCGCAAGTGGGTCGATGTTCCCCACTGCGCATGCGCACGACGGAGGGAGCCGGGGGCGTGCCTGCCAGACGGCCCCACTGACATCACTAGTGATGTCAGTGAGAGTGATTTTGGCTCTGATAGAGCCAAAATCACTCCAGGGCTTGCGGTTGAGAAACCCGACCACAGGGTTTCACTCGCAAGTCCGATGGTCGCGATGGTCAAGACCATCGCGACCATCTTGTTGGACCCTCGTATATGCTGTGGGTGGTGACCCACAGCTATACGAGTGTCCAGGAGGACGCTCCATTTTAATGGAGGTGGGCCCTGATTCAGAGCGAGCGCTCTGGTCAGAGCGTCCGGCCCTGAATCAGGGCCATAATCAGACAGCAGGCCGACCAAACCCACTGCCTTTGTTATGGCAGCCTCCACATGTTCTCTATATATCCTACTCAGTTTTATTTAGAATAACAATTGACTCTCCCATGATTTTTCATTTGACTCACCCATGATCTTTCATGCATAAAGAAGTATTCAAAATGAAAACAATCCAACATGGTTTGAAGTTTTATTACAAAAAAGAAACATTACTTTTCCATAAACAGAAATATCAGTACAGTTAGACCGAAATATACAGAGAGCTTTATTATATAGCAGCCATAGACTCATGGGGAGGTATATATAGTATAACACCAAAACACGCAGCTATATTTGTAATCTACACCCTTTAGCTTTATTTTCCAAACACAGGACCTTACTCAGAGTTGGAAACAAATTGCAGGAGGAAATGTGCCAGGAGTATAATCAGAGGTGGCTTCATAGTGAGCGCAAAAGATGCTAAAAATCACAGTACATGATGCATTCACATTACAGTAATAAGTACCCAAGATGGTTGGAGCCTGTAAAATGCTGATCGAACAAGAGGCAA
Source organism: Taudactylus pleione (assembly GCA_031769625.1). Taxonomy (NCBI): domain Eukaryota; kingdom Metazoa; phylum Chordata; class Amphibia; order Anura; family Myobatrachidae; genus Taudactylus; species Taudactylus pleione. Next base: position 13,428,859 of record JAUIMM010000327.1, on the reverse strand, counting down.
ATATATAAGGTCAACATTAATAAACATATGGGCAGCCTTCCCCTCCCCAAACGGAGTAGAAAATATTCGTTATTGTTGTAAAAGAAGAATTCATTAATTCTGTAATCTTGATTTAAAACACAGTTGCAGCCCTTTAATCGACAAATCAGATGTGGCCTAAGGCCATCATCATCATTAGTTGCAGCTTACGCCAGGGCTTAAGTACCCGCAAGTCATGCAAACATGCGCATATGCCTGTTTGCATGACTATACTTTGGCCGGGACTACATGCCCCCCAATCTATGGCCCTACCCCTCAGGCATACTTTAAAAATAAATTAAAAAAAAGAGCAAGATGTGGCCAAAATGAGCCACAATTTGCATTTACGTCCAACTCTGACTAAGGTCTACAATGGGCTTGGTATATAGCAGACCTGCACATACTGACAGGACATGATTTTTAGGACAAACTGAGTCAAACAGATTTAAATCGAGCAGAATTTATGAAGATGATTATATTCAATATATGTGTGACAATACCTTTGTTACATGATGCCACTGTCACATACACTGTGATGAACAACTAAGCGTTAAGGTGCCACCCACAGTACGATTTGGCCTCTCAGTTCTACCATCCAGCAGCAGCCTCTCTGAGATTTTGGCTATACACCTACATATACTAGTGGCTGCTTGGGGTTAATGGCACCATTATTGTGGATGCACTTATCGTCCATCCAGGGCAACAGGGCCTGATCGCATTTACTGTCCATCCTGACCAACCCTTATGGTTTACAGACAATTAGATCTAAGACTGAGGCGAGGGCAAAATAGCAGTGTATATGGACATTGTTAGTTATCAACATAACGCTACCCAGTAAAAAAAATATATGTATTCTGATCTCTGTAATAAAATATTTCATAAAGGAATTAAACACATATCACAGATATATACAGTACATAGAGCAAGACGATCTGCACTACCTTTTACTGTGAAAATGATTTACTAGTTTTACCTCACTGCATGCTTCCATATTTAACAGAATGTCTTGTAACACTCGAGTTATTTGGGGTGCATGCAGTATATAAACTGGACTGGATGCTACAGCACATTTTAAGGTATTATTTAAACTATTGGCAACATGATAAAACTATCAAAGCACAGCCTTATAATTGTCTTTTCTCTCAGCACAGAGCACAGTAGTCAGTGACCACTGAGATTGTAGATCTATGTTATTACTGAGACTGTAGATCTGTGTTATTACTGAGACTGTAGATCTGTGTTATTACTGAGTCTGTAGATCTGTGTTATTACTGAGACTGTAGATCTGTGTTACTAATGAGACTGTAGATCTGTGTTACTACTGAGACTGTAGATCTGTGTTATTACTGAGATTGTAGATCTGTGTTATTACTGAGATTGTAGATCTGTGTTACTACTGAGACTGTAGATCTGTGTTATTACTGAGTCTGTAGATCTGTGTTATTACTGAGACTGTAGATCTGTGTTACTACTGAGACTGTAGATCTGTGTTACTACTGAGACTGTAGATCTGTGTTACTACTGAGACTGTAGATCTGTGTTACTACTGAGACTGTAGATCTGTGTTATTATTATTACTGAGACTGTAGATCTGTGTTATTACTGAGACTGTAGATCTGTGTTATTACTGAGACTGTAGATCTGTGTTATTACTGAGACTGTAGATCTGTGTTATTACTGAGACTGTAGATCTGTGTTATTACTGAGATTGTAGATCTGTGTTACTACTGAGACTGTAGATCTGTGTTACTACTGAGACTGTAGATCTGTGTTATTAATGAGACTGTAGATCTGTGTTACTACTGAGACTGTAGATCTGTGTTATTAATGAGACTGTAGATCTGTGTTATTACTGAGACTGTAGATCTGTGTAATTACTGAGACTGTAGATCTGTTATTAATGAGACTGTAGATCTGTGTTACTACTGAGACTGTAGATCTGTGTTACTACTGAGACTGTAGATCTGTGTTATTAATGAGACTGTAGATCTGTGTTACTACTGAGACTGTAGATCTGTGTTACTACTGAGACTGTAGATCTGTGTTATTACTGAGACTGTAGATCTGTGTTATTACTGAGACTGTAGATCTGTGTTATTAATGAGACTGTAGATCTGTGTTACTACTGAGACTGTAGATCTATGTTATTGCTGTGATTGTAGATCTGTGTCACTTCTGAGACTGTAGATCTGTGTTGCTTCTGAGATTGTAGATCTGTGTTATTGCTGAGATTGTAGATCTGTGTTATTACGGAGACTGTAGATCTGTGTTACTACTGAGATTGTAGATCTGTGTTACTATTGAGATTGTAGATCTGTGTTACTATGGAGATTGTAGATCTGTGTTAATATGGAGATTGTAGATCTGTGTTACTCCTGAGACTGTAGATCTGTGTTACTCCTGAGACTGTAGATCTGTGTTATTACTGAGACTGTAGATCTGTGTTATTACTGTGATTGTAGATCTGTGTTATTACTGAGACTGTAGATCTGTGTTATTACTGAGACTGTAGATCTGTGTTATTACTGAGACTGTAGATCTGTGTTATTACTGTGATTGTAGATCTGTGTTATTACTGAGACTGTAGATCTGTGTTACTACTGAGACTGTAGATCTGTGTTATTACTGTGATTGTAGATCTGTGTTATTACTGAGATTGTAGATCTGTGTTACTCCTGAGACTGTAGATCTGTGTTATTACTGAGACTGTAGATCTGTGTTATTACTGAGACTGTAGATCTGTGTTATTACTGTGATTGTAGATCTGTGTTATTACTGAGACTGTAGATCTGTGTTACTACTGAGACTGTAGATCTGTGTTATTACTGTGATTGTAGATCTGTGTTATTACTGAGATTGTAGATCTGTGTCACTACTGAGACTGTAGATCTGTGTTATTACTGAGACTGTAGATCTGTGTTATTACTGAGACTGTAGATCTGTGTTATTACTGTGATTGTAGATCTGTGTTATTACTGAGACTGTAGATCTGTGTTACTACTGAGATTGTAGATCTGTGTTATTACTGAGACTGTAGATCTGTGTTATTACTGTGATTGTAGATCTGTGTTATTACTGAGACTGTAGATCTGTGTTACTACTGAGACTGTAGATCTGTGTTATTACTGTGATTGTAGATCTGTGTTATTACTGAGATTGTAGATCTGTGTTACTCCTGAGACTGTAGATCTGTGTTATTACTGAGACTGTAGATCTGTGTTATTACTGAGACTGTAGATCTGTGTTATTACTGTGATTGTAGATCTGTGTTATTACTGAGACTGTAGATCTGTGTTACTACTGAGACTGTAGATCTGTGTTATTACTGTGATTGTAGATCTGTGTTATTACTGAGATTGTAGATCTGTGTCACTACTGAGACTGTAGATCTGTGTTATTACTGAGACTGTAGATCTGTGTCACTACTGAGATTGTAGATCTGTCTTATTACTGAGATTGTAGATCTGTGTTACTACTGAGATTGTAGATCTGTGTTATTACTGAGACTGTAGATCTGTGTTACTACTGAGACTGTAGATCTGTGTTACTACTGAGACTGTAGATCTGTGTTACTACTGAGACTGTAGATCTGTGTTATTACTGAGATTGTAGATCTGTCTTATTACTGAGATTGTAGATCTGTGTTACTACTGAGATTGTAGATCTGTGTTATTACTGAGACTGTAGATCTGTGTTACTACTGAGACTGTAGATCTGTGTTACTACTGAAACTGTAGATCTGTGTTACTACTGAGACTGTAGATCTGTGTTACTACTGAGACTGTAGATCTGTGTTACTACTGAGACTGTAGATCTGTGTTACTACTGAGACTGTAGATCTGTGTTACTACTGAAACTGTAGATCTGTGTTACTACTGAGACTGTAGATCTGTGTTACTACTGAGACTGTAGATCTGTGTTACTACTGAGACTGTAGATCTGTGTTACTACTGAGACTGTAGATCTGTGTTACTGGTTGAGCGTTGTCACCTAGCTGCAGACAGGATAGCAGTTCCCGTATTGCATTACACAGTACAGCACTTTGTAATTTTTTAATGTTTCAAAATAATCACTAAACCACAGTGTCCACTTGTGTCCTGTATTATAATTGAAGTTTGCACTGGATTTGATGTGGATACAGTAGTTTAGTATTCACTTTACATGTGCGCTCAGCTTGACTTCAAGTGTTTATTCATTTATCTAGCATCATTTTTTGTCTTTAAATAAATTGCAGTGTTTTCATAATAAATATAATTGTGAATATTTCATACTAGTTGCTCCTGTCTCATGCCATATTCCGGTTTGGTGTGTGTCTATTGTATGTGGAGTGTAACAATGGAATCTATGTTTATCCCCTTATATGGTAATTATCTGCGGCTGTGCCCATAAAATGTAATACCCATGTCTCACCTACATATTACACAGGAATGAATGAGCTGCCACGGCTCATGTATCTCAGTGATCTCAACCTTTTTTACTGCAAGAAGAGATTTACCACAAACTACAGAGTATGGGAATGTTTTACATAAAGGTCTTTAATTCATATTCTGCACATAGTGTGTCAGCTAGAGGCACAGGCCCTGCTGGCAATTCTGATCCAGTGTCCCTACACTACATAGAGTCCACACCCCACTGTACAACAATACCCTCCACCAAAATCTCCTCCAACCCAGACATACCCACTTTAAGTGGGGACACTTACATGTCACATTGGCAAGTGCTCCAGCACTATGGCCCTCATTCAGAGGCGGTCGTTAGATGCAAGCGGTCGCCCTGAATCAGGGCGGCCGCTTGCATCCTGAACGGCCGCCTCCTTGTCTATCGTTAAGCTGTGGGTTACCACCCACAGCTTAACGACCGACCAGGTTGATGGTCACGATGGTGATCACCATCGTGACCATCAGGGCTTACGACTAGACCCTAAGGTTGGGTCTGGGCACTCGTAAGCCCCAGGGAGCTTTCTGCTCTGATGGAGCAGGAAGCTCCCCACTGACATCACTGATGATGTCAGTGCGGCCGCTCACAAAACGGTAGGCGGTAGTAAAGGAACGCCTCCGCTTTGGAAACCACCCCCCCGGCCCGCCTACCAAACGGGGGCAGCTGTCGATAAGCCACCCCTTTGGTAGCGAGCTCCGGAGCGACAGAGTTTCTCTGTTGCTCCAGGGCTTGTGCACGCGCAGTGCGGCCGCTGCGCGTGCGCAGGCCTAACCATCGAGTCGGTTACGAGCGCTGTCGGCGCTCGCGACCAACTCTGAATAAGGTCCTATATGTGCATGGAGGTTTCCAGGCCCATTCAGAGCTATGGTCAGAGAGGTGCTGATACTGTTATAAGGATCCCTGAATAGAGAGACAATAGCAACTTTGAACTGGCCTGAACCGTAGGACCATCACAGAGAACGCCACAATTACAGGACACTGCTCACTAACCTGACAGTAGCCCAGGTAGGGGATAGGAGCCTGGGTGATTTTTATGTATGGGAAACAATCCAGCACCAGCTGACAAAAATTATTAAATACCATGATTGTACAGTCATTTTTATGAAGAGGCCCCTGGCCTAGCGGTGAGGTATATAGCAGAGGAAGTACCAGCAAGTGAGACTAGCTATTCCGCTGTCACAGGGCGGCAGGTGGCTGCATATGGGCTCCTCAGGACTCATGAGCACCAGGCACAATTGGGACAGGTGTGGTCCCCTGATGCCATACTACTGTTTTCTTATAACAAAGTATAGGTAGTGGGAGGGGCAACCGTGTGTTCTGCACCCTACCACAATTCCCATCTTTGAATAACCACGCCCCCTGTTATTTCACACTTGCTCTAATATCAAGCTACTCCCATAAGCCTCTACCAACCATGGGTACAGTGAGTGTAGACTGGGCAGGGTGGCTACTCAGGTTGCATTCTTCTGAGCTGGGTGCAGCCGCACAGATAGTGGGGATGAAACAGTTACACACAGATTGATGGATGACTGGAACTATTCCCAACTCACGGACCAGGATGCCCCCACAAAACTAAGGTCGCAGGGAATGTGGGCGTATGTTTCTTTTTTTCTTCCGGCCGCTCGCAAAGCTGTGGGAGATCACCCACAGCTTGTGTGAGCGGCCAGGAGACCTTTGTGATAATCGCGACCATTGGTCTTTGCATGGAGACCCTGGGGTAGGGTCTAGCTTCCGCAAGGCCGAGTGGACATCAGTAGTGATGTCAGTTAGTCCGCAATACAAATGGCAGGCGTTCCTAAGGGAACGCCTGCGTTTGTGCAGCCCCCCCTACCCGCCCACAAAACGGGGCGAGCTGTCAATCACCATCGACAGCCGCCCCATCTTGTTGCGAGCCCCGTAGCGACTGAACTTCAGTCGCTCAGCGGGGCTCGCATATGCCGGACGCAACGCATGCGGCCCGATTAACATCGGGCCGCTTGCGAGCCGGGCCCTCTATATTTAATGCAACCAAAGCTCTGCGGTCTGATTTTTTTTATTACTACAGAGATTATGTGGAGGCTCTGCTAAAGCGCCCCCGCCGCCCTCTAAAAAAAATCTCTAGATCTGCATCTGCAGCAGTTCCTGTGCTTGGGTATCATTCTGGGTGCAATAAAGAATAAGGGCCTGATTCAGAGGACGCGCTAATGCAGCCGCAATGGTGTCTTTTGCTGCAGGATGGCTGCGTATTCATGCTAAATCCTCAGCCGATGAGATTCATACAGAGACGCCCGCCGGTTGCGGTGCTAATACGCTGCTGTGCTCATTAAGACGCACCAGCAGCCGCACATCGGTCGCACCATCGGAGATTGCACCAGCCCTATGGAGGCGCAGAATTTACGTCCGAGCATGGGCATCTAAATTAGTGCAATTGTGGCAAAGGACGCAGTTGCTGACCACGACGCGCCAGCGTCTGGCTAGCCACACACACGTTACCACCAGGAAACGCCCACTGAAATTGTCTCCTGCGTCCAAATCTGCTTTTGGCGGTAATCATTGGGGCACAAGCGCAGTGCGACTCAGACACATGCACAGACTGAAAACATCGGCCTCCTGTGTGTGGCATGGACGTACACCTCTGTTCCAGGTGTATTATAAGAAGTCCCAGTCTCTGTCTGTAGGTAAATGCAGTCTAGGCCATCTTAGAACCGGAGGCAGCCCGTCAATATGTAGCATCCACATCCACACTTATCCATATGTACACATATTTACACAGATATGCCCCTACAATAGGAGTGCACAAAACCCTGCATTTCTCAGCAGTTAAGTACGCAGACGAAAACAGAGATAAGCCTACCATTTCCCATCCAGATGCCATGGAACTACAATACCCAGCACGCTCTGGCAGGCAGGACATGCTGGGATCAACAGTTCCACAACAGCTGGTGAGACAGAAGCTACCTACTTCTCCTGTACAACAAAGACAGAGAGGAACATGCAGGAAATGCTACGATCAACCTTGGTCTCTGATTCTTGGGACCAAGATATACTGGGACTGAAATCCCTTCATGAAGCAAGAAGCACAATCATCAGAGCCACAGAAGAAGAACAGTGACCAGAATTCTGGATTTCTTCATGTTGTTTTGTAAAGTTTTGTGTTCACTTCTAGGAACTTAATGCAAGAAGATGTTTTTTCCAGATGTTCTAACAGCTTCTAGCGAAGACCGTTGTTACTACTGACCACCCCCCAACACATTACAAAATGAAAGGGGGGTTATTTGGACTACGTGGAAAGAGAATTATAGGACATTGAGTGTAAGGTGGCGGGGGCTTGCATTGGTAAGGCATTCTACCTATAGACCAGATATTGTACAGGAACCTGGATATGATTTGTCATTTTACAGTTATATTCAGTAGGGTTCAGGCAAAACAGTTGTACATGTTCACTGAGAATGGCATAGGTACGGGACCCAAACACACGTGCTTATCCTTGCGCACACACAGCTGTCAGAGAGAGGTTATTGAGACGCAGTAACGTGTCTCAGCCCAGTGCAGAAAGCAGCCAGAGGGAAGTTATAGTGACGCAGTACCATGTATCAGCCCAGGGCAGAGGAGGGGGTAGCAGAGGATGTAGAGGAACCCGGACTGGAGCTGTTCCAGAACAGCCAGCGTCTTTTTGGCTGTCTCTTCTGGTGCAGGGCTGTCTCTTTCTCACGTTCCCGCTGTGCTCTCTGGAAATGATCTTCTTCCTTCAGGTACCAGACAGGTGGCCAACGTTGGGCCTCTAGCGTCTGCTGATTCTCTGTAAGGAATAACACGGAATCTATGTAATGACATGGCTCAGAATGGAGATATTGTAACTGATGTGTAGGATGTTCAGGAGAGAAGTAGCATTGCATGGATGAGCTACAACAGTATTGGTCAACCTATAACATTCAAGCTTATATGAAACTACAAGTCCCAGCATCATTCTGGCTTGCTAGAAATACTGGGAGTCGTTTTCTCACAGCAGCTGTAGAGGTTGCAGGGGTCTGAGGTATAGACTATGGCATGGAGATGAAGTGTGTGGCCTTTCAGTGCTATATGTGTAAGGGTAATAAATGCTGCCTCTCACCTGCTGATACCAGCTTGATGTCTCGGGGGAATTTCCTGCACACGCGGTTGTAGTTTGTAGAGATGTGGTGTAAACACCAGGCTGCCAGCTGCTGGGCACCATGGAACTGAGAAACACAACAATGGATGAGGAGCTATATGTAGTGCTAGAAGCAGAATATGGGCTCTATTAGCCAAGTCTAGGCACAGGGACTAAGAGGGACAGAGAATCACAACAGACAACTAGTTTCTTTATACAAATGTACAGCTGTCTGGACACAGATTACTTGGGGGTCTATGAGCAGGCAGCTATGAAACTACAGGCATACGGCCAGGACAGGGGCAGCTCAAAGCATGGGCTGACAGGGCCGCTGCCCAGAGCGCCCCCAGCCGCAGGCTGAAACTCTGTCTCGGGTCGCACTAGGCTCATCTTCTGGCTCATACGCGTCCCAAAATTCGCCTGGACCCTCTTTTAATGAGCAGCATTGCTGGAGTCCAAAGGCACTGTGCCAGTGATGTCACCTGCTACCCTCTCTGCCATTCCTAGCTCCCCCCCATGGCCCGCCTTCTCCTCTGCATTGCCAGCTGCTAGCAGGCTCCTGGCTCACAACTGTCAGCACACAAAAAAGCGAGAGGACTCAGATGCCGGAGCAGCTGCATATGGAGGTACCTGAGAGCGGGGTCATAAGTGCATTTTGTGTGTGAGGCTAATTGGACTCTGTGTGTGTGTGTGCACATGTGTAAGCGCGTGTGTGCGTGGCTATGGGGGTAGTGAGTGTGTGCACATGTGTAAGCGCGTGTGTGCGTGGTTATGGGGGTAGTGAGTGTGTGCACATGTGTAAGCGCGTGTGTGCGTGGCTATGGGGGTAGTGAGTGTGTGCACATGTGTAAGCGCGTGTGTGCGTGGCTATGGGGGTAGTGAGTGTGTGCGAGGCTATGGGGGTAGTGAGTGTGTGCGAGGCTATGGGGGTAGTGAGTGTGTGCGAGGCTATGGGAGTAGTGAGTGTGTGCGTGGCTATGGGGGTAATGAGTGTGTGCGAGGCTATGGGGGTAGTGAGTGTGTGCGAGGCTATGGGAGTAGTGAGTGTGTGCGAGGCTATGGGAGTAGGGAGTGTGTGCGAGGCTATGGGGGTAGTGAGTGTGTGTGTGAGGCTATGGGGGTAGTGAGTGTGTGCGAGGCTATGGGGGTAGTGAGTGTGTGTGAGGCTATGGGGGTAGTGAGTGTGTGAGGCTATGGGGTAGTGAGTGTGTGCGAGGCTATGGGGCAGTGTGTGTGTTATGCTTTGTGTGTTGCGATGTTATAGGGGTAGTGTGTGTGTTATAGGGGTAGCGTGTGTGAGGATGGGGGCAGTGTGGATGAAAGGATGGGGGCAGTGAGTGTGGTTTTTATTGTAACATGATGCTTGTATTCTTGACTCCTCGGTTTTATCCGGTGGTCGCACAGTAAATCTGCCAAGTGTCGGCTGCGTTAAGTGTGGGGAAATCATGTTGTGCCCCAGAAAAGTGGCAACTTATACTCGACAACAGTACAGAAGGTTATTAGTGGCCATAAGCTAAGAAGGGCCATCTGATAAGACTGCATGGTCAGATCAGGTGATGTGACACTTACCTGAACAGCCTCCAATAACATAAGAGCCTCGCCGTCTATGTCCTTATTATCTAAAGAAGCATCCGTCATGACTGACACCGTGTGTTTCTCTGTAACAGCAGAGTAATAGGTTAATTCCGGATACAGACAAGTAATACAGCAACTGACAACAATTATGTTACACAACATTATGGAGACGTAATGTGAACACTATGGATAATAAACCTTTTGATCCTGGGTGAGTGATGAGCACAGTAGCTTTCATGTACATAGATAAAGAGTAATCAACTAAAGTCCATTTGCATTTGGCAGCACGGATGGTGTAATGGTTAGCATTACTGCCTCACAGCACTGAGGTCTTGGGTTTGATTCCAACTCCGGCCCTAACCGTGTGGAATTTGCATGTTCTCCCACAGGTGCTTGCTTGGGTTTCCTCCCACACACCCCAAAAAAATAAACTGATAATTGTCTCCAAAAAAAATAAATAAACGTATAATTGTGCATAGCTTAACAAATATGTGACCTGCCATGTACAGTAATTGTGCTGTTCTGCATCCTCGGTGGGAAAAGTGACTTATTTAAGGTTGCAAAGAGCCAACATAATTCTTATGATGTATTGCTGTGTCCAGCACAGTAGCATGTGCCAGACGTGTCTCCCTTTGCTGCATATGGTAGTGATAAATATGTCACCAGACCTGTTGTGCTGATAAGGAAAGTTATCAGGGGTCACAACCACTAGTACTGTATGTCTCCAGAGACCGGGAGTGAGTGTCATGTGGTCACATGCAGCCTTATTCATACTTCAGCTTCAAGAGCTTTTCATTTTGCTTTTATAATGAATATGAAAACATGTATACGTGAAATATACTTAGCTCTTGAATCAGCCTGTCACTTAGATAAAGCTACTGAATAAGATGTAATATATTACATTAATAATAATATAATATGTAATATTTCTGTTTATGAATAAGATGCAAGATGTGTATTCCAATGATAACAGTCATTGTAATATAGCAGAAGGGTTACCAGTCAGTGCCACCAGGTGTGGCAGGCAAAGCCTGTTTGCCAGAATAATAAGATCCAAAGGGTCCAGGTGGGGTACAGCAGTGAACTGTCCTGTATACAGATACTCCAGCACTGCGCGCATGCTGCCCCTAGTGGTGAAAGGAACTACAACCTGCAAACAGATGAGAACCTAGTCAATGTGGAGTATAAATACCACAATGGCACACGTGATACTCTACATCAGGCTGGTAGCAATGAAAGTTGCTTACATAGGCTTTGTCAGCAGAACAGATAAACTCGGACATAGGGCATCAGGACTCTGCTTATTTAAAAGTTTTTTACCTGCCCTAATTTTTTAAATTTTAATAAAGGGCCAGCGCTGTGAGGTCCGGTGACTGAGACGGTGCAATCTCTGTGGGCAGCAGTAGACAGTAAGAGGAATAAATGGTGGGATTATGACTGGGGAGTGATTGGTAGACTCAGGGTCTGCACACAACAAAGTTCTTCAGGGATTTGATAGGATGACCTCTCATGAATATTGGATAAGTCCACAAAATGTCTGCCTCCACTTTACCAGGAATAGATCTAACTCCCTCTATATTAACTCCCCATTCTAAAACCAATCTACTATATCCACAACTTCCAGCTCACATTTCTTTAGCTACTACTCCACAGTCCCTCACCTCAGTGGTGCTGCTCTCCAAGAAGGGGCCGCCAAACATAGCTGCCATCCAGTCACAACCAGAGATGAGCAGAGGCTTATGGGCCTTTATACTCCCATCATCCAACACAAAGGTGACATCTAATAGAGAAAGGAAAAGGAAATTAGCAAATTTGGTCCAGCAACTTCTATATATTATCATTTATTTTTGTATGGTCCAGCCCTAATGGTCAGCAAGCAAGTGGTCCTCACCAGAGAAGATCCCCTTTGTCAGGCACTCCTTGATACGATTACTCCTCCTGACATGGAAAGCTCTGGTGATCTCCTGGTTCATGAAGGCCTCTCGATTCAGAATATTTGCTACCATCATACGCAAATCAAACACTTCCAAGAGCTCCGCAATGTGGGCCACCTCCATCAGCTCGGGCTCCCTTTCATCCAGTCGCCCCGTGTACAAATATTTCAGCACGGCTCTGAATGGTCCCGGCCTCACTGAGCTGTCCATCTTTACCACAGTCACCCTTCTGGCTCTGTAGCCAGGGAGCTCCTCTAGAACACCACTTCTGATGCTCTCAAAGGCCCTACTCCATCCTGACAAGTCTCGGTCCACTTCCCTACCCAACGTGCCATCACTGGCTGAGGTTCGCAGTCCTCCTACCTCAGTTTCCCCAGAGCTCTCACAGGCATCAAAGCTGGAGGCACGCAGCAGAGGGTCCCTGACTTGGGAAGGCGAATCTCCATCCTCCATGAGGAAAAGGTCACAGAATTTGGAGGAAGCAGTTGAGAGGTAGATGCGGTGGGCATAAATACGAATCCTTTCTTGGACCACCAGCACAACATCGGCACAAGATGGCTCTTCCAAAAGATGCCCAGGATGATCATCACTCTGTGCCGGGGGATCGGGCACTGTAATAACAGGCGGAGGAGGTCGAGGTGGGAGGAAAGGGGCCTGTGGTAGAGGCTTGCGCACACTTCGCAAATGTGACTTCCAAAACTGTAAGTGACGGCGAGATATGAGGGCTGAACGGATGGCGTTATCAAAAACCTCCTTTATACCACATTGTGCCACCACACTGGTCTCATAGTATGGAATGCCCAGTTCTTTGGCTACTTCACGACCTTTCTCGGGTGGCAAAATCTCCTGTGGGCGGATTGGCCTGAGAGAGAGGAAAATCTGTTATCAGGACCAATTAAGAAATAACAGATGAGAACAAATATTAACGGTGTGAGACATGACATTTTAAGTTGGATATCTTCTTTTTTTGTTTCATCTCAAATGAATCAAAAACAGTTCTAATTGGCCGGACATTTGTGTATTTCTGTAGGGTTAGAGAACATCTTACAGTACATTAATACTAATGTGGAACCTCGGGGGCAATCAATCAAACTCAAGCTCATTAAAAGTGTCAGGATTATAGATTCTTGTAGATACTTCTGCTCATTGATGCACCAACTGTGGACGTTCTCTAAATCTTTGATAACCGAGGTCAACCTGCAGCATTCTGAGTATGCCTAATGACTTTACAAAGCTTTTAAAGCTATTGCAAATGAACCGACGAAAAACTTTAAAGACAACCTGGCTAGAGGGCGTCGCGCACGGTTCACAGCCTCCAGATCTGCGTAGCGTAGGTCCAACTGGCATCCAACCAATATAACTGGTGCACGAGGGCAAAAGTGCTTAATCTCTGGGTACCACATAGTTTGCACATGCTGGAGCGAGTTGGGGTGAGCAATTGAAAAACAGAGAACAACCACGTCTGACCTAGGAAAGAGAAGACGCATGAAAGACAATAAGCATGGGACGGAGTGAATACTTATTAAAGGCAAAAAAAAAATTCTGAGAAGAAAAATCTGAGAAAGTGAAGGAAAGAAAAAAGAGGAGTAAGGAGGGGTAAGGAAAGATAGTAAGAGGAGAGAGGGGGGGACAAGGGAAGACATACTGTATGAAGAGAAAATAAGGCAAATGGTTGGAGAGAGGCAGTGACAAAGGGCCTGATTCAGCAGCGCATGTAAGTGCACTGCCGAACGCAGATTCCCGACATCCGTGTGCGCAGGAACCATTCTGTGAGTGTGCATAATGGGTCCTACTAAGGCACACGCAAATCCTTGAATGCCTCTGTCTGATTGACAGGCAGAGGCATTTAAGGGGCGGTGTGGGGGTGGGGGAAGCCGGCATTCCCAGAAACGGGGCATTTCCACCCCGTTTTCCAGGAATGGCCAGCCCAGGGACTGCGTTGACGCACACAGTCTGCTGGGATCGCAAGCCTGCCAGCCTGAGTAAGCTGAGGCTTACTTAGCTGGCTGGCTGCCAGGCGATGTCCACCATCGACCACCGATGGTCGTGAAGGTGATCCCAGGCTGCGACCTCCGTTGCAGTGCTGGGATCGCAAATGCAGTAGGGGGTGTCATACAGGGGGTTCTCATACAGGGGGTGTAATGCACCTCCTGCTGCATTTGCATTATTGGACAGGAGGGAAATATTGGACAGATAATAAAAATGCTGATATCTATAAATTAACGTTATGCATCATTTCATTAAACGTCCACAAACCTATATAAAAAAAAACAAATAGACACATGGGGCTGAGTTATGAGCAAAACCAGCTAAAGGGCCTGGTCCAGAGTCACAGATGAACCCTCCACATCAGCGGGTACAAACTTACACCAGAACACACCATGTGACGCTGTCAGGGAGGTAGATGCTGAGTTTGGCATGCGGGGACAATGCTGGCTGCTTGTTCATGTAATAGACAAATACTGAGCAGCTCTACATTTGCACCTCCCCTCCCTGCAGGGCAATGTGCTTTTATCAAGGTGCTAATGGCACATATACTTATCTAATAAATACAAGTCCCTGTCTATTCTTTTCTGTAGGTTAGAAACCCTCTGTAGTAAAGTATATCTAACATTACCTGCAGCTGGAAACTGGTACTAAGTGCCTCCAGAGTAGTAACATGGGCTGTGTGATGCACAGATGGGAGAGGTGAGTGACCCAGTAGGGTACCAGGTACAGTATCTCATCTTTTGCTGCAACTGTTTCTCATTTTTGTGGTGTAATACGGCATCTTCATTTACTTGTGCAGACTAAGTAATGTTAGATATACTTTACTACAGACTGTGCTAACCTATAGAAAATAATTTACAGGGATTTGTATTTATTAGATAAGACCCTGCTGGGCCGTTGTTTGTGCCACTAGAGAGGAACGCCCAATCAGCAAACACAGCAAAACATAAGTACATTTCATTAAATCAAATACATTGGTGCAATAAGGGGCACACATGGCATTTTAACCACTTAACTGATGATTTTTGTTTCCAGAAGTCACCTCAAATATTTAAAAAAATTAATTTAGTATAAAACATTTTAAAAATGTTTAAATATTTTTGTAAGAAAAAATATGCATAGAGGTATCTAGCCCTCCCTTCCCCCTGTGACCATTGGTCTCACTGTAATATTACACCCTCCTTCCAGTGGTAATAGATTCCCCAGTAGCTTTGGTCCTCACCCCCAGTGTTGACAGAACACCTAACCCCATGTCTGCAGGACCCATTGAAGAATAGAAAAGTGTTTTGCTCATCTAGGTGGAGCTGCGTGCACCCAAGATTAGTGCACACAGTACTGTCCATGTATTGAAGGGAATAGGAAACTACTGGAAAGCGGCCTATGATGGCCATGCTCACTCTGGTGACATGGCGTTGTAACCACTTTCTAGCTATGTGAATTAGCCTACGGCAACTGGAACGCTAAATCAGATCTTAGCTGGGGCCATGGGTTCCATTCTGACCATATGTGTGTTTAGACTTACTCTGAGTGTTCTGGTTTCATCCTATAGGCCAAAATAAATTGGTAGGTTAAACTGGGGTTTCATATAAACTAATGTATGCGTAGAAGGGTATTTAGGCTTTAGGCTCCACTGGGGCAGGGACTGATGTAAATGAGGAAATATTCTCTGGAAAGCTCTGCGTAATACGGAGGTGGTATACAAATATTAGAATACCTAATAGAACAATAATAATAATAATAAAAAACAGTAATATGCTTGATGGCCATGGTTTACTGACAGCTTGAATTGTCAGTCATATATTAATACATACCCTTAATGCGTGAAATATAAGAGTATCAGTGTATAATTCTGCAATCTAACCTTCCATAAGCAAACCGCCTGTCTTTATGGTGGTCTCCAAATGTGTCCCAAAGCCTTAGTGAGACGCTGACATCATCAACAACATCCCGAGATCGCTCCAGCACCTAAAATGGGGAAAAAAAAGGATCTAACGAAGAGCTACAAAAAAATTAGATAACACAACAGTAGAGTAAATAAAATACAATCACAAATTAAATAGATACAAGTTATATTTTCATGTATTACTACATTACCAAAACTTTCCACAATCACAGACATAGATTTGCTTATGTAACTGAATCATATATCTACCCAGAATCTTCTACTGGACACGGTTGTGTACATATCAACCAACACTCACCTCTTGGCACACACGGTACTGATCTATAGCCCATACAGTTGGCACATGCGTTGCAAGGAGCTGATACTGTGTCAAGGTGGCATTACATGCTCGTGCGCAGATCAGACGCGTTTTACCAACAGCATTATCTCCAACCACTACGCATTTTATCGTCTCAACGTTGGGACGCTCATAATCCATATCAGTGTCCAGCAGCTGGGATCTATAGGTGGGTGAGAAGAGGGAAAACAAATTGAGGGCAAATGACAATGAGAGAAACTCGACAGAGTTTAGAAAACTTATCGTCACTTATACTACAAAACTTTTAAGCGTATTAGGATAATCACACAACACTTATGTATTAAAGTGCACGTCCCGGGGCTAATAATCTGTGACCTGAACACATCTGATCAGTCCTGGACACAAGGATGCTCAATGATGTCACCGGTTGCTAGTGAAAAAATGGGACTGCATTCTCATGAATATCGATTCCTCTCACAAAATGGCTGCCACCACTGGGTCTCATTTACAAAGTGCAATACATCTAAGGCCCAGCACATAAATTCGCTGTGTGCTATGATATGTGCAAGTGTAATCAGTTTTACAACAAAATACATGGGTTTGCATAGCGAGAGGGCAGAGTTTGCGGGAGAGCAGAAGTCTGCAATGGGTGGAGCTTCGCAGAGAGGGGGGAGGTTCTTGTTCAGTAAAATCTAATTTCATTTTACAGAGACCAGTAAAAAGGAGAAGGTGCATTGTTAGTGAACTTACTTACTATGTGGTGGGAGGCACCACCATTTCTTCCTTACAAAAG
Source organism: Taudactylus pleione (assembly GCA_031769625.1). Classification (NCBI taxonomy): domain Eukaryota; kingdom Metazoa; phylum Chordata; class Amphibia; order Anura; family Myobatrachidae; genus Taudactylus; species Taudactylus pleione. Next base: position 13,411,804 of record JAUIMM010000327.1, on the reverse strand, counting down.
GACACTGAGCGCCAGCTCAGAGCGGGCAGAGATTGGGCCGCGTAGGCAATGTGATCAGAATTACTTCTGAATTGGTGACTATAGAGAACCTGATCAGTCACTGGCTGCTTTAGCCCAATATGATCCAGACATATGGACTGGCCACCAACCAGCTGCACCTGTACCTGTACATTTTTGGCTCAACATGTGATAAAACGCCAAATTTGACAGAGAATGGGTCCGTCCATGAGCAGGTCAAACAATCACATCTGCCTGTGTGTTGGCAGATTGGGTAACCAGCAGCTATCCAGTTTATAATGAACTGCAAGTCCCAGCATGCAATGCAGCAACCCGATACATAAAACAGGGACAAATAACCTATATTTCCAGCTGTTGTTTTTGGACTATAAGCTGGAACTTGGAGAGACATAGTTTCAGGTGAATATATATATATTCTATCACCATTCTCCCAATACATTAGGGGGGCACTGATAATAAAAAAACAAAAACATATTACGTCAACCACAACATCTGCAGCAAAAGAGTCTATTAATGCTACAGGTTAATTATAGGAAAACAGGTTATAACAGACTGTGGAATACCATATCCCAAGGACAATCAGCCCAGTTAAAAAGTAACAGTAATAAAGCCATTTCCTAACCTCATTTAGACTGCGCAGGAATCAGGCCACAGTCATATGACCAGAGATCAAAGTTCAGGTGCACAGAAACCAAAGTGGCAATAGCAGTAGAGAAATCGAAAAGGTAACAAACTACAGACATGGGACATAAATACACACATGCACAATATCAAGACCCCATAACATGAAACCTTGTAGACCCCAAACGCACAACACAGTAACGTGACACTGCACATGCTGCGCTAAACCCAACGACTGCCCGCGTCACATCAGCCGCAGTCACACACACATCGGATACTACACCCAGTCGCAGTAAGGCCTGGTCCCATACATGGCAGCCATGTTGACTTCACTCGCGCATCCTCTTTGAAGATCTGGAATCGACAGGCCGACTATGGATGCCTAGCTATAAATATATGCAGGATATGAACATCAGTCTATGTGTGCATGTATATCCATGTATACGGGCACGTGTCTATATCCTCATCTGCGTGTGCTGGTCATATGTGTCCATTTCTCTACAACCACAGATGTGTCTGTATCTATGTGTTTATCTGGTGTCAGGATGCGTGTGCCTGTGTGTGTGTTCCTACATGAAAGTGTGTATTTATCAGTGCGTGTGTTGCTATGAGAATGCCTAATGATTTGTTTCTCTTTATATAAGCAGATTTGTGATAAGCATCTATGTATGATTCTGTGTGCATGCTTCTGTCGTGATAGGTCAGTGTCACATTGTCAGTGTATATATCAGTGCAATTGTATCACTGAGTGCACCTGTCCCTGTGTGTCTGCCCTGTGTATGACGGTGTCATTGTGAGTGTGTATGTAGCTTGTAGCTGTGATGGGCGCAGGTTGCGATTCCTCATTTCCAGATAGGAGGTGTGTGTATGTGTGTGTGTGTCTGTGTTTCTAATGAAGGGGTGGCATTAACTGGAAGTGAAAGTCTTGAGTGCCACCTGCAGGCCCCATTGTGTAATACACACAGGAGAAAATCCAGAATGCTGCAACTGCTAATATATGCACATGACAAGCATGCTCTCTATTTAAAGACCTGACGGATACGTGTAAACAGTTATACACAGAACATGCTGAACTAGTGCTAACAGATACTAACATCAGCAACATTTGGGCTCATGAAGCTTATAAAGCATCCAAGGGTAATCACTGGCTGCATTAGTAAGAGTCAGGCTAGTGCAATCATTATACCAATTTAGCTCATCAAACAAGGAGGTCAAAATATATTATAATTGGAAAGCAGATGCTGGCTGCAAATACATACACATAGGGCCTGATTCAGAGTTGTACGGAGGCAGCTATATGCAATACCGTACAGCTCATGTGCAAATGCAGCAGGAGGGGCGCCTGGAGTAAATAGACGCCTCCTGACTGCATCACAGATCCAAGTGCTGAGTCCTAAGACGCAGCCTCAGACCATCAGCAATCTGAGTGACCCCTCACAGCTCTGTAGCCGAGGCCTCAGCACACCAAGAAAATTGGGGCGTCACACCCCTATGTTCTGAAACGGAGGCCGCCCCACCCACTACGGGCTGCAGCCTGTCCATCAGGCTGTGACTTGGGGGAACTGTGAGAGATTTGCAAAGCAATTCCATTGTAATGTATATTTGCAAAGCAATTCCATTGTAATGAATATAACGGCTATTAGATAAAAGGTTTAGGAGCTACGATATATAAAAGCAATAAAGGTGCCATCAATAGGATTTTAAAAAATGACTCAAGAATAGAATGAATTGTACATACAGATATTTCTCACATATTATAAGCACAGATGCCGGCATTCTGGCTGCCCCTTCCGGGAGGGGGCAGCCAGATCGGCAAAACCGTTTGTGGGCGGAGCAGGGGAGTGCCCAAGGCCCACAATGCCGAGATTTCGGGCATTGTGCAGCGGGGGGAGGGGCTAAAATGAGGCCCCATGCTCACTCTTCTGGAGATACAGAGATGGACATCTTCATTTTGTTATCAGGGTCCTATTGTGACGCCTGGGGCTGGAGATCCCTACGACACTGCTTTTCCTATGTGTCTAAGGGGCCCATGTATTAATGATTGCATTTGCAATACGATCTGGGTGCAATATTAGCACCCCTAATCACATTGCAGGGTGCGATCATATCGGCCGAATGTATTACCGAGCACCCGCAAGGACAGGGGCTCCAAAAGGCGTTAGTGGTCTCTTCACTCCTGTGCCGGGTCTCCAGCGCATGCGCGACCTACAGACCACACTTGCGCAACGGCCATAGCCGGGAAAGGGTCCCCTATGGAACCGTCTTCTGGCTAGTTATGCGATGCGTAGCCCATAGGCTACAGCGGGCTATCGCCATCTTCAGGTGGCAGGAGCTGAGGAGTTGTGGGGGAAATCTCCAGAAGGTATCACATTCTGGAGGTTGGTAAATATGGCACCGTCGCATCCCCCACAGCAACCTATAGGGGTTGCGGCTCCTGGAGGGAATGGAGGGATCGTAGCAGGGATTGGAGATATCTGCTGCAGTCCCTGTTATACATTCGGGAGATACAAAATATTTGTGGTAACTCCCCCCCCCCCCCTGGAAAACCACCGATTAAGCTGCAAATGTTTATTGATGAATAGGCCCCTAATTATCACCTAGATGTCCCATCGCGCCATGACAGAAAATGTTTCAAGTACTTGTGAAAATCACATCGGGTCCCCACTAGTACACCAGGTTGAGAACCACTGATATCGCTAATGAAAGGGGGAGTTTTATCAATGTTTAGGAAGAGATGAAGTGGAGAAAGATAAAGTACCATCCAATCAGCTCATAACTGTCGGTTTATAGGCTGTATTTGAAAAATGACAGTTAGGAGCTGACTGGTTGGTTGTTAGGTTCATTGATTGGTTGGTACAGCGTTCTGATATGCTGTCCTGGTACAGCAGCCAGACCCACACTACTGTGAAATTATAGGTGACTCTGGTGACCACTGCAAACCAGCACATTACAATGTTGTCCCTGGGAGATGTAATTGCCACAAACCGGCTATAATGGTTCCTGGCAAATAACCGGAGTAAGAGGCAGTAAAACTGAAGCATTGAGAGCTGGATTCTAACAGGAATCCAGGGGAACCTTGTTCTACAGTGAGAACTTGCTGGACCTAACCAAGGACCAATGAGAGACAGACAGTCTGAATGTTAAGCTGGGTACACACCTATACAATGACACATTCGATGCGATGGTTCGATCGACAATGCTCCCGTTCGTTAGTGCCGATCACTGCAGTCCCAATGCACGCATACACATATATACAATCCAAGGTGCGACCTTCCATCGCGCAATGCCGAAATATCGCAAGCAAATGATTGCACCAGTGTACGCATTTTCCCGATTTCAGGCTGCGCTCACAGTGGGTGTACCTAAAGTTAACATAATGGGCAGGAAGGGGGTGTGATTATGAGACCAAATCAAACCTACGTGAACATTTTCAGGGCTAGTACGTCCGTTCGTCTATGAGCTAGCTCCTTAGTTTCATGACTTTGATTTTGAGAAAAAGTAAGGCTCGAGCTTGTATTCTGGCAGCTATGGCAACAGTAATATAACCTATCAGGAGGAGAAAAAGGAGCAGAAATCGGAGTTGTTGGACCAGGGATTGGTTGCAGAGGCGAGACACCTTCTCCCACATGCCTCTGATTCAAGAGATACGTGAGAACCCTGATGATTTCAGGAATTTCTTACATATGGATGATGCATCCTTCCAGGAGCTTCTCCGGCTGGTAACCCCGCTCATAGAAAAGGAGGACACCTATATGAGGAGGGCCACTTCTCCGGAGCAGAGATTGGTGGCTACACTGCGCTATCAATTGGAGTACTACACAGCCCAGCAAGTTGTGGAACTACACTGTCCAACAAGCCAAGCCTTGCATTATAGGTTGTGGGGTAAAGGTATTAAGGTAAAGGAAGGACATACGCTTCAGGGCCGTAACTAGGGTAGTGCGACCAGTGTCATGGCACAGGGCACCGCAGGGCAGGGGGTGCTGTTTGGGCCTGTCACTTTTCTGTTTATTATCATTCTCACTTGTAGCTTCCTCTTATTTCATCCCCAGCATCTCCTGGCCTCCCCTATCTCTTCCCTGGCTCTTCCCCATGAGGCCATGGGCCTTTTTCGGTTGTGTTATCTCCCTATTTAAAAAATAGGGGGGGCGCCAATGCTCTTTCTGGTACCAGGCACCGAAAAGTCTAGTTACGGCTCTGATATGCTTGTGTCCACTATCAATTAGAGTATTATATACTACACAGCCCAGCAAGTTCTGGAACTACACTGTCCAGCAAGCCAAGCCTTGCATTATAGGTGGTGGGGTAAAGGTTTTATAGTAAAGGAAGGACGTGTGCTTGTGTCCACTATCAATTGGAGTACTACACAGCCCAGCAAGTTGTGGAACTACACTGTCCAGCAAGCCAAGCCTTGCATTATAGGTGGTCCACTCAGTGGCGGAACTCCCGGAGACAATGGAGTCATTTGCCGCCGGGCGTCAGCCCTGAAGGGGGCACCTGGCATAATTGTCCCCAGGAGCTGCATGGAGAAGGAGCGCTGCTGATTGGCGCTCCACCTCCATTGGCGCAACTACGGAGGGTGCACCCCTGCACCCTCCATTTGCCGGGCGCCCGCTGAGTGTGTTACCAGCGGGCGCCCAGCTCCTATTCTCCTGGCGGTAGCCGGAGGACGGAGCTCCCTTCGTCTTCCGGGTCCCGCAGTGTACTATGGGAGTGACGTCATAACGTCACTCCCATAGTGCCGAGGAGCGGACGCCGGGGACGGAGCTCAGGAGTGAGCTCCGTCTTCCGGGTCCCGCAGTGCACTATGGGAGTGACGTAATGACGTCACTCCCATAGTGCCGAGGAGCAGACACCAGGGATGGACGGCAGCAGCACTGGAGCGGGGATAAAGGTAAGTGTTTGTTTGTTTGTTTGTTTTTTTGTGTGTGTGCGCGCGCGGTGGGGGCCATCACTACTGGGGGCAACTACAGGGGCCCACTACTGGGGGCAACTACAGGGGCCCACTACTGGGGGCAACTACAGGGGCCCACTACTGGGGGCAACTACAGGGGCCTACTACTGGGGGCAACTACAGGGGCTCACTACTGGGAGTAACTACAGGGGCCTCACTACTGGGGGAAACTACAGGGGCCTACTACTGGGGGAAACTACAGGGTGCTCACTACAAGGGGCAACTACAGGGGCCTCACTACTGGGGGTAACTACAGGGGCCTCACTACTGGGGGTAACAACAGGGGCCTCACTACTGGGGGCAACTACAGGGGCCTCACTACTGGGGGCAACTACAGGGGTCTCACTACTGGGGGCAACTACAAGGGGCCTCACTACTGGGGGCAACTACCGGGGGCTCACTACTGGGGGCAACTACCGGGGGCTCACTACTGGATGTACTGCATAGGGGGACCATTACTGGGGAGCACTACATAGGCGGACCACTACTGGGGGCATTATATAAAAGGAACTGCATAAGGGGGGCGGCGGCAGCAGGGGCTGGCATAGGTGCTGGGGGGTGGTACATTTTAGTTTGGGGGTGGGGCACCAACATTTATCTTGCCTCCGGGCACCTGGGATGAAGTTAGGCCACTGGGTCCACTAACAAGTAGGTGGTGGTGTAAAGGGAAAGAAATGGAGAATATGTATATGAAGAGGAGCGTGGCATACAGAATGCTTCCTGAACTTCCTGAGTGTAATTATACACGCCCAGAGAGGCAGCCCCAGGTGTACAATCGCACTACCGGTCGCATGAACGGTCGAAGGCGCATACACACAGCACTTTCGGTACGACCAGGCCCTGTTGAATCGGATGAAAATTAAACTGCACAGGAGATGTGATCCTCCGATTCGACCAGTTTTCATCCGTCAAAACAGGATCGAACGTGCGTACACACTATTTCGTTATCGAACGAACAGATCGAAATCGAAAGAACGGCCCAATGATTGTATAGGTGTGTCATGTGAGAAGAGACCCAATATTGGCACCCTGGCCAAATGCAGACATTAGTGCTTTCTGTCCCTGAATGGTTGGAGTTTCACCAAGTGACCGCAAGGGCTGGATGAAGGGTAACCGTCACATTACAAGGACCATGTATTTGTGTATAATGTTACATTCTTCTTAACATTACAAGCTAGCAATATGGGATAGTGTGTGCTCACACAAATAGAAGGCGATCACCACCCTATAGGTGCATCTGCATCACACTGAGGTCTAAAATATTTTCCCAGTTACGCCAGCTTGGAACAACATGGGAGACTCAATTCCAGAGCGAATGAACGACAAGAAGCACATAACCAACACTTCACTGATCATAATTGTCAGGTCAGAGGAGCGACAAAGTACAGGAAAAACGTTTGTTGAGCAGATGTACGTTAGTGGAAGCAATAGCTGGTACACTGCGTGTGCAGAGAGGGGCAGAGAAGTGAGCCTGCACTCTCTATGGGGCCCAGGTTGTATTGGCTTGTTTAGCTGAATTTATGTTGAATTATCAGTGCTGATAATTAAAGCTAATGAATGTTCCCATAAATTAGAGACAGAGGGCCTAATTCAGACCCGCTCGCGAGCGCTGAGCGCTTGCAAGTGGGTCGATGTTGGCCCAGTGCGCATGCGCACAACGGACCCGTCTCCGTCATGCGCATGCGCGAGACCCGGATAGCGACGGCCAAGCCGTCGCTATGGTCTCGTACCAAAGGGGGCGTGCTGTCAATGGTGAGTGACAGCACGTCCCCTTTGGTGGGTGTGCCAGGGGCGTGGCTGCCTAGACGGAGGCGTTCCTATGGGAACGCCTACCGTCTGGTGCCGGCCCCACTGACATCACAAGTGATGTCAGTGGGAGTGCCTTCGGCTCTGATAGAGCCGAAAGCACTCCAGGGCTTGCAGCAGACGAGACCCTACCACGAGGGTCTCGTCGCAAGCCCGATGGTCTTGACCATCGCGGCCATCTTTTTGGCCGCTCGCTATAGCTGTGGGTGGTCACCCACAGCTATGCGAGCGGCCATGAGGCCGCTCTAAAAAAAGAGAAGGACGGCCCTGATTCAGAGCGAGCGCTTTGTCAGAGCGTCCGGCTCTGAATCAGGGCCTCAGGCACCTAAACATGTCACAATATACTGTATAAACACACAGGTTAGAGATTTATTACCCAGGACACAGTGCTCCTCTACTGCATTTCACTTATCACTTCCCAAGCGCATTAACTTGGACATAAATAACAATTGATGATATAGGAGTTTTTAATATTAATTACTTCATTTTGCCTTGATTAAAGTGTACCCATCATGCAGTTCTGAAGAATCTAACATTAATAGTAAAACATGGGTAAAAGGCCTATCAGAATAGTATTGAAACATGCACATGAACAGCGGATGGAAAACACATTAGAATGCATCTAACTTTATTTATAAATACTGACAAAGGACAATAAACAGTTTCAGATTTGCAGTAGTATTCCCATTATCCATAATATTTAATGAACAAGCAATATAAAATTTAGGGAAGTAGAATGGGCAGGTTAGGTGAAGGGGAAAATAATGGAAAAATAATTGGGGGCAGAGGAATCAGCGGCCTATGATTATAGGGCCTGATTCAGAGATGGACACTAGAGCAGTCCACTGCATCTTTGTACGCAGTGGCTGTGCTAATATAGGCAAATGCCACTCCCACTGACATCACTTGTCATGTCAGTGGGGCCGGCCCCAGATGGTAGGCGTTCCCATGGGAACGCCTCTGTCTGGGCAGCCACGCCCCCGGCATGCCCACCAAAGAGGGCGTGCTGTCACTCACCATCGACAGCACGCCCCCTTTGGTACGAGACCCGGAGCGACGGCTTGCCCGTCGCTATCCGGGTCTCGCGCATGTGCACTGGGCCAACATCGACCTGCTTGCGAGCACTCAGCGCTCGCGAGCGGGTCTGAATCAGGCCCGCAGTCTGTCCGTGTCCCATCTTACACAACAATAACGTTCTGTCAATATGAAGATATATTTCAGCAATCCCGCCATATAGCAAGAGCAAATTGGCTGTACAAGCAGGAAAATACACTTTCAATGGGGAAATACAATACTGTGCAAATGTTTTAGGCAGGTGTGACCTCCCTTTGCCTTCAAAACAGCATCAATTCTTCTAGGTACACTTGCACAAAGTCAGGGATTTTGTAGGATTATTGTCAGGTGTATGATTAGCCAATCATGCCAAACAGGTGATAATGATCATCATTTTCATGAAACACAGTCATTAACTGAAACAGAAACAGCTGTGTAGGAGGATTAAACCTGGGTGAGGGACATTAAAACTCTGCTACAAAGGTGAGGTTGTGGAAGACCGTTTCATGTCACAGGTCATACACCATGGCAAGAGTGAGCACAGCAACAAGACACACGGTAGTTGTACTGCATCAGCAAGGTCTCTCTCAGGCAAAGATTTTAAAGCAGACTGGGGTTTCAACATGTGCTCTTCAAGCTCTTTTGAAGAAGCACAAAGACACGGGCAACGCTGAGGACCGTAGACGCAGTGGTCGGCAAAGGAAACTCAGTGCATCAGATGAAAGACACATCATACTTACTTTCCTTCTAAATCGGAAGATGTCCAGCAGTGCCAACAGCTCAGAACTGGCAGAAACCAGTGGGACCCAGGCATACTCATCAACTGTTCGGAGAAGTCTGGCCAGAAGTGGTCTTAATGGAAGAATAACGGCCAAAAAGCCATAGTTTCGACATGGAAACAAGGCCAAGCAACTCAACTATGCATGAAAACATAGGAACTGGGGAGCAGAAAAATGGCAGCAAGTGCTCTGGATTGATAAATCAAAATTTGTTTACAGAAGGGCTGGAGAGAGGTACAATAATGAGTGTCTGCAGGCAACAGTAAACCATGATGGAAGTTGCTTGCAAGTTTGGGGCTGCATTTCAGCAAATGGAGTTGTGGACTTGGTCAGGGTTAATGTTAGTGTCCTCAATGCTGAGAAATACAGGCAGGTACTTATCCATCATGCAATACCATCAGGGAGGCGTATGATTGGCTCCTAGTTTATTCTGCAGCAGGACAACGCCCCCAAACATATAGCCAATGGCAGAAGAAAAAGGGGGGAGGAGCAGGTGCACACTATAAGGACTAAGAATTCTAGGGACCAGACCCTCCTTTTTCCTATGTGTGTTTATTTAAGGTACATTTGAAGGTGAGACCCCTTCTCTTGGGCTAGCACTCCTCCTACCTGCCCCAGGTGATTTTAATTGTTATGGGTCCTTGCATTGCAGTACACACATCTAAAGGGTCCAATGAAAGGTAAGTCCTAGATAAATGAATTAGTGTGGCAGTATTAGGAATGTTAGGGACCCACCTGTATAAGGTTCACCGTGACGTGGTAGGTGGGCAAATATTTTTGGCTAAACATGTACTAAGAAACCTTACTTTTAAAACCATGTTAATTGTTGCAGTTTATTATAGACTTTTTGATCACTAGAATTCTTAGTGCTTATAGGGGGAGATTTAATAAAACTTGGAGAGAGATAAAATTGGAGATAAATAGCACCAACCAATCAGCTCCTAACTGTCACTTTACAGGCTGTGTTTGAAAAATGACAGTTGGGAGATGATTGGTTGGTGCTATTTATCTCCAATTTTCTCTCTCTCCAAGCTTTATTAAATCTCCCCCATAGTGTGCACCTGCTCCTCCCCCCTTTCTTTTCTGCTGTAGAACTACAAGTCTCAGCATGGTAGCACCTATTATCATATTTAATATTAGGATGTGCAGCCCAGCCCCTCCTTTTCCTATACAGCCAATGTCATTAAGAACTATCTTCAGCGTAAAGAAGAACAAGGAGTTCGGGAAGTGATGATATGGCCCCAACAGATCTCAACATCATCGAGTCTATCTGGGATTACATGAAGAGACAGAAGGATATGAGCAAGCCTACATCCACAGAAGATATGTGCTTAGTTCTCCAAGATGTTTGGAACAACCTCCCTGCTGAGTTCCTTCAAAAACTGTGTGCAAGTGTACCTAGAAGAATTGATGCTGTTTTGAAAGCAAAGAGTGGTCACACCAAATATTGATTTCATTTAGATTTCTCTTCTGTTCATTCACTTTGCATTTTGTTAATTGATAAAAATAAACTATTACAAAATTACATTGTTGAAAGTATTCTTTCTTTGCAGCATTTTTTCCACATCTTCCTAAAACTTTTGCACAGTACTGTATTTCTGACAAATACAGCACAACCATCACTGACATTAATCCATATAATTAAAGACAAAAAAGGCAAAAGTCATCACATACATGAAGTGATAGCCATCCATAAATCTACAGAATTATATAATCTAGATGCTCAAGTTTACCCAGAATAGAGGAACCTCAGGCAAAAAACACATCAGGAGCACGCATCATCAGAGACATAGCCGGTACACACAGGCCGATGTGAACGATATGTCTTCCAATCGGGCGACATATTGTCTAGTGTGTACCAGGCATAAAACTAAACATACTACCAAAAGAGAATAAGGATCTCACAGCTCCATCTACTGGTCAATCTCCAAGTTCATAGCAATGGGCCTCATTCAGACCCACTCGCAAGCGGCAGTCCGCTCGCAAATGGGTCGATGGTGTGCACTGCGCATGCGCACGACGGAGGGAGCTCTGTCGTGCGCATGCGCGAGACGCGACGAGCGAAGGACTTTCCTTCGCTCGTTGTGTCTGATCAAAGGGGGCGTGCTGTCGATGTTGATTGACAGCACGCCCCCTTTGGTGGGCGTGCCAGGGGCGTGCCTCCCAGACGGGGGCGTTCCCAAGGGAACGCCTACCGTCAGAAGCCTGCCCACTGACATCACTAGTGATGTCAGTGGGAGTGATTTTGGCTCTGATAGAGCCAAAATCACTCCGGGCCTTGCGGTTGAGAAACTCAACCGCAGGCTCCGGCTTGCAGTGGCGATGGTCGCGATGGTCAAGACCATCGCGGCCATCAACCTGCACGCTCGTATAGGCTGTGAGTGGTGACCCACAGCTATACGAGCGTCCAGGAGGACGCTCCATAATTATGGAGGTGGGCCCTGATACAGAGCGAGCGCTCTGGTCAGAGCGTCCGGCTCTGAATCAGGGCCAATGTGCCTTACAAAATGTCAGTGACAAAGTGGGATGGCTGGTTGCTGGGGAACCTGAGACTGGACTCTTCATGGATCAACAGGATCCTTGCATTATATAAAAATCTAATTTTATAAGATCAGGATCAATGGAACCCTTTGCTGACCGTTCTAGATCACTCATGAAGCGTGTTCGTTTTTAGTAACTGTCCCCACACGTATGTGTGAACAATCCCTCAAACAAACATGGAATCAATTATCAAACAAGGACATATGTATAGCTCCCATAACTCAGGGTCACAGTATACCCTACTAGTGCAGTGTTTTGATGGTTTTGTTTTCACTCATGTTTTGCACTGATTTATGCATTTTTTTTGCTCTCGCTACACATATAGGGGTAAATTCAATTAGCCATGATTCGGCTTGCCGTACAAGTAAGTGCACCCACTGGCCACACTCACGGCAGCTCCGGACTTTGATTTTGGTTTGCAGCCTGTAGAGCTGCTAACATAAACCTGCAGGTCCGGGGTGAGATAGGGACGAGATGAGGTGCCGCTGGCAGTGTTTCCACTATGTTGTAACGGCACTGCACCCTGCTTGCTGCTAACTGTATTGGGGAGGGGAGGGGCATACCTTGCTGCCAACTTTCAAACAGCATTAAAAACAACTAATGTAAAAACAAAAAATGCATGTATGTGTTCAGGCTATTGATAGAATGCCATAGTAGAGAATCTGATTACCATAAAACTGCGCCAGAATAACAATGACAATGGAATATTTGCAATGTCTGAACATGTGGCTCTCCCAGAAAAGCTGGGTCACGTGACACCACTCGGTACTATGATACAAATGGGTGAGAGAAATCAGCATATTCATTCTATGCAGATCTTAGCCGGCAATGTTATTTTGGGTGCTGTGTCTCTGCTAGAGGTGGACAACAGACCTAAAATCCTTAGTAATGCCCAAACGCAGTGTGCGGACTATTAAATAGAGGGAAGCTGGACCAGGTGTTAGAACAGGAAGAGGCGTGACTCTACGTGCGTCAGGGTGCTGTAATGACAGCTTCGCATAAGGTAGCCTGGGGTGGTTTATTTTAGAAACAAATGTAAAACCTGCCAAGAACACAACCAAAGACGTTTAACAAATATACAGCTAATCAGCTTATACAGTGTGTCTTTTGTCTCTCTTTCCCCATAATGTCCCTTCTAACAAAGACATATAAAAAAATTATAGAAAAGCAAATAAAGAATGCTCAGTACAATAAGAATAACCCATACAACCATGTAATTACACCTGGATCACTATGGGAAGCTGCTGTGCCTCTATAACCACCTGTATTAATCTAATAATCTTTGTAGATTGAAAACGTTCCATGGTATAGTGTAATTTTGCAGGCTCATTCCCACATCAATATCAGTGATATGTTTATACAGTACCCACAAAAAATAGCTTGTTTTTTTCAGAAGACTTTGAATCTCCAGAAAGTACAATTACTTTGTTTATACCTCCGCATACAGCAAATAAAATATCCCCAGAATGTTCACACAGTTGAGCGATTATTTGAACCTGTGCACAATTCAGAAAACATCTACGGCACGTGCGTTACACAGATTATACACGCAAAGATGCTGTTTCAAGTTATTGATTTGATATCTTGTGCAACTACAACTAACACTCCGATGATGCTTCTCTCTACAGATGCAGAAAAGGCCTTTGATCGGGTGGATTGGGGCTTCATGGCAGCGGCAGTGTCGGACTGGGGCATAAAGGACCCGCGGGGGAATGCAGTGGTAGGGGCCCATGCTTAAGCGGTATGGTCAGACACCAGAGATGCTTGGCTCACCAATAGGCAAATCTGGTTGTAGTTTCTATAGAAAGGAGCCAAGCTCCCATGTTGATCAGTGGTACTACTCTACCAGGTAACTGACCATATAGTTGAGTAACAACAATGTATGATTTGAGGTCTGGAACCTGACACCTAGAGTATGGGAGTGGGCCCTCAGGCAGTGGGGCCCACCGGGGATTTCCCCTGTACCCCTGTGGGTCAGTCCAACCGTGGGCGGTGGTATTGGGGCGGTTGGGTTTGAGTGATGTGTTTATCCAGAAGATACTCTCTCTATACTGGGCTCCCTCAGAGCAGGTTCAGGTTAACAGAATTCTGTCTAACATGATCCATATTGCAAATGGTACACGACAGGGTTGCCCTCTCTCACCATTGGTCTTTGTGCTCTGCATGGAGGCCTTGGCGAGGGCGATTAGGGCTAATCCGAATATTTCTGGTTTATGTGCGGTGACGCGAGAATATCGTCTTGCCCTTTTTGCTGATGATTTATTGGCTATAATGAATCCGGTTATATCCCTTCCAAATTTTCTGCAAGAATTGAATCGATTTAGTCAGCTGTCTCATTTTAAAATAAATTATTCAAAATCAATGGCTCTTAATGTCACAGCCTCTACGGAGACTGTTTCAGCTCTTAGTTCCTCCTTTCCTTTCAAATGGTGCACATCCCATATACAATATTTAGGGGTACAGATACCAAACAGACTTAATCAGCTGTTTGTTTTCAACCATGCCCCCATGCTTAGCAAACTTCGCAAGGGATTGACCCATTGGTTCCCTCAGAAATTTTCATGGTTAGGTCGGATGAACATAATTAAAATGAATGTGCTCCCTAGACTCCTATATCTGTTTACAACAATTCCTATAGAACTCCCACCTCGCTTTCTGACCAATGAACATAATGTTATTCGTGAGTTTGTATGGGGAGGCAGACGACCTAGGTTTAAACACCAGATTCTCTTTCCACGGAAATCCCAGGGTAGTAGACAGTTTCCTATGATCTCTGCTTACCATCAAGCGACAATGTTAATTAGGATTCTGGATTGGAGCAGGAGTCCTGGGGAGAAGCGATGGGTGGACTTGGAGTCTTATGCCACAAATCTCCATTTACAATTTCTACCATGGTGTTCTAAGGTGTCTCACTCGGACCACCCAACAGTGGGTCCTACTCTATCACTGTGGAGGAGGCTGCGCGCAAAACCTGGTATTTAATCAGTTGTGTCTCCACTTTTACCCATTATACATAACCCCCTTTTTACTCCTGGGATTTCTGGACGTTCTTTGTCCTCCTGGTCAAAGGCAGGTATTACTAGAATGGACACTTGATTTCAGATGGTGCATTTAAGTCTTTTAGACATTTGTTGGCAGAATCAAATTTATGCACTCACGACTACTGGTTCTACCTACATATCCGTCACTTTGCTTCTTTTCTGAGAGGTCTTGTTAAATTCAATAGAGACATGCCATGTGCTCTCATCCTAATGCTCCTGTTCATGTAATTTCCGGCACATATCAAATACTTCTGACATCCCATTTTCCTGATAGTCCGGCATTCCAAGATGTTTGGGAACGGGAATTTCATTCTAGGGGTATACAGATTAATTGGGAGAAGGTGTATCAGGCTGTTAGTACCTGTTCTTCAAGTCTGGAAGTTGTGGAAACACAATATAAAGTACTGCCGAGGTGGTATCGATGCCCGGTTACATTACATAAATTTTCTCCAGGAGTGTCTCTGCTCTGCTGGCGATGTCATCAGGACAGGGGTTCGTTATTCCATGTATGGTGGGACTGCCTATTGATTGTCCCGTTTTGGAGAAAGATTATAGCCTTGGCATCAGAGATTCTGGGTTCACCTGTCCCGACTGGGCCTGATTTTTGGCTCATATTGCACTCAGATTTACCCATTTCTAAATATAAAAAATCTTTACTCAAACATCTGAAAAATGCAATCAGAGCGGTGATACCAGTTCGTGGCGTTCTTCTGTACCTCCCTCCTCACCCTGGGAACGGGTCCAATGCATAGATTTCTTTTTGTCAATGGATGACATTTTTTATTCGACCCCTTAAAAGCATTCTGATTATGTGACACTGTGGTTTGATTGGATGGACTTCAAATCTTCTTCTTCCTATAAGGATTTGATAGCCCATGATTAAGTATAAGTAACTGTTTTCCTGGGCTATAATATGTAGCTTTGGTTATATATTTGCCAACTAGATCTTGAATGGCCGCACACTTTTATTGTACATTAGATATCTGTGTTCTGCTTTAGATCATTCCTTATGCCCCCCCCCCTCCTTTTTTCCCTTGTGTATCCCTGCTGTTTGCCCTGTATTATGTTTATATGTTTTTGATTGTATTATTATAATTTTTTGCATTTTATGGATATATACAAATTGGATGTCGCACTGGTGTCTTTTTGTGCATCTTGTTTATTATATTGAATGACATTGTTTGTTCAGTTTATTTTTCTCTGTTCTGCTATCGTATATGTACATACAAAAATAACTTTGAAAATAAAGAATGTATAAAAAAAAAAAAAAAAGATGCTGTCGGGACAGACAGTATCAGAAGTGATGGACGATCCTGGGTGGGGGATGGGAGGTGGCCTACAGTGAACACAAAAAAAGTCAGGCTCGAGGGTATGTTATGGCAGTGTCACGGACGTGTTAGCAATAGCGGCTACATTCCCAAACGCATAGCCGCAGCCACAAAGGCCATAGCCAGACGGAGAAACTGCACCTGCCATAGATGATCGATGATGCGCGCGACGGAGCGCCTACGGTGGTGTGTCATGAATCACCGGCGGTGATGATGTTTTTCTCTAGTGTGGCAGTGCTTGCTCAAACATATGCAGGCTACTGCACCAAGGGAAGGCTGATACTAGCATATTATCGCAGCGTTCACATCTGAATGAGTCACAAAATGTGTAGGAATAATTTGGTCATTCACAAAGACATCAAGGACACCTGCCGCATTGAGGGCCTGATTCTCACTTGTAAGCAAGTCCAAAAGCAGAGGCATCTAGCGATTGTTAGCAAATTGTGCATGTGCTACACTGTACATACGCACCTCGATGGAGCCTCTGTGTGTGACCGGTTCTCCCTGCACGTGAAATGGGCGTTTCTGTGGGCGTCTATACACATGAAGCCATACAGATACTGGTATTAGCATTGTTGTATGTAGTGCACTCTGACGCTGCCTCAATCCATAGGAAAGCAGAAAGGCTGATTCGGTGGTCTCTAGGACCTGCCGGAGTGCAGCCAGCAAGACTGTCCTTTAACATGTGTCTCCGTGCGTCTTACTCCATGGTCTCTATACCGAGTGGATGGAACCCAAAGACTCCCCCGTAGTTACTAGCAGTATCAGCATCCTAGGCTGCCACCAGTACACGATACTACAACCGCTGTATTAGGGGGCATTAACGCTACAACCCACCGGCGTCCATTACACCAAGACGACCGGCACACCACAACGTCCAGCAATACCTTAAAGATCTCCAGTCTGCTTCTACTCTATTGTAACTGTACTTGTTATATCAGTGTTATTTGCTACCTGCTGTACCTGCTGATTCTACCAGGTTCAATAAACCTAAAAACTGGTTAAGTTATATCACATGTGGGCTAAACGCCTCTCCAGTCAGTCCTCAATGCTGCTGCTCGGCTCATCTTCCTCTCCAAACGCTCTACATCTGCCTCCCCTCTCCTACAAGTTCTCCACTGGCTCCCCTTCCCTTTCAGAACCCAATTAAAGGTTCTCACACTCACTGAGAAAGCCCTCACCCAATCTTCTCCCATTGACATCTCGGACCTCATCTCCCTTCACTCTCCTGTCTGCCACTCCCGCCTCCAAGATTTTGCCCGCGCTGCCCCCCACCTTTTGGAACTCTCTCCCTCTTCCCATCAGACTCTCCACCTTTCTACAATCCTTCAAATGGGTTCTCAAGACCCACTACTTCATCAAAGCCTTCCAGCTCTCATCTTATCTTGCTGCTACATAGTCCTTCCTCCCTGCCTTCTCCTTCTGTGTCACACCTGTTTGTCTGCCCATCCCCTTTAGAATGTAAGCTCTACCCTCTTATGCTTCTCCTTACTCTACTTTCATCTACTCCTTACTCCCCACTAGGGCACCTAACACTTGGTTACTTTGCTCTGTTGCTTATCTGGGTGTTATGGTCGCTAAAATAGCAATGTATATTATCCACGTCTTTGTCCTGTATTGTATTGTACTGTAAGTCACTGGTTAACCTATAAATGATAATAATAATAACCGCCATCAGCACCAAACAACTGCACAACACGTCCCATCACATAAACTATGGCCACGTGTATTACCACCCTGGTTTACCAAACAATCTGGGACAAACAATTATCCACCACTGACTGTTGCACACTCTGCGACACATTATAACGCTATTACACACTCTGCTAATAGATTATGGGTCCAGTGCCCAGACCCTCAGCATCGTACTAATTCTATTCTCCGCTACTAAGCATAAGGAAGTAAATTAGCCGTCTGCATGTGACTCAGAATTAGGACCTAAATGAGGAGACCCCTATTTTATTTGACTCAAGGTGGGGGAGATCTGGACAATTGATCCCCCCCACCCCCAATTCTGGCAATTACTATTAAGGAGTATATTGTTGGAAAGAAGCCACTCACCTCTTTCAAATGAAAGTGTACTCTCACATGTATTTGAACAAGCATGTTGGGGATAGGGCACATTTGTTTTCCGCAATCCAAGATGGTATAGGATCTAATTTATCAACAAGCTTTATCATTGCGCAACAAGTTTTAAAACTCATTGTGTATGATAAATGGTGCTCCAGCTTATCAAATCCCTACTGTCATTTTTCAAACGGCAGGAGATGATTGGCTGGAGCACCATTATATGCAACACGTTTTAAAACTTGTTGCTTATTATAAAGCTTTTTGATAAATTAGCTCCATAGTCTGGTGATCACCATACATTGGGGGAGATGTAGCAAGTGCTGAAAAGTGATCAAGTGGAGAGTGATAAACGACCAAGCAATCCTAACTGTCATTTTTCAAACACAGCCTGTAGCATGACAGTTAGCAGCTGATTGGTTGGTACTTTATCACTTTCCAGAGCTTAGTACATCTCCCCCTATAACTTAACGACCATATCATTTGACAAAGGGGACTCTTCCATCCTTGGACTTTCTTGGTGTTCTGCAGTATAGGGGAATACTGGGCCTGATTCAAAGCCGGACGCTCTTTAAGAGCGCTCGCTCTGAATCAGGGCGTCCCTGTTTTATTTTAAAGACAGCCTCCTGGCCGCTCGCTAAGCTGTGGGTGACCACCCACAGCTTCAGCTAGCGGCCAGGTGATGGTCGCGATGGTCACGACCATCGCGGCTTGCGACGAGACCCTTGTTCCCGCAAGCCCCAGTGAGCTTTCGGCTCTAATAGAGCCGGAAACTCACCGACTGACACCACTCGTCAATCACAATCACAATCAACAGCTGCCCTGCTTTGGTGCGAGACCCGCAGCGACGGAGCGCCCGTCGCTGGCCAGGTCTCGCGAATGCGCACGCCGGAGCAGGGGTGTGTGCGCATGCACAGTGGGGGACCATTGACCCGCTTGCAAGCGCTGTGTGCTCGCAAGCGGGTCTGAATCAGGCCCACTGTCTTGTGATCACACAATAATAACTGTAAATAAGGATGCTCCCTGATGTGTATGTGCCAGGAGGGGGGTGATGGGACTTTATGTCTCCCACCCCATCCCCTACATTGCAGAATGTTTTTCTGTAGTGTAGCAGAGCACCAGCTCACTCAGGGCCTGATTCAGAGATGAACACAGTAAACATCACTGCTGCGTCTTAAGACAGAGCAGTTGATGCTAACATATGCTAATGCCGCAGGAGGCGTCTGAGGAGAAAAGTCGCCTCCTGACAGCGTTACAGCCATCAGATCATCTGCGATATCATCAGCCATCAGAGTAATCCTGAGGTTGCTTAGATTGGTCCTCGCAGCTCTGTAGCCGAGGCCAGGAAGACGCCCGCTTTCCAAAACAGAAGCCGGTACCCGCCCCAAGACGGCCACAGCCTGTCAATCAGGCTACGGTTCAGGTCACACTGCGTGCGATAACGAAGGACATGTGCAGAACAGATCCTGTGCATGCGCAGATGCCTGACCATCGGAGATGCACACCAGGGGTGTATCTACCCATTGGCCAGGATGGCACTCGTCAGGGGCGCCGACCAAAGGGGGGGCGCCGTCCGGCAGTGCCACCAGCAGCCAATGGGTGGACTATTCCCCCGGCCCCACAAGTGTAGGGCAGACCGCATTGAGGGCCTGATTCAGACCTGCTCGTGAGCACTATGCGCTCGCAAGCGGGTCGATGGTGGCCCAGTGCGCATACGCAAGACCCGGATAGCGACGGGCAAACTGTCACTCCGGGTCTCGTACAAAAGGGGGCGTGCTGTCGATGTTGAGTGACAGCACACCCCCTTTTGTGGGCGGGCCGGGGGCGTGGCTGCCCAGACGGAGGCGTTCCCATGGGAATGCCTACCGTCTGGGGCCGGCCCCACTGACATCACAAGTGATGTCAGTGGGAGTGCTTTCGGCTCTGATCTTCCTGGCCACCCACAGCTATGCGAGCGGCCAGGAGGCCGCTCTGAAAAACAAGAGGGACGGCCCTGATTCAGAGCGAGCGCTCTGTCAGAGCATCCGGCTCTGAATCAGGCCCTGAGAGCAGTCTGCCCTACACAGTTTACAAACACATAGCCGCCAGCGGCGGCTGTGTGTTTGTAATAGCAGCCAGCCAATGAGAGTCAGACAGACTCTAATTTGCTGCTGTATCATCCGCGGAGGGAGCCGGCTGGAGCGCACTCATGAGCTCCGTCTCCTGGCTCCCCCCGCAGCATGTAATGGGAGAGACGTCATACGTCATGCACACTATGGGTGGACTACTACTGGGGGCACTGTATAGGAGGACTACTACTGGGGGCAATGTATAGGAGGACTACTACAGGGGGCACTGTAAAGGGGGTCTACTACTGGGGGCACTGTATAGGGGGACTACTACTGGGGCACTGTATAGGTGGACTATTACTGGGGGCACTGTATAGGGGGGACTACTACTGGGGGCAATGCATCATTGGGGCACTGTATAGGGAGACTACTACTGGGGGCAATGTTGCATATGGGGGACTACTACTGGGGGCACTGTATGGTGGGGACTACTACTGCAGCATAGGGGGGATTACTACTGGGGGCACTGTATAGGGGGGACTACTACTGGGGACAATGCAGCATAGGGGGGATTACTACTGGGGGCACTGCCAGGGGCGCTTGGATCTCTAGATACACCCCTGATGCACACAAACCATCGGGTTAGCGTACATCTCTGAATGAGGCCCTCGGTGACATCATCGTGCATCTGCGCGACATCGTCATTAATGTCCGTCTTCCTCCATGACTCCTCATCCACATTTTTGATGTATATACAGACGAGTCCTATCTTTTGTACACACTGAAGAGGTTAAAAGTAAACACACCTAGGTATGAGGAGCCAATAAATGGACTCTTACAGCTCTTGCAGAGGGACACAAGCTGACACATTTTTGGTTAAGTCATATTATTGGTAGAAAAATAAACATCATGGGCCTCAATGCAGCTGCGAATGAGTCTTTTTCCACAGCACAACTGCATCTTTATGCGAATGGCGCAGCCGATGGGACTTGCACAGAAGCTCACCAGGTGCGGCACTAATCTGCTGCTTTACGAATTAAGATGCAGAACAAAAACTAACTTTGCACCAGCCCTATGGAGGTGCAGAATGTCTGCCTGTACATGGCCACAGAAATCAGTGCAACTGAGGAAAGAGACGCAGTCGCTGACCATGACAAGCCTGCATCTGGCTAGCCAACCCCTTGTTACCGTCCAGGAATGCCCACTGACAATAACTCTCTCTGCGTCCCTCAACGGTCACCATCTGAAAGCATGCGCAGAACAACTCGCACGCATGCGCAGAATGAAATAACTGTCCGCTTGCGTCCGACATGGAAACTGCGTCCACCTCTGAATCAGGCCCCATATGAGCATAGCGGATAATGGGACTTGTTAAATAGTCCTACACTAGTCTGAATTACAGTATATCAGAACTTTCCCTCCAAGTCCATGAGGGTTATAAAGAAGCCGTGGAACGAGTGCTACGTATCAGCTTTCATTGCACTGCACATTGGTTTGCCAAATACCGACACAAGTAATATGAATCTGAGATATAAAAAGAGCCTACAGAAGTACTGCCACTAGTTACGGGTGGTGAATAATGGGCTTATTTATTAATACGGTGCAAGCTGCAGAAAAGTGCTGTAACCGATAGCAACCAATAAGACATTATCTTTACTTACTCTGATTACATTAAACTACAACAGCTTGTATGTGACTGGTGCTCTTGGGACCATGTTCAGCCCCTATACTATGTTACATACAGTAAGTGATGTCTATTTGCCATTTTACACTTCCGCTGATGTAATTTATCACCTGTTTGTAGCGAACATTTTTGTGAAACTGGTTCTTCAATGTTTCTTACATGCGGGTTTACACACCAGTCTGTACAATTTGTCTCTTCTCTGATTGTGATAGGAGAGTACATCACACACCCTTATCCTGCTCTGCCCAGAATACAACAGTCTGCTCCTGTCTCAGACAAGCATCGGAGCTAAGGAAATGGTCAGAGAGTGGCAAGACAATCATAAAGGAGAAAAAGACAGTTGTAGCCTACATCCATGTTCTATAAATACAAGTAACGTGTATGTGAATGGGGTGACATCATTATAAAGTAATAAGCTCAGTTTTTTATATCCTGAATTATTGATAAGGGACCAAAACCGATCTTTACATGGATGCATCTAAAAGAACTGGAATAAAAAGTCTTTTCCCAGCTTTGGGCTATTCATGTAGCGGATTTCTTTTGTGAGCTCCCCATTTTCTGTTTTTGCTTCCCGATACTAAAGTTTGGGGATATCGACCGGTCGGCAATTCATTAAACTGCTATAAGCTCCTTGTTTTACCGCAGTATGAAGATGAAAACATAATGCCACCTCAGGATTGCGGTACGCTGTATTTTATTGCCCGCGACCTGCAGCCCTGGGCAAAATTGGAGCTGCGCATGTGCGATTTGCATGAGGCAACACCCCGTGACAATGCCCCCCCCCCCATGATCTGTGGTCATGCCTCCATGATTTTCCCATGCCTATGACACACACAGGACAGACTGGGGGCCAACTCTTGCCCCCAGTCTGTCCTTAGCACATCTGAAGACACCAGAAGACAAGTATTAATCTTTGAATTACTACATGATTTGAAAAATGTTTGTCATAAACGCAAACTGTCCATCACTTAACCATGTCACCACGTGGTCTCAATCACCCTCTTGCACCCTCCAATTCTCCCACTCCTGCTTCCTCCCCTTACACTGGCCAACTCCTGATGTCTCTCGTTTATCTCCCCCCTCCCTTTAGACTGTAAGCTCCATGAGCAGGGCCCTCCTCCCTCCTGTTCTCATTTCCTATTTCTCTTGCACACAAGCTACACTCTACACCTCCTTCTTGGGCTCTCTGCCCCTGGACTCCAGTCCTCCGTTGTTTTCGTTTCTTCAGATGACCTAAACCCGTTATATGCGCCCCACATTAATAGGTCCAGGTTTCAGCTTATGCTGAATATTTCCACCGCACCCCTTACATCAGTGGCTGTGTTGAGAATTATAGTTCTATTTGTTACTTGTCTACTGTATTGTCCTGCACTGTTTTACCCTATTCTGTCTTATTGTTTTCCCCTCTGTACGACGCTGTGGACTATTATTATTAATAATATGTTAGTTCTCACAACCTAGTTAATTGTTTATAAATAAGTTAAATAAAGAGATGCGGTGAGTAAGCCATTTACTGACCTTTTTGCTGGAATTTTCACTTATCACTGCTTGATTAATAGACCCTTTAGTTCCTAATTAATATATGATTCAACAAAATTAGCAATTCCACTAGATGTAGGTGATAGGTCCAAGGTAAAACTGTTTTTCTCCTTCAGCTGATCTTATCAGGAACAGAAGCAGGCAAGTGACATTCTGTTCCATGCCAAAGGCACAACCTGTTCTGACCGCCTGCCCGCGACTTTCCCCAGGAGGCACCACCAGGTCACTATGTGAACTTACAAAAGGATTAAATCTGAACAGCCGTGTGCATTACAGGCACAGGATTTAAAGTATACAAAACACCCTGAGCACTTACACTCTTTTTGTGAGACACATTACAAGATACCAGGCAACCATAGCTTGTAGCAATCAGTGAAGCATCACTAAACTAGCAATGCTCTGTCTCAGTAACTTGTTACCCTTTTCTAAATGTATAAACACACATGTCAGATGGTCAGAAAGATTAGACAAGAAATGTTATAGTAGTTACAAAGAGCACCAATCCCGCACCAGCCATCTATTATGTCATTTATAGTTTATAGTTTTGTTTGTCCTCTCTCCAATTAGCTGTTACTCAGTTCATCTGTATCTACAGATTAAATATAAAGCTTACTGAGGTGCTACCCACTACTTAAACATTATAGAAATCACATATACAAAGAAGAAAAGTAAGTAGTTTTATTGGGTGCACTGGGACCCACGTTGGTAATTTAAAATTTCATATTTTTAATAGGTATGCATTAAAATATCTCACTGTATTACATTTATTAAAATGGTGAAATATAAAAAGATAGAATTGTGCAAAAGAGAGGAAAATTAACGTGTACAATAAAATATGCAAAACAAAACCGTTGTCAATTTGTCATTCTTTCAATATGATCAGTGTTTAGTAGGAATGAGCGGGTTCGGTTCCCTGAGAACCGAACCCACCCAAATTTCGGGGATCCGGGGCGCCCCTCGGATCTCTCCTCCTGCCCCGGATCCCTAATCGAGGCAAAGCCTCGAGATCCTCTGTGTCGGATCTCGAGGTTTTGCCTCGAGTGGCCATTTTTAAAAATGCCTGATTGGCTGACAGAGCCATCTGTCACGGCTCTCAGCCAATCAGCGTTATGGTGCTCATTTGCATGTAGCACGGACCCGGGAGATCCGTGCTACATGCATCTGTGTGATTGACACAGAGCACGGATGGTCCAGTGAGACCCGTCTGTGCTGCTGTGTATTTTAATGACACAGATGCACGCACGGACCAGGAGATCAGTGCTACTTGCATCTGTGTCATTGACACAGAGCACTGACGGGTCCGTGAGACCCGTCTGTGCTGCCGCAGTAAAAAAAAAAAAAAAACCTGTGTGAAAAAAATTAAAAAATGGCGTGCCCCCCCCCCCCCAAAAAAAAAGAGCAACCAGCCCCAGGCATTACTGACTCAGTGCTGGGTGTGCTTAAATACAGGGGACAAATGACGTAGGGGTACCCCGTACTTAAGCACAACCAGCACAGGGCTAGTCAGAACCAGCCCTGGTTGCCAAAATATCGGATCAGAGCACTGGGCCCTGATCCGATCCTGGTTCTGGAAATACAGGGGGAAAAAATAAGTAGGGTTCCCCTGTGTCTTCCAGAACCAGCACCAAACTTTTTCTAGCAGGGGGCTGATGCCACAGCCAGGGGAGCCCTTTCACCGGGCCCCCAGCCGCAGCCACAGCCCTGACCGCTAGTCAGCCCAGGCCGAGGATCCCTGGAGAGCTGGAGACCCCCCCAATAAAGGGGTCCCCCTCTCCAGGGCACCCCAGGCCCAGGCTGATAGCCCGGGGCTATCCCCGCCACCCCAGGTGGCGGTGTGTGGCGGGTTGATTGTGTGGTGTGGTGTAAATAAATAATAGCAAACATTGTCAGTGCTCTGTGTCGATGAGACAGATGCAAGTAGCACGGATCTCCTGGTCCGTGCGTGCATCTGTGCAATTGAAATACACAGTAGCACAGACTGGTCTCACTGACCCGTCCGAGGTCTGTGTCAGTCACACAGATGCATGTAGCATGGATCTCCCGAGTCCGAGCTACATACAAATGGGCAACATAACGTTGGCTTCCTGTCTGCCACTGCAGTGCCACTCCTAGATGGGCCACGTGTTTGTGCCGCCCACTTGTGTCGCTTAGCATAGTCATCCAGCTACCTTGGTGCAACCTTTTGGCCTAAAAACAATATTCTGAGGTGTTCAGAAAAGACTGGAAATTAATGTTATTGATGTTATTAATAGCGTAGGAACAAAAAAAGGCCCATCCGAAAGGAGCCCATTCCTGCGATGTGGCCGGAGGCTGCTGCGCATGCGCAGTCCCGCGGACTACACATGAACGGCGCCCACTGCCGGCGGAGGGATCTGGGAGATCCCTTCGCCGGCTGAAATGCGATAAGTCCCCATAGGCTACAGCGGCTACCGCTATCTTCAGATGGCGTTAGCTGCTGGGGCCAATATCGGGAATGCTTCGAATTCCCGATATTGATACATTTGGCAGCATCGCATCCCCCATAGAAACCTATGGGGGAGGCGGCTGCCAGCGACAATGGAGGGATCGCAGCAGGTATCCCTCCTTCATACATCCGGGGGATACTTAATATTTGAGGTAAACCCCCGAAAACAGCTGTTTTCGGGGAATTTACCTCAAATTCCCTTTGATAAATGGGCCCCTAAATACCTTCATCAGCTCCTAGAAGGAAGTAGCAAATTGTATCAAACAATGCAGTGACTAATATTGTGTATAGTCAGTATTCCAAACTGATACAGGGTCTTCTCTTCCTATTCTTAGATGTCTTATCCTTATGTATTGCCATGCAATGCAGTATAGTATAATTCTTAGCTATGCAGTATACACAAATATATGTTGTAGTTCTGAGTCTTTTATCTATAAGGTTTAATCACACACAGCAGGTATATTATGTTAGTATATAGTTGGTCAACACACCTAGTATTAATGGGTATCCACTACATGTGATATATATATTAGTAGTTCCCATTATATTATTATTTATTACCAGTTATTTATATAGTGCACACATATTACGCAGCACTTTACAGAGAATATTTGGCTATTCACATCAGTCCCTGCCCCAGTGGAGCTTACACTCTATCTTTCCTACCACATGTTCACCCACATACACACCAGGGTATATTTTTGTTGGGAGCCAATTAACCTACCAGTATATTTTTGGAGTGTGGGAGGAAACCGGAGCACCCGGAGGAAACCCACGCAAGCACAGGGAGAATATACAAACTCCACACAGTTACAGCTATGGTGGGAATTGAACCCATGACCTCATTGCTGTGAGGCAGTAACGCTAACCATTACACCATCTGTATCATATGTGTGTGAATCACACACCATAAAAAAGGCAATTGCAATCATTCCCAGCACTGTGTATAGCACATGTATCATTTTATACATCAGTAGCTGGAGCACAGGCCTCATATATTTAGCCTAGCTTTCAATAATCATAGGCAATAGCAATTAGTCTCAGCACTATGTATAGCGCATTTATCATTTTAACTTAGACATCAATGGCTGGGGTTTATATCCATTTAGCAACATATTAGCTTTGAATTTAGTTACATGACATTAACAATCGGTTACAGATAGCCTACGGCCGTTTCACCGGTCAGGCTTTCTCAAGGCATGAGTGAAACGGCCGTAGGTTATCTGTAACCGATTGTTAATGTCATGTAACTAAATTCAAGCAGCCGGGAAGAACTGACAGCCGGAGTGAGCTAAAACGACCCTGCAGCTTGTCAGCGCGGCAATCCCAGCAGGGTGCTGGTAAAGGGACAGGGCGCCAAGCGGGAATGCTATATTGGCTCTACCAGGTGTAGGTAACGGTGCAACTCATTAGACAGATAAAAAGCAGTGAGTTGCCAGCGATATCCAAGGGAGCAGAGAGAGAGGGGGGTACTTACTGCCCAGGCTTGATGGAGGGGAGCAGCAGAGCCCAGGTACACCATCCCCTGTAACACTGCTTACCTGTCAGCGGCAGCAGCCTCTCTCTCCAGCCCAGCACATGCTGCCGTGTGCTGGGCTGTGGCAGCTGCTGCAAGATGTGCAGGGCAGGGCGATCGCATGGATCTCCCCAGCCCCCTCTCCCTGCGATCTGCCCCTGGCCATCCGGTGCAGTGTGCACCACACATACTTTGTGTGTAGGGTGCGTGGTCACACATCCACTATTTGGACACGCTCCCCCAGTACTGGTACAAGTGTCCAAAATATGTGTAGCCCCATCACACTGTTTTTCTTTTTTAAGGTATATATACAATTAGTTCTCATGCCCATATATACAGCTCTGTAAAAACCCGTTAATATAGATCTTGCCTGAAGGTTAGTTAAACCTGTGTACATTGGGTATCTATGTATTATCTCATTCATGTGGGCATGGCTTGATTAGAATGTGGGTGTGGCTTGATTAGAATGTGGGTGTGGCTTGATTAGAGTGTGGGTGTGGCTAGGCTGACAGATCAGTGTATGAGCACCTGGGCTTTATGTGCAATAGTCAGTAAGGATCACTGTCTACATTAACATTCCATAATATATCTAACAAATCTTGAATGACATCGTCCTGATAATGATAGTTCACTTTTTATTTTTAACTCTTTATTTTTGAACGGACACAAGTGATAGGTACAAAGATCAGTATAGGCTAGAGATACAAAGCCTGTTTTTATATTTTTAAAAACAAAGGCAAATATGTGAACATAAAAACAAATGAGCAGTAAAGGAAATTGTTGGTAAGAAGAAAAGGGGGGGGGGTTGGGTAAGATACAGTAGCTAACTTTAAATGTACTCCTCTTATAAACATGGGGTTGCAAGATGGTTAATAAATGGGTGGAAGTGGCTCTAACATACCACCACTCAGACAAATCCTTATGCTGCTTTTCTGACATAGGGCCTGTTTCAGCAGCGTTCGCAACAGCGATTAAACACGCAATCGGCCGATTGTTGCGTTCTGCACAACACTCCACTGCAGTCGGGACTGCTATTGCAGTGATTACGCAGACCCATCGCAGAGTAATTGACAGGAAGTACCATTTGGGAGAGGTGACAGGGGGGTGGTCGGCGAAACACAGTGGTGCCAGTGCACTTGAATGCTGTTGTGTGGGCATGCATAAATTAGCCACTGTGATGCCATACGCAGCTTGGGCTTTCACTGCGTGCGATGAGGTTAGCAATTCCTGTGTAAGGTCAGAACTTGTGCAAGTGTGCGTGAGGCTGCGATGGTACTCGATGTTACCGATGGTTTCGCAGTCTTGCAAAGTATTACGGATGTGTGTAAGGTAAGGTGGGCGTCCTTATGTTGTGCTGCGATGGCATAGCGATCGCAGAGGATTAGCATACCTGCGCAGTGAGACTGCATGCGTAATCGCTATTGCGATCGCAGTTGCAATCCATACTGAATCAGGAATCTGCAATCAGCAGTGCACTTGCATGCTCTGCTGAATCAGGCCCATAATTGTTACGGCTACTTATCCTCCTAACAACTATAATGTGTGCTGCCCTGATCTGCAGTCGTTAAGGTGAATTCAGTTTAAGCTGACCTGAAGATGGTGATCTATTAATCACTGAGGGACACTTTGTCTATACTCACTTCAGGGACCAATGGGTACAAACCATTCATCAGGGAGATCAATATGTTCCTATTTTGAGTTCCGGATGGTAAACACAGTGCAGGCGGATGAG
The DNA here is from genome assembly GCA_031769625.1 of Taudactylus pleione. Classification (NCBI taxonomy): domain Eukaryota; kingdom Metazoa; phylum Chordata; class Amphibia; order Anura; family Myobatrachidae; genus Taudactylus; species Taudactylus pleione. The sequence continues at coordinate 13,382,616 of JAUIMM010000327.1, read as the reverse complement.
CCGCTGGCTCTAGAAATAGCCTAGGCAAATGAGCACTGCCACATTTAGCATTAGACACAGACGTCCGGTGAGTAGCAGAGATTATAAGACGGCTCTTTCTCTGCACAGCTCCTAAGTCTAACATTTTCTCTTTCATCTGCAAACAAATATAGAAAAATCAAAATGATGCAATTTTAACTGAGATGGGGATGAGCGGTGTAGGGGAGCTGTAACCTCTGCTCTGTGACACTAATAACACACAACAGAGCGTTATGTGTAACATCTGCGGCCGGCGAGTGGAGTATTTACACATCAAAATGGAGCATTAGGGGGTATATTTACTAAAGTGAAAGTTTTTAGAAGTGGAGATATTACCCATAGCAACCAATCAGATTATATTTAACAGTTATCTAGCACCTTATAGAAGATAATAGCTAGAATCTGATTGGTTGCTATGGGCAACATCTCCACTTCTAAAACCCGCACTTTAGCAAATATACCCCATAGATATGAAAGGTGTCCTGGGCAAATAACACAACACCAACCAATCTTGCAAAACAAGTCACAAATACTTAGGATTTAGCCAAATCCGGAACCAACTCTTGGATTCTGTGAATCCCCAATGAAATTAAATCCAGATATGTAAAAAATATGTTGATCCATTTTAGAATTATTCCTTGGGGTAAATTTACAGAAGGATTTAAAACCAGACTGGTCTTGCGTGCATTACTACTGCCCATTTAGATCCAGCGCTCACAGCCACCTTTAGTAAATATGCCCCCTAGCAATAAACGCTGCTCAAGGAGTGATTGAATCAGAGAAATGTTGATTAGATCTCTAGAGGATAATAAAGTCCTAGGGGTCTGACGCAGGGTTGAATGCTGATAAGTTTTGTGGGCGGATCTTAATTGTTTTCACCCTGGACGTGCCGAAAGCACGCGAGTATGGGTGGTTAGAGCCGGAGGACACTCAGTCACATCCCCACTGGCGGCTGGAGGGGCATCACTGGGAGGTAACAGGGTATTCCAGCGTAAATAAAGTCTGGCGAGGGCTATACAGACTTGTGTGTACACGTAATTACACCTGTTTTCAGATGGATCTCCTTCTTAAGGGATAGATCTGGTACAAGTGCCCACTGATAATGTTGGCTATATGAACCCAAGTTAGGGGCGGTCGCATAGATGCCTACAACTCAGCATGCAGGCGAATATGTGCATTCAGGTGCGGTCACACAATTTGGAAACAATTACGAAAGATTAGTGTTCAGCTGTACTTCTGCCCCACACTATACACATTAGTACAGCAATGGGTACACTCATTATAATAAGCAATATATTTAGTATATATACAGCACTATTAAACCAGTGGAAATGCAGACTATCCATTAACTAGGAACTAGTCTGGGGCACAAATCCATTGTGTGTAGAGATAATTTATAAGGTCCACGTATTAGATCCACAGGTGTAAGTGTGAACTAGGAATAAAGTTCCGTTCCAATGAGAATGCAATGACAGGTGTATAGCTGCTGTGTTACTATATTTCAGCCTAGGCAGTTCCATTCTATAAAAGTGCTGATTCAGCAAGAAAACTGTAATGGCCAATATCTATTGGCCTCTGAAGACTCCCATAATATAATCCCTACACCAGGACACCAGGACAGGAGAGGAAAAACAGACCGCTTCCCTCTGATGTCACCTAGGTGTACATCAAAATGTGAATTCTTTTGATTATTGACTAATTTAGGTACATAAAAGTCTGCATTTTATTTATATTACACTGTTGCCCTTGTTTATTATTGTGCCAATGTTGCTCATAATCCCGAAGACTAATTTACAAAATATTAAAATGTTGATGCCCCTCCCTCAGACATTCCCTAATCTTTCTCTCCTCCCTTTCTGTACTCTCATGTTATTTTAATTTTATCATTTAAAATTATATATATTTTTGTTTAGTACATATACTGTTTTAGATATTATGGGGCCTATTCATCATAACTTAAAATTCGATGGAGGTAATTAGGTTTAGAACTTGCATGGAGTTCTACCTAATTACCGGAGGAATTCATCATATCTCCTCTCCATAACTATCTATTCCGAAAAGCTGTCATTTTTGCGATGACAGCTTTTCGGGAAATAGTTATCCCTTTCTACACTAACTTACCGCAGCTGTAATCTGTGCTGTGCATGCGCTGTTACATTCGTAAAACCAGCGCATGCACAGCACTGCCTACAGCTGCGGTAATTTTGTGTCCCCCCCCCCTCCGCTAAGCTCCCCCCCATCCTGCACTCACCTGGCCGCTGCAGCGCCTGCGGCTCTGGTGTCTGCTCTGACACGTGTTCTCCCAGCAGACCACAGTACAGTTTAGAAAAAAATATATATATTTTATTTTTATTTCTAAACTGTATTGTGCTCTGCTGGGAGTACACAGTGTCAGAGCAGACACCGGAACCGGAGGAGGGACCAGAGCGCTGGGGGAAGACGCCGGGGGACCTGCCCACACTGACACAGGTAAGTGTTACCTGCTATTCGCCACCTCACAGTGGCAGATAGTAACTCCATCAAATTCCGAAAATACATAATTTTCGGACTTTGATGAATACCATAATTTCCATATCCCCATACTAATGTACTAATGTATGGGGAGTGTGGAAATTAATGCAGGGGGACTGAACCATGAGATATCAGTGATATCTCCTGTGTTAAGATACTTCATTAATACTAAAATAACGGTATTTAAGGAAAATGTCCTTAAAAACGTTATTTTAGTTTTGATGAATAGGCCCCTATATATACAGTAAGAGGTATCCATTTCTTAAGATACATTTCTGTACATTTGTATCAGCTAATAAGTGCTTTCGATCCCATGTATTGTCGATTTTGACTCTGTTATGTGCTACAGTACATCTGACTCTGTGTATTGCTTTTGATTATGTATAATCTTATACATAATAGTTTGGGAAAAAAATGTTGATGCCCACTGCTCCTTGCACCAATGCCCAGCTTTTGCTAAGTGTTCGGAAACCTTAAAATGCATATGGCCAACATAAACACGGTCTATTCAAAGTTTAACCTATTTCCATTTCAAACATTTATATTTTTCTCCCGAAATACAGCTAAGTTTAGCATCATTTATGTAATAAACTAATCATGTGAGTGAGGGGACGTCACAGCCGTCATTCCTACATGTGCCATTACTGTACATTTCCGAATTTTGATTGCACTTCTTGAAGTAAGTCTGAAAATACACATTCCCATATACAGAGCGCCTTGGAAGGGGCAAAACTGTCTCCTTCAGACTTTTACCTATAAAACGGGGGCATTGCACAATAACAGGCTCTGTGACATCACATAACATTTGTATATGAACATTACTGTGAGTAAGTCAGGAATGTGGCACAATACTCACTCATCATACTGGAAGTCTGTTAACTCCATCAGCTCTCTTACTTCTTCCTCCATTTTCCAGGAGTCTGTACAAAGAACGCAGTGTGAGACAATCGGAGCACAGCTGCATATATGGTATGCAAAACTGATACACAGTAATTAGTTCACAGTGCAAGAACTGGTAAAAGGTAGATTTTTACATACTGTACCTGTTTATACTGTGATTTCCAAGGTTAACGCTGAAAATTCCTGGCCATGCACAAGACAGATAAATGCCTGCAGACTGGTGCCTTGTTGTGTAGCTCTACAGATGTATACAGGTGTGTACTGAAGCAAGGAGAATGACAGGTGTACTAGGTCAAATCTCTTGTACAACCCCCAGCAAGAAACGTCATGCAGACGTGTATTGGACACACTGACAAATGGATTTTAGTGGGTGTGGACAGCCCTTATAACTAACCTGATCTACCACAATTCTCAGCACCACATAAGCCATGCAGGTGAGATCTACATGCCTCAAATCAGGTTTGTTTTTTTGTTAAATTCCACTCCTCATGTACTCATCACATGTGTCCAACCGCATGAGCAGATGCATGAATGTATCCGAATGGGCCAATCATTACAGCACCTGCTGCCAGGGAGGAACCATGGACCTCATTCAGAGTTGTACCCTAATGCGGTTGCAAATTTGTAAGCAGCTGATGTGCGAAAATATGCAAAGGTATTGAGACGCCCCCATGCGCCTATGCAAATCCATGCATCCGCATAAGAAACATCCGCATACGCAGACACAGCATCGGCTACAGAACATTCCATTATCGCAGTCCTGAGAGAGTCTATGGTCGTGCAGAATAGCCGTGGGAATTGAGGCGCCAGAGCCATATTCCTGGAGTACGGAATGGCATTTGCAGGGTGATACATACCCCCAGAACTGCTGCAACACATCTGGGTTCTGTGCCGCCACTCCCTTTTAGCTCCCCCAGACGCTCCCTGATTTTTAATCACATTAGTAATAAATAGTTGCTGCAAGGGGACTACGGTAATGGTCCTTGTCCTTGTTTACTGATAATCGCTCAACTCCACAAACATTGGGATAGCGTACAACTTTGAATCAGGCCCTATGACCAGTGAGGGTACAGTTTTCATTATGTAATGACCAACAGGTAATTCATTAGGTTGAGTAAGGGATGCCGGCGCTCAGGATCCCAGCGGTCATAATCCCGGCACCCGCATCCGGACTGCATTACAATCCCAACACAAGGAGGTAAGAATACTACCCTTCCCCTACCTATCCCTCCCCGCAGCCTAAACCCAGGGTTGCCTACCTTTAACATTCTCTTCCCGGGAGAAGCCCGGGTAAGAGATGCAGCAGGGGGCCGACAGGGGCGGGGCTTGACGATTCGCGTCATTAAGCCCCGCCCGCTCGCGGTAAAATTGCCGCGATTGGGCACAATTTACATAGGGGGCGGGGCCAAATGCTGTGATTCATGCAGAATCACAGCTTAAGCCCCGCCCCCTTCACGGAGACCCGCGATTGCCGCGGGTATTCTCCTAATTCTGCCCACTTCACTAGGAAGTGGGCAGAATGCGGGAGAAATGCCTACCCTTCCGGGGGTGCGGGGGGGTTACCCGAAAAATCGTGAGCCTCCCGCGAAAACCGGGAGGGTAGGCATGTATGCCTAAACCTAACCCTCCCTTCCGTAGCCAAAACCTAACCCTCCCCCCTAGTGCCTTACCCAGTGGCGTAACTATGGAGGGTGCAGTTGCTATGGGGCCTCGCAAGTCCCAGCAAGCAATCTGAACTTTTATTTTTTTCTAAAGATAATTCCAATATAGTTCATATTTTATTAATAAAAGTTTATTTTTGTGTCGATCATTTTCATGTCGAACTTTTGACCCTGTCAAACCTTTTACATGTCTAATGCTGGGTACACACTGGCCGATCAATTGATCGGCCAGTGTATCGTGCCTCCGTCGGCCAGTGTGTACAGACGATATGTCTGTGAACTACGTCGTTCACAAACATATCGCATTGGCTGTGCTGCACAGCCAATGAACAGATATATCTGCAGACATAGCTGTCATCGGCAAGTGTGTACGGGCAATCAGCTGATCGGCCGTACACAGGGGTGCAGAGAGGGGGGGGAGACGCGAGCGGGTACTACTTACCCGGGTCCGGCACAGCTCCCCATCCACAGCAGCCCAGCACACGCTGCTGTGTGTTGGGCTGCACTGAGAGACTGTCCGAGGGTGCTAAAGCAGCAGCACGAGCAGTCTCCTATGCGAAAGGGGGGAGCGATCATGCTGATCGCGCCCCCCTTTGGCTGTGCGCCAGGCTGAGGAGCACACAGCGCCCCCCTCCCCAGCGCGCAGCGCCGTGTCGGAAATGTTTTGGGGGTTTTCTCCGAAGGGGGCATGGCCACGCCTCCCGCAATTAGGCCACGCCCCCTACCCGCCCCCAGTCCGGCTCGATCCGCTTCAGCAGCAGATGATGGTCGTTCAGTGTGTATGAACAACCATCATCTGCAGATATATCTGTCAGGTGTGTACCCACCTGAACGTTAGTGTGTCTGACTTTTGTCTGTGTCAAACTTTTTTCCCAGTCTAACTATTGACTGTCTAACATCTGGTGTCTATCTAGACATTGTCTAACTAATTATTGTCTATCTCTTATATCACACCCTTGAGCACTGGGCTACTAACTACATCCCAATTCATGTAAGTAACACATCCAAATTGTCCTTGTTCCTATTATCTATAATCATAGATAAATAGATATCAAAACAACAGGTTTCTCTGCCGCACAGAAACATTGAAAGTTTGAGCAGCCAGAGAAAAACAATTTCCTGCTTTTGGCAACCATGAGTATATCTAATTAATAATGTCAATGCTATGGTGATAATGTTATTGAAGCATACAAGGATAATTAGTTGAACTTCTCTACTGATTACAGAAACAATTTAATTTCTTGGGTAATAAAAAAAAATGAGTGTAATGCTGGCTATAGGTGCTGTAACATAGCCTCTAGCCCACAATGAGCACAATACACAATGCTGACACTGTTGTAAAGGTTTGGCTCACTATATGCCCATAAATCTAGTCATCTTTCCTCAGTTGTTCTGGAAGTGATCTGGCCAATCAGCCTGGGCAGGAATTGTACTGAAACTGGAATGAACATAGATTAATATACTAACCATCATGTACACATGAAAAAGAGGAGCATAGACCGACCTTCAAAAAAAAGACAATTTTTCTCTTCCATCCTATCTGGGGGACACTGTAACCTTGGGGAGTTTCCAAAGCAGCTCTTTAAGGGTGGGAACTTACAGGCGCAGCGACCTGCAACACCTTTACATCCAAAGGTGGCTCCTTTAGTCATAAACACATTAAAACAAGGTAGCAGTGTCCCCCCGATAAGATGAAAGAGAAAATCTATTATTATTATTATTATTTAAAACAAGTAGACCGCTACGTTATTTCACAATGCTGCTAAATAAGTGACAATTCTAGAACAAAAAATTAACCAAAAGAAAACATATGTGCTTACCATGTAACTTCCTGTACACACAGATGTTGCCACCAATGCCCGCTAAAAGCAAAGACGAAACCTTGCAGTTTGGCCTCACCTTTAACAGTGCTTACATTGTTCTCAAAGTCTTCCTGCAGCAAAGCAACTTGTAACGATGACTTGTGTGGAAGCGCGTGTGTGCACAGGCCCATTTACTTACTTTATGTTTTAGCAGGCTTTAAGAACGTGCTTTGATTTGTGCACAATCTCTAAAGGAAAAGTGAAACCGTGAGACATGAAATGAGAGGGGAAGAAGAGAGTAACGGCAAAAAGTGGAGAAATAAATCAGAATATAAATAAAAATAGAACTTGGGCGCAGTAAGTAGCAAGACTAGTTCCAGGAAAATGATCATCCAGGACAAAGCTTGGAAATATATTCCATCCCAAATAAAGGTGTGACTATAGCAGAGTGCCAGTCCACTAAATAGGTTAAGACTACTCATTATCGGGGCGGGGCCTGACTGTGTTCTAGCACAGATGTGCCTTGCTGGAGCTCAAGCTAAAAACAGCTATAAAGGTGCCTTTACCACCTATATTGGCGACCAGCTTTGTACCCATACCTGCCTGGGGGTGCCTGCTGTCTTCCTGCCCAGCTCTCCTTGCCACCTGGGACGACTATGGCCTCCGTTGATTCGCTGCCTACCTGCCGCCCAAAAGCCACGGCCTCGAGTTTGGGGCCTTGCCCGTGATCCGAGTGCGGCTCGAGCCGCGAACGCAGACTCGCTGGCTCCTTCCCTGGTTGCTCCGGATCCCCCCTGCTTAGCCCTACGTGCCCCTTGATACCCCGCTGACTCCGGCGCTCCGCGGACTCGAGTCTGAGGCCCCAGCGGGAGCCCGCGTGACGTCATCCCCGCGGACACCGTCTTGCTTCCCTGGACAGAGGCCATACCTGACACTGCCTCCGCTTCTCCCTGACGACCTGCTGAGCTGTGTCCTTCCCTCTCAGGGTCTGCTGGACTTGGGGACTGCGGGGACTCTCTCTGGGAGGCTGTGGGCGCCATCTTAGATTTGGGCATCCCAGCCACTGCTCACCTACCATCAGCATACAGCTTGTCCTGCCTCCATCATCCTGTCTGAATGGCTGCTTTACCAAAATATGGCATTCCTATTAGTGGCTGAATATATAGCTCCTCAATGCTCCTCTACCAGCAAGGTAATAACACTCTACTTTGCCATGTTTTTTCAGTGATATCCATCACTCATCCCTATGAGACCTCCACAGTTCATGTTTACTTAATGCTCTGACCGCAACAGAAACCATTTGCCTTTTTATCATAGTTTATATTTACTAACCGAAGAAGCCATTATGCCCAACAAACGGAGTAAGCTATCTACTCTTGCGCCTCCAATCAAATTTGTACCCCAGAAAACCGCTGATTCAATGTCTGCAGGGAGATCCTCAGTGACAACCAAGGCTACTCCCTCTCCTAGCCCTGTAGATACCATTGATCTCATTACTGATGCTCCGCTTACAGTCTGTACACTTCATCAAATGCTTCAGGCATTCCATACAGACCTTACCTTCGATTTTCAAGTCTCCATTAAACAGCTCACCAGTGAAGTGACCTGTATCGGAGATCGCACGAATAACTTGGAGACTAAGATGCAAGAATTAGTTTCCTCCCACAATGATCTGCTGACATCCCATAACTCGGCCTTAACGGAGTTGGTTGCTGTTAAAGACAAATTGGCAGACCTGGAAGACAGATCCAGGAGGAATAATATTAAAATCAGAGGCATCCCGGAATCAATCATTAATGCTGACCTTCAGAACTTTGCTCTGAATATCTTTCAAAAATTGTTGCCCTCCGTGGAAGCTCGCGATTTGCTGATTGATCGCATCCACCGCCTACCGAAGCCCTGATCAGCTCCGGCAGGTTCTTCTAGAGATGTCCTTCTACAGCTTCATCTCTTTCATATTAAAGAAGATATATCAAGGGCTGCATGTGAGTCGGAGGATGCGGAAGCTCTTAATAACCTTCAATTGTTCCCTGATCTCTCGGTCCATACTATTAATAAGCGAAGAACATTCCAACCTCTCACGAAAGCACTCCGGGATAATGATATCCAATATAGATGGGGATTCCCGGTAAAGCTTTTGGTGCGAAAGGATGGCTCCACGTTTATTATCTCCTCCTTGGAGGCTGGCGTCAACTTACTGGCAGAATGGGAAATACAGTATCTGTCTCGGTCCCTACATCCTCCCAAAGTCCCCTTCTCCAACTGGAATGGACTCGAGTGGGATGAAGCCGTGTCGCCTGGTCTTTTTGGACTTCTTCAATACTTCTTGGCTTTCTATTGGCTAAAACTGAATCTGCCCTGCACTGGGCCATTATGGACTATTTTAGCATTTGCTACGAATAAGGTCCTTCCTCAAGAACACTGTTGTTTTTGTATACATAGCCTCGGATCTTTAAAGTGGATGTTCTCTGCTGCACTCTGTACAATGCGAGTGCTCCCGGTGTAAGGTTGGTTGTATCCTTACAATTTCTGATTAATGTTTCATTTAAAGTAAATGGTTTACTGAATTACGACCATAGATCTCCCCCTCTCCTTTTCCTCTTTCTAAGTTACAGTTTTTACTATGATTATTTCTATATATTTAGGTTAAGAGAGGGATAGTGAATGCGATTTATTGGTCTCTGTTATAATATGTTCTATAATAGGTCTCGGGGATGAGGAATGACACAGTCTTCCCCCACATGTTAACTATTTTGCCGTATTGTTTTTTCACGGCAACTACTAAGGCCCGATATACTGGGCCTTTTGGGTTCTATATTTCTTTTATGTGTTTTTGTCTCTTTTTTGCTGTTTTCTTTCCCCTTTCTTTTTATTTTTGTGTTTTATGTTTTCATTTCCTTTTTTATATATATATATATATATATATATATATATATATATGACATGTACATTTGGGACATTCTCATTTATCCACTGTTTTACTATGCCCAATGGTTAATGTCCTCTCATTGAATGTTAAGGGACTTAGGGCCTGATTCAGACCCGGTCAAAAGCGCTGAGCACTCGCAACTGGGTCGACGGTGGCCCAGAGCGCATGCGCACGACGGAGCCGGCTCCGTCGTGCGCATGTGCGAGACCCGGATAGCGAAGGGCAATCCGTCGTCCGGGTCTCGTACCAAAGGGGGCGTGCTGTCGATGTTGAGTGACAGCACGCCCCCTTTGGTGGGCGGGCCGGGGAGGTGGCTGCCCAGACGGAGGCATTCCCATGTGAACGCCTCCGTTTGGGGGCGGCCCCACTGACATCACGAGTGATGTCAGTGGGAGAGATTTCGGCTCTGTGGGAGCCGAAATCTCTCAGGGGCTTGCGGCAACGAGACCCTACCACAAGGGTCTCGTCGCAAGCCTGATGGTCGTGAAGGTCTTGACCATCGCGACCATCTTCCTGGCCGCTCGCTATAGCTGTGGGTGATCACCCACAGCTATGCGAGCGGCCAAGAGGCCGTTCTAAAAAAAAAGAAAAAAAAGACCGGCCTTGATTCAGAGCGAGCGCTCTGTCAGAGCATCCGTCTCTGAATCAGGGCCTTAATTCCCCACATAAAAGACGCCTGGCCCTTTCTACATTCCACCAACATGGGGCTAATGTTGTTGCCCTTCAGGAGACGCACTTCTCATCCTTGGCTCCTCCCATAATTAAGGACCATAGATATCATTTATGTTACACGGCTAATAGTCCACTTAAACGTAATGGCGTTGCTATATTGTTCCACGCTAATACCCCATTTGTACTACATAGGAAGATCGAGGGTGGGAACGGTAGATTTCTAATTCTTATTGGTAAAATTGAAGAGACTCTTGTCACCCTGGTTTCCCTCTATGCCCCTAATTCTCATCAGATCCACTTTCTACGAGAAACTTTTGAGGAAATATTTAAAGTTCGACAGGGAGCACTTATTGTGCTGGGAGATTTTAATTTAGTCCTAGACCCCAAAATAGACAGATCTTCCCCCCAGGGCCTTTCCTCCTCCCCTCGTGATATAGGCCCCTCGTTGGCCTTTAAGAAATTGTTGGCAGAGTATGATTTGTATGATGCCTGGTGCACCCTACTACCGGACAAGAGAGACTATAGCTTCTTTTCCTCAGTTCATAATAGCTATTCCAGTATAGACCTTGTTCTTTTAGATAAAAGAATTCTCCAATCTACAAAAAAGGTTAAAATCCTCCCGATTACCTGGTCTGATCATGCGCCGGTTTTATGGATTTGGGATATAGGTCATCATCTTACTCCCAACTGTCCCTGGCGTCTTCCTGAGTATCAACTAAAAAACCCTGAGATTTTGAAGGCCCTTATCGACTCCCTTATGTTATATACTTAGACTAATTCTCCCTCTGACACCTCTGTTTTCACACACTGCTGCGCCTTAAAAGCGGTTCTCCGTGGTACTTCTATTCAAAAGGGTGCTCAATTTAAGGCTCGCTCTCGCAAATTACAGATAGGTTTAGAATCTACTCTTTGGTCCTTGGAGTCCCAGTATCAGCTACGCCCTACTAGAGTGTTACGCAAACAACTCCAAGAGGTGCGATCACAGCTCCAAAAACTTTTCTTATCACGTATGCAAGTGGCTTTTACTCGCCTATGCCATAAATTTTATACGGCAGGCAATAAAGCCTCTCGTCTTTTAGCACGTAAGCTTCGTGGGCATCAAGTTCGTAATAGAATTAAGTATATTTTAACCCCCTCTGGTTCGAAATGTCTTAACCCCCTTGATATTGCTAATTTATTTTCGGACTATTATGCAAAACTATACAATTTATGTGGTGACCCTTCAATCCCTCAGCCCTCGGCTAATGTTATCTCCTCCTTTTTGGATGATCTATCTTTCCCCTCCTTAGATGCGGATGGCCTGGCGTCCCTGAATGCCCCCTGGTCTTTGAAGGAAATTCAGGAAGTAATTCAGAAATTACCCAAGGGCAAAGCCCCCGGTCCTTGACGGTTTCTCAAATTCTTTTTATTCTATATTCACTGAGACCTTGTCCCCGATTCTTCTAAATCTATTTACAGAAGCTTCTAATAAAGGTTCTTTTCCACCCGAAATGGTAGAAGCACAAATTGTCACCATTCCGAAACCTGGTAAGACCCCTCAGTGTGTAAAAACTACAGACCCATTGCGCTCCTTAACACAGACGTGAAATTTTTGCTAACCTGATAGCTAACCGTCTGAATCCAATGCCTCCACGATTGATTCATCCTTTCCAGGTGGGCTTTGTTCATGGGCGACAGGCTCCCGATAACACCCGTAAGGTTTTAGATTTGGTTGAATGGGTGGTTTTCAATAAGTTGCAGTTCCTCCTCTTCTCTCTTGACGCTGAAAAAGCGTTTTACCGGCTACATTGGGATTACATGCGCCAGGTGTTTTACAAATATGGAATCCAGGGTGACATCCTTCGGTCCATTAATGCCCTCTACTCTGGCTCTTCTGCCCGTGTTTTTAGTAACGGGTTTCTCTCTCAACCCTTCTCAATTTCTAACGGCACCAGACAGGGGTGTCCTCTCTCCCCACTGATATATGTGCTGGCCGTCGAACCCCTTGCTCAAAAAGTCCGCCAATCATCCGAGTTCCCAGGGCTCTCCATCTATAACACCTCCCACAAATTATGTCTGTTTGCAGATGATGTTTTGCTGTTTGTAACCGACCTGGAGATCTCGTTGCTTCCTCTTTACACTATTTTAGATAATTATAGTGCAGCTTCCTACTATAAATTGAATGTTACAAAAACCAAAGCTTTACCTATTAATAATCCACCTTCATCTTTATGTTCTTTAAAGAGACGTTTTCCGTTTATATGGAAGAATTCGTCCATATCTGATTTAGGAATTAATATAACATCCTCTATTATTGCTGTATTTAATGAAAATGATAAATTATGTTCCTCTCCTGACCCAATTGTCTTCTTTGGCCACTGTTTGGATGAGTTACGAGATCTCCTGGTTGGGTCGCATAGCGGCGTTCAAAATGATGTTTTTACCAAGATTGATGTATTTATTTCGGGCTATTCCCTATGCTATTCCCCACAAATTATTGCAGCAGATGCGCCATCTGATGATTTCTTATGTGTGGAGGGGTAAGCCCTCTAGGATGGCTTATAGTCGTATGGTTCGGCCTAAACCCCAGGGAGGCCTTAACCTACCTGATATGAATAGATATCATGAAGCACCCCTTCTATCTCACATATGTGACTGGTTTCTTCCCCCTTCTGTTAAAGTTTGGGTAGACTTAGAACGTGCCCTTCTCCGGCGATTCCCTCTCCCTGATCTTCTATGGTTGCCCCAACAATATCATCCACGACTCCCCCTACTACCTAAAACAATCTTAGATACCTTAAAAGCTTGGGATCTTAACCTCTAAGCTCATTTCGATTTTACCCTTCCCGCTGGAACTGTTTCCCTTTGGGCATTGGATATAGTATTGCCTAATCTTCATATGTCCTACTGGATGAGTTTGGGTATAGAGGGCCTTAATCAGAGCCGGACGCTCTGATTAGAGCGCTCGCTCTGAATCAGGGCCCTCCTCCCTGAACTTGGAGCGGCCTCATGGACGCTCGCATAGCTGTGGGTTACCACCCACAGCTATAGCGAGCGTCCATGATGATGGTCGCGATGGTCAAAACCATCGCGACCATCGGGCTTGCGACGAGACCCTGCGGTAAGGTCTCGGTGACTGCAAGCCCTGGAGTGATTTTGGCTCTATCAGAGCCAAAATCACTCCCACTGACATCACTACTGATGTCAGTGGAGCCGGACTCAGACGGTAGGCGTTCCCATGGGAACGCCTCCGTCTGGCAGCCACGCCCCCGGCACACCCACCAAAGGGGGCGTGCTGTCACTCTCCATCGACAGCACGCCCCCTTTGGTGCGAGAACCATAACGACGGCTTGGCCATCGTTATTTGGGTATCGCGCATGCGCACGACGGAGCTCCCTCCGTCATGCGCATGCGCAATTCGGCACCATCGACCCGCTAGCGAGCGTCCTGCGCTCGCGAGCGGGTCTGAATGACGCCCAGAGTCTTTAGCAGGCTTCTTTTCCCCGTCCTCAATTTTAACATATATAGATCTTCGTGCTAAATACCCACTAGGACCCTCAGCCTGGTTTTTCTACCAACAATTAATACATTGGTATACCAAGATGAATACAGATTCCACAGTATTCCAAATACCGCCACACAAAATCCTGAGTAAATTCTCTAAACCCTCCTCTAGTGGAGCCATATCTTACTGGTATTCTTTATTATCTCCCACAGTTCTGTCAATTAAATCCCCCGCTCAACTTCACTGGGAAACAGATCTCCAGCGTACCTTCACCTTCTCACAATGGGAGATTATATATTTTTCTTCTTTCTCAATATCCACATATACCAATCATATTGAAATGTATGTAAAACTTTTAAATAGATTATATTTAACCCCCTCTAGATTACATAAAATATGGCCCACTGTCTCAAAGTTCTGTTGGCGCCTCTGTAACTCTGAGGGCTCCATTTTCTATGTTTTCTGGGAATGTCCTCATATACGCCGCTTCTGGGAGGAGGTATTCAGTCTCATTAATGAGGTACTGGGCCTCACATTGACCCTAGACCCCTCCCTCGCTCTTCTCCACTGGTACCCAACTACTGTTCCCAAATCTGACCGGTATGTTCTCGGCCATATCCTGATATCCGCTAAGGCCACTATAGCCCAGCAGTGGAAGTCCCCTTCTCCTCCTCCATTTGATAAAGTTATAACAAAAACACAATTTAATTTTGAGATGGAGACAAGAGAGGTCACTTATTCTATGGCCACTTCACCTTCCACTACGAAATGGAACCCCTGGTATCTATATGTTACGGATGGAGGGGGTGCAACTTTGTCCATGCCTTCACAAAACCCGCAGAGTCCTTCTCCCTTTGATCTCAATGAGCTTCCACAGTCGGACCATAGTACTTAGCATATTATGCAATTCTATATTTACGGTTGTTTTTTTTTAATGTCTATGAATGTACTGTCAACCCCCCCACCCTTGTATTTTACTTTAACTATGATTTCCCTTTTCTTTTTTCTGTACCCCCATAAATATTTTGCAAGATATTCAATAAAAATTCATTGATGAAAAAAAAAAAAAAAAGACTACTCATTATCCCCTTTCACCAGTACTCATATACCTGATATATTTGTTAAATGTATGTAGACATTATGGTTACTAGTTACTTTAATGTTACCAGGTAGGTTCTATAGGCACCGCTATAATCCCTAACATGCCCCCTAAAGGAGCTACTATCACTGGAGGGCAGAGAGGTCCACAACGGACCATCCTGAGGAGCTGTACCAACGGGTGTAGTAGTTATTACCGCCGTCAGTTCAAATCCCGACAGCGGAAGCCCGGCAGGGGTGAAGATCCCAATCGCTAATAAGGTAAGTAGAACTAACCCTATTTTTCCCCCTAACCCTCCCTTAGGGGTGCCTAACCCTAACCTCCCCCCCTAGTGCCTAACCTTAACCCCCCTCTAAGTGCCTAAACCTAACCCCCCCGTTCCCGCAGCCTAAACCTAAGTCTCCCGGGGGGTGCCTAACCCTAACCTCCCCCCGGGGGTGCCTAACCCCCCTTCCCCTAGCCTAAACCTAACCCCCCCCCGGCGGCTGTCTGCGCCCGGCTTACCTTTGTTCGGTATGCCGGGGGTGTTGGGCTCCCGGCGTAGGTCTAATGACAGCCGTCTGGTTTTCGGCGCCTGTCATTAGTACTTTACCGGGATTTGACAGTCGGGAAATCAGCGGTCGGCATTTAGACAATCGGCTTCCTGACTACATACCGTACCAACCTCTGGCACTATTTATTGTGGGACTTGCAATGCTATTGGTCTTCCTTTGAGGAGGCAGTATCATTAATTATTTCCAGCTGGTCATTACCTTTATTGCAGTTGCTTCAGCTACCATTGTCCACCATTTGGAGAGAGCCGTGGAGTAAACAGATTAGTTCCAGGTTGGGGAGGTACCAAACTGCCCGCTTATACACCAAACCAGAGATACCGGAGGGATGCAATAGTGAACTGGAGAAGTGCAAGAAAAAGTGGGGAAACCATCCATGCCCAAAAAAAGTGACAACTAAAGCCTCATACACACTAGACGATAAATTAGACGATACGGACAATAACAATATTGTTATTGTTCATTGCGTTCAATATTGTCCAGTGTGTATGCAAGATATTGATAACAATGCGTGCTCCCGCAGATCGTTAAAAATGTCATCGCTCGTACTTGCAGGGCAACCTGACGATATCATCAGGTTATGCAAGTTCGGAGATGAGCGAGGGTGCCGCCACTGAACGATATCGTTAATATCATTCAGTGTGTGTGCTCAATGTCGGGAACGACATTTAGCCCAGCAGTGCAGGGGAAACACTTAACGATATCGCTCATGGAGCATATCGTTAGGTGTGCATGATCCTTAAACTAGTTGGACCATATAGACAGCTGTTAGTGGCCATAAGAAAAGTACTGGAGGTTCTTAAAAGGTGTTAAATGGCTGATTTTTGCACTTTATGTTAATGGTTGAAAAATGACAGCAAGTATTTTTCAGCAAATGAAAGTCTAGTCATTTTTCAGTGTTTTTTTATACAAGTTTGAACATTTTTGGAATAAACACTTTTATCTGTCATCTGCAAGTTCAAAAACCCTTGTACTATCGTTACACCTCCACGTACCTGTCACACATCATTTACACCACCACATACCTGTCCCACATCAATTACACCTCCACGTACCTGTCCCCCATCATTTACACCTCCTCATACCTGTCCCCCATCATTTACACCTCCACATACCTGTCCCCCATCATTTACACCTCCACGTACCTGTCCCCCATCATTTACACCTCCACCTACCTGTCCCCCATCATTTACACCTTTACATACCTGTCCCCTATCATTTACACCTTCACATACCTGTCCCACATCATTACACCTCCACGTACCTGTCCCCCATCATTTACACCTCCACGTACCTGTCCCCCATCATTTACAACTCCACATACCTGTCCCCCATCATTTACAACTCCACATACCTGACCTCCATCAATTACACCTCTATGTACCTATCCCACACCATTTACACCTCCACATATCTGTCCCACATCATTTACCCCTCCATACCTGTTCCACATCACTTACACCTCCACATACCTGTCCTACATCATTTACACCTCCACATACCTGTCCCACATCACTTACACCTCCACATACCTGTCCCACATCACTTTCACCTCCACATACCTGTCCTATATCACTTACACGTCCACATACCTGTCCCACATCACTTACACCTCCACATACCTATCCTACATCACTTACACCTCCACATAGCTGTCCCACATCACTTACATCTCCACGTACCTGTCCTACATTATAACACCTCCACATACCTGTCCCCCATCATTTACACCTCCACATACCTGTCCCCCAACAGTTACACCTCCACATACCTGTCCCCCATCATTTACACCTCCACATACCTGTCCCCCATCATTTACACCTCCACATACCTGTTCCACATCACTTACACCTCCACACACCTGTCCTACATCATTTACACCTCCACGTACCTGTCCCACATCACTTACACCTCCACATAGCTGTCCCACATCACTTATATCTCCACGTACCTGTCCTACTTTAAAACACCTCCACATACCTGTCCCGCATCATTTACACCTCCACATACCTGTCCCCCATCATTTACACCTCCACATACCTGTTCCACATCACTTACACTTCCACACACCTGTCCTACATCATTTACACCTCCACGTACCTGTCCCACATCACTTACACCTCCACATAGCTGTCCCCCATCATTTACACCTCCACTTACCTATCCCACATCATTTACACCTCCACAAACCTATCCTCCATCATTTACACCTCCATGTACCTATCCCACACCATTTACACCTCCATGTACCTGTCCCCCATCATTTACACCTCCACAAACCTATCCCCCATCATTTACACCTCCATGTACCTGTCCCCCATCATTTACACCACCACAAACCTGTCTCCCATCATTTACACCGCCACGTACCTATCCCACTCCATTTACACCTCCACGTACCTATCCCCATCACTTACACCTCCACGTACCTGTCCCCCATCATTTACACCTCCACATACCTGTCCTACATAATTTACACCTCCACATACCTGTCCCACCTCACTTACACCTCCACATAGCTGTCCCACATCACTTACATCTCCACGCACCTGTCCTACATTAAAACACCTCCACATACCTGTTCCCCATCATTTACACCTCTACTTACCTATCCTCCATCATTTACACCTCCATGTACCTATCCCACACCATTTACACCTCTACGTACCTGTCCCCCATCATTTACACCTCCACATACCTATCCTCCATCATTTACACCTCCATGTACCTATCCCACACCATTTACACCTCTACGTACCTGTCCCCCATCATTTACACCTCCATGTACCTGTACCCCATCATTTACACCTCTATGTACCTGTCCCCCATCATTTACACCTCCACAAACCTGTCCCCCATCATTTACACCGCCACGTACCTATCCCACACCATTTACACCTCCACGTACCTGTCCCCATCACTTACACCTACACGTACCTGTCCCCCATCATTTACACCTCCACATACCTGTCCTACATCATTTACACCTCCACATACCTGTCCCACATCACTTACACCTCCATGTACCTGTCCCACATCACTTACACCTCCATGTACCTGTCACCCATCACTTGCACCTCCATGTACCTATATATATATATATGTCCAATAATTATTAGTTTCAGATTCTTTTAGAAAGTAATTTGTAAAAAAGACCATAGCATTGTTTCCTGGGTAAAATAGATTACGTTTAATGGGGTAGATGTACGAAGCCTAGAAGCGGTATCAGCCCCAGCGCTGTCCCTGCTGGGGCTGCTGCTGGCTCCAGGGCTGCACGCGGGGATCTCGCGATACTTGCGAGATCCCGCGCATGCTCAGTGAAGCCGGCCGGGACAGAGACACAGCGCATCAGCACTAGGCTGATGCGCTGCGGTCTCTAGCGGGTAGCGCCGGAGGGGGGAGTTAACGCTCCCCCTCTCCGGCCGATGAGATGTTCTTGCATCTCATCGGTAGTGCTTCCTGCTTCGTCTCGGTAAAGAGGCGAAGCAGGAAGCGGTATAGCGGCACGTTAAGTGCCGCTATCATACATCTACCCCAGTATCTGTAATTAATATCCATTCAGAGTTAGGTACTAAACAAAGTAAATATCCATTGTCCAGTTTATAAACTAACAAGCAATTGGCTTTCATAGATCTAGTGTAATAATGAAAGCAATTGTCTGATTGGTTATGTGTATTCCCATCTTCACGCTTCATTAGTAAGCAAACACCATTGTTGACAATTGTTACACATTGTTCCCATAAAACATAATACAAAGGTCCATGTTACTACTCTTATTAATTCACTAAATAGATACTCACGGTATCCGGCATACATGGTATTATATATACCTGAGAGTAACAAAATACAAAGTAAAAGTATCAGCCAGTCTGCAGCAGGTACTGCACACACATATGACACTACCACTGGTTACTGTAGTGTGTGTTCTAAAGGATAGGCCCTTTCAGTGTGTGCGTAACTGAAGTAAATACAGGAGACTATTAAGCACATGACAGCCCGCCCCTTTCCCATTCCTGATTAGCAGCAGCAACTGCCAATCGGTGAGAGGATCCTCACAGCCAATAACCTCTGCGCCACGCAAGAAAAGCTGCAAAGCCGAACAGTAACAGTGAGGCAGCTACAGCAGAGACAGCAACCTGTGACCTGTGACCTGTGACCTGTGGGACTTTCTACACCGAGGTATCCTATCCCTATCCATACCTATCCCTATCCATATCCACTGGACTTCTGACAGGCAGGAAGATATAACCAGAGATAGTCTGACACCTGGTCACCATTTACACAGAAAAACATCAGAGACAGTCTGACACTTGGTAAATTTACCAAGTGAGAGTTTTTAAAAGTGAGTTTTAAAAGATTCTAACTATTATCTTCTAGAAGGTGCTAGTTAAATGTTAAGTAGAAGCTGTTTGGTTGCTATGGGCAACATCACTTTTAAAACACACTTCTAAAAAATCTCAATTTAGTAAATTTAGCCCCTGGTCACATCTACAGATAGAGAGAGATAACCAGACAGTCTGACACCTGGTCACCATCTACATAGAAGAACATCAGAGACAGTCCGACACCTGGTCACATCTATAGAGAGAGAGAGAGAGATAACCAGAGACAGTCTGACACCTGGTCACCATCTACATAGAAGAACATCAGAGACAGTCTGACACCTGGTCACATCTATAGAGAGAGAGAGAGAGAGAGATAACCAGAGACAGTCTGACACCTGGAGATACATTAAGCCTTGGATAGAGATAAAGTGGAGACTGATAAAGTACCAGCCAATCAGCTCCTAACTGTCAGTTTACAGAGGCTGTGTTTGAAAAATGACAGGAGCTGATTAGTTGTTGCTTTATCACTCCATGGCTTAGTGCATCTCTCCCCCGAGATTTACCAGGGGCAGTCTGACACCTGGGGCGGGATGCATGATGCATTGCAGGCAGACTTGTGGGTCTATGACCCAGAAGCCCCTCTAGTGTCCTTCTGCGCATGTGCAGAAGGACGCATGCGCCGCGGTGGGTGGTGGAAGGGATCTCAGCATTCTCCCCTGATAGAAGCCCATAGGCTTCTATGGGTAATGCCATAAGGAAGATGGCATTACCCACCGCAACCAAGCCATTCCGGGGCTTGGTGCATATGAGAAATGTGGTCAAACCCGCATTTTGGGGTTTGACTACATTTCTCAGATTGCTGCATCCTGCCCCTATTCACATCTACACAGAAAGACATCAGAGACAGTCTGACACTTGGTCACATCGAGAGAGAGCCAGAGACAGTCTGACACCTGGTCACATCAAGAGAGAGAGAACCAGAGACAGTCTGACACCTGGTCACATCGAGAGAGAGAGAGAAGTAGAGACAGTCTGACACCTGGTCACATAGTAAGATAGAGAGAACCAGAGACAGTCCGACACCTGGTCACAGCTACATAGAGAGAATGAGATTTACCAGAGACACTCTGACACCTGGTCACATCTTCACCAAAAGACATCAGAGACAGTCTGACACCTGGTCACATCGAGAGAGAGAGGGAGAGAACCAGAGACAGTCTGACACCTGGTCACAGCTACAGAGAGAGAGAGATATTTACCAGAGACACTCTGACACCTGGTCACAGTAAGAAATAAGAGACAGTCTGACAAATAGGGGCTCATTTATCTAGGATCGCTTTTGCAATGCGATCAGGGCATGCCAGTAACGCCCCTGATCACAGTGCAAAAAGTGATCCTATCGACGGATGCATCATCATGGACACGGGCTCCGAAAGACCCTGCGATGTCTCCGGAGAGCTGCCGGCCAGTTCAGGGGGTGGTGTGCATGCGCAGTCCCGTCGACTGCACATGCACATCCGCCATAGCCGTGAAGTGTTCCAGCGGATCCCTCCGCCGGCTAATAGTGTGTGGTGTAGGCCATAGGCTACAGCCGCTAACGTCATCTTCAGATGGCGTTAGCTGCAGGGGCCAGTATCTGGAATGCATCGCATTCCGGATATTAGTAGATTTGGCAGCATTGCATCCCCCGTGGTGGAGGTGGCTGCCAGCGGCAATGGAGGGATCACAGCAGGTATCGGAGATACCTGCTGCAGTCCCACCTTCATACATACAGGGCTTACTTAGTATTTGAGGTAAACCCTCAGGTGTTTTCTGGGATTTTACCTCAAATACACTTTGCTAAATGGGCCCCATAGAGAGAGAACCAGAGACAATCTGATACCTGATCACATCTACATAGAAAGACATCAGAGACAGTGTGACACATGGTCACATCTACAGAGAGAGAGAGAGATATCAAGAGACAGTCTGGCACCAGAGGGGAGATGTATCAGACCTAGTGTGTACCCACTATGTCACTGACGATGCGCGCTCTCGCGGGTTGTCAGCGACACTTGGTCACATCTACACACAGAGAGATATATAACCAGAGATAGTCTAACACCTGGTCACACCTAGAGAGAGATAACTCGAGTCAGTCTGACACCTGGAGGTTTATGTAATAGGGTACGACTTGCAGCTGCTGTGGAAACTCCTGCGAGTGTTCCCGCATTTGAAAGCAGCGATCATTTTAATGTCAAAACCAAGCTGGTCACATGAGAGGCAGCCACCTGATCACATCTACACAGAGAGAGGCAGCCACCTGGTCACACCTACACACAGAGAGAGGCAGCCACCTGATCACATCTACACAGAGAGAGGCAGCCACCTGTTCACATCTAAACAGAGTGAGGCAGTTACCTCTTCACATCTGCACAGAGAGAGGCAGCCACCTGGTCACATCTACGCAGAGAGAGGCAGCCACCTGGTCACACCTACACAGAGATAGGCAGCCACCTGGTCACACCTACACAGAGAGAGGCAGCCACCTGGTCACACCTACACAGAGAGAGGCAGCCACCTGGTCACACCTACACAGAGAGAGGCAGCCACCTGGTCACACCTACACACAGAGAGAGGCAGCCACCTGATCACATCTACACAGAGAGAGGCAGCCACCTGGTCACATAACCGCAGAGAGAGGCAGCCACCTGATCACATCTACACAGAGAGAGGCAGCCACCTGTTCACATCTACACAGAGAGAGGCAGCCACCTGTTCACATCTACACAGAGAGAGGCAGCCACCTGGTCACACCTACGCAGAGAGAGGCAGCCACCTGGTCACACCTACGCAGAGAGAGGCAGCCACCTGGTCACACCTACGCAGAGAGAGGCAGCCACCTGGTCACACCTACGCAGAGAGAGGCAGCCACCTGGTCACACCTACACAGAGAGAGGCAGCCACCTGGTCACACCTACACAGAGAGAGGCAGCCACCTGGTCACACCTACACAGAGAGAGGCAGCCACCTGGTCACACCTACACAGAGAGAGGCAGCCACCTGGTCACACCTACACAGAGAGAGGCAGCCACCTGGTCACACCTACGCAGAGAGAGGCAGCCACCTGGTCACATCTACGCAGAGAGAGGCAGCCACCTGTTCACATCTACGCAGAGAGAGGCAGCCACCTGTTCACATCTACGCAGAGAGAGGCAGCCACCTGGTCACATCACCGCAGAGAGAGGCAGCCACCTGGTCACATCACCGCAGAGAGAGGCAGCCACCTGGTCACACCTACACAGAGAGAGCCACCTGGTCACATCTACACAGAGAGAGGCAGCCACCTGTTCACATCTACGCAGAGAGAGGCAGCCACCTGGTCACATCTACGCAGAGAGAGGCAGCCACCTGTTCACATCTACACAGAGAGAGGCAGCCACCTGGTCACATCACCGCAGAGAGAGGCAGCCACCTGGTCACATCTACACAGAGAGAGGCAGCTACCTGGTCACATCTACACAGAGAGAGGCAGCTACCTGGTCACATCTACACAGAGAGAGGCAGCCACCTGGTCACATCACCACAGAGAGAGGCAGCCACCTGGTCACATCTACACAGAGAGAGGCAGCCAGAGACATTTTGACTACTGGTCACATCTACGCAGAGAGAGGCAGCCAGAGACAGTTTGACAACTGGTCACATCTAAGCAGAGAGAGGCAGCCTCCTGGTCACACCTACACAGGGACAGGGAGACAGTCTGATGCATACACTGGTCAAATACAGTAGAAGTGAGATGAAATTAGTATGAACAGCTCAAGCTCACAGGACAGCTTTTTATATGATGTATATTTATCGTATTTTCTACGTATTGGTCTTTTTAAAAATATTTTATTTTATTACAATGTGCTGGTTGTAATAATTTTACAAATACATTCAGGAGAAAATGTATCTGCACATATGCACAGTAAATCTTTGTTGTCTCTCCATACAGCTATTAAAGCTTGTGGTGGTACATACTTCATACACAAGTGCTTTGATTACGGAGTGCCAGGGTAATACTAAATTTCCAAAATAACGCAGTCCATTATAATAAATGCTATTTAAATCCACATTCATACATGTTTCATAAACAAATCTGTGTAAAAGCCCAGGATTAGATCATTTCACATGTTTTGGCTCTCTCTTCCTATATACAATCCTGGTTGCTTCTACTGATTCTCCATAAGGAGTCCCATAGTGCCATGGGCACCATAGCTAGGATTGTCTGTAGGAGTGTAGGCAGATTAGCAAGTAGTGATCCCAGACTGTGAGAGGGTGTTGACTAACTACTGTATTATATACAGATTATTATAAATCTCAAACAGAAGGCGGCAAGCAATGTGAGAGTGTCTTCTGTTTGCTCATCAATGCCTCCCAGATACTGAGGCACTAAAGTTTTCCTTGCAGAGCTGCTGGTTGCTGGATTAGGCCATGCTTTTCACGTACAATAATGAGCATGTAGGCCAGATACTTTTCCCCACCACAGTCAGTTGTAAGGGAGGTCATTAGCACAGTAGCATATTCTTGGCCCCCTTGGCACTTTGAAATATTATAAACTGACCTTCATTCTTAATATCTTCACCTACAACTACTTTAACCTCCTTGCCATCACTGAAACCTGTCTCTTCTCCTGTGACATCACTTCACCTATAGCTCTCTCTTACGGGAGTCTCTTTTTTTTTTCTATAACCTCAGACCTGGAGGTTGGTAAGGCAGCAGTGTAGGCATCCCACTGTCTCCCCGATGCACCTTCCAGATCATTCCTTCTGAACCCTCTCTCTTCTTCTCCTTTGAGATTGACTACATTAGAATCTTGGACCCAATCCAGTTTTTTTTTGTGGTCATTTATCGTCCCCCTTGTCTTGTCTCCTAGTACTTTGATAACTATGCTGCCTTACTCCCCCACTGCTTATTCTTAGATGCTGCTGCTGTCAAACTTCTCTTCCTGTCTTCGTCCTTAAGCTTCTCCTTTTTTTTCCATCTAACTCTTCATGCTCTATGATTACAACCTCCTTTCCTTGAGTTTCTCCATTCCTTCTGCACTGATCCCATCACTAAATATACTGACACTAAGCATAATATTGATGCTTAATGTCCTAGCTATCACTAAAATCTGGCTCTTCTTGTCCAACACCACTTCTCCCACTGATCTCTCATTGGGGAGTTTCTCTTTATCCCACACTTCTCGCTCTGGAGGCCGCCAGGGGTTGGCGTGAGAGTTCTCTCTCTCTTTCCTCCTTTGAGGTCCACTCAATCTGCTTTTTACTATTTTCATGTAGCAGCCATCTACTTTACCCCTGGCCCCACCTCCCACTTCCTATTTAACTTAGCTGCCTGACTGCCCCACTTTTACCTCACTGACTTTTCATCTCTGTTATCAGGTCACTTAAATATACCACTTAAAAAGCCAGGTCACTTTAATATACCAGTTATAAACCCCATTGAAGCTCCTGCTTCCAAACTTCTCTTCCTCTCATCCTCTTTTGGCCTCAACTAATGACCACCTCCTCCCATTCCAATGTTCCCATCCTGGATCTACATTTCTACTACTGTGCCATCTAGGATTTCATCAATTCCATTTTACCCTATCTCTGACCATCATCTCTAGACTCTCTCACCACCTGTCATCTACTCCCTTTGCCATAAGCTTGACTGTCTTGACGTGGCCTTACTCTTCCCCTTTCTAAACTCTCTCACCTCTCTTATCTCCAACTTCTCATGTCCTGTGCAAATTGTCTCTGTCAGGATGTGGCCTGGGATCGGCCGCTACTCACCTCCGCGCCAGCGTCCTTGGGCTTAGGTGGTCAGTCGCCGGGAGTGGAGGTGAGTGGTGGCTGAGTATTCTCCCTGGGGTCTGCTAGGGCTTCCGTGTTTGCGTCCTGGTTCCCATAGTGGCGGGCATGGAAGCAGCCATGTTGGTCCATATCACCTGACTAGTCTCTCCCAATGGTAGTCCTGCCCTCACTCAGCTGATCCTCTGATCCAATGTCCAACTACCTAAGGGTATTTAGTCTGACTCCAGGAACAGGAAGTTGCTGTTCAACTTCGCTTTCCCAGTGATTATGATGCCAGTATTTGTTCATGGCTCTAGGTTACTTTCATAGCGTATACCACAACTAGTCTGCGAGTGGCTCTTTAAAACTATTAGAGCCAGCTCGCGTCTCCATCAACTGTGCCATCTTTAGCATATCCGTGTCTGGATTCCTAGTGACTTACTTTTGTTTAACCTCAAGTTTTGCTTCAGTTAATCCTCTTGTGTTTACCCAGATCCGGCTCATTTACCAGTTTCCTGCGTCTCCTCCTGTACTATTCCCAAGCACTAGTTTCAGTAGTTTTCCCTGCGTCTGGATTCACAAAGCACCTTCCGTTATCCCCACGACTAGATCTACAGTGTATCAAGGTCACTGACTCTCGTCTGAGTTCCTTGCACAGTTACTTGTATTCCGTGACCGAAGCTAAAGTGTATCAAGTTCACTAACCTGCCTCTGAGTTCCCTGCACAGTTACTTGTATTCCGTGACTGGATCTACAGAGTGCCTATACAATAACCTGCAATCTAAGTTACCTGTATAGTTATATCCATTGCACGACTGAATGTACAGAGTGTCTTTTCACTTCCTTGAGTCTGGGTTCACTGTATACTCAGTGTCTCTCTGTGTCTGGATTACTGAGCTTCCTTTACATTACACTGCGTCCAGATCTTCCAAGTTACCCAAAACATCCAGTATCTGACCTTCCATTATTCCTCGTCACTCCCAACTAGTCTGTGCCTGGATCTCCTGTGTCACTTCCTGGTATATCCTGCCTCTAAATCCTGCAACACTTCATAGTGCATCATTCCATTCATTGATTTAGTCTAATTCACTAGTCTCGTCACTCCCAGTTACCTATCCAGAGGGCCGCGATCTACTCACTCGGTGCGGCGAAACCCAAATCCCAATAGGAGGGGTCACTGGTGAAGACCACCGAGTGTGTTAGACTCCGCGCCTCTGGTTAGGTCTAGCCAACACCTGGGTTTGACCTTTATTGAAGTCACAAGTACTGTCACTCCTCTAGCTGTCTCTTAGCCATCCTAACCCCCCGGCTCCCTGTCCTCCATAGAGGAATTCCTTGTTCCGGATCGTGACAGTCTCCCTCTAGAACAGCTCCCTCCCCTCTGCTCTTGATTCTGATGCCACTGCTGTTACATTCAGCCTCTACTGATCTGCATAACAACCATGGCACTCTACGCTCTCATACCGTTTTTCTCCATTGCAAATTCATACTTTCCTTCTATAGCTCTATCCTTACCCACACTAAACAGTCTTACCTTAAGGCACTAATCTCCTCCCAAATCTCACCACCTTCTACTCCCTACTCCCTCTTCTCCATTGTCCTTGTATGTGCCACCTACTTCACCTCTAAGTTGGACACCATCTGCAAGGACATCTCATACCTCTGTCCTCCTCCAATCCCTCCTCTCCCGCCTTGACTTCCTTGTCCCCCTCCAGTGGGGATGAAGTTTGTGTGTTCTCATCATCTAACACTTCCACTTACTCCTGCAGCCCATTCCCTCTTACCTCCTTTGCTTCCTCTCTCCTGAAGCCCATTGCCACCTGCCCATCTCTCCAACATTCCCCTCTTGTTCGGCACTGTACCTTCTTTCATCAAGCAGACACTTGTTTCACCCATCATTAAGAAGCCCTCACTTAACCTCAACTCTCTCTCTAACTACCACCCTAACTCTCTTCTGCCTATTGTTTATATATTACTCATTCCTCTCTTCCTGCTCCTTCCTTAACCCTTTTTAATCTAGTCTCCATCCTGTTTTATCCACAGAAATCACCTTACAATTGACAGCAACGACCTTCTCACTGCCAAAGCGTCAATTCTCATCCTATTAGATCTATCTGATGAATTGACGCTATTGATCAGCAGTTTTCCTACAGCCTCTCCTTTCCATTGATTTCCTTGAATTTATTCCCCCATAGTTCACCTTTTATCTCACTAACCATTAATTTTCTGTATGTGCCTTTAATGTTATCTTCGCCTTTACCTCCCCCTGTCGGTGTCTCCCAAGGATCCACCCTTGGCCCTCTCCTCTTCTCCCTTTACATCGACTCTGGAAAACTCATCTGCTCCTTCGGGCTCCAATATCATATTTACATTGATGACACTCAAATTTACCTATCATCTTGTAACCTCTTCCTCAATCCTCACCCTGGTGGCTTTCTGCTCCAGCCCTATGGAGTCTCAGATGTCCATCTCAACATGGCCATCTGTGTCACTGCAACTGTGTCTTGCATTGAAAGTGGTTCTGTGGCTTAGAGAGGTAACCATTGGGTCACATGCGCAGTTCAACTCGGATGAATGCTCAAACTGGAAACATCGGCCGCTATCGACATTACCTGTGCCTCTGAATCAAGCCCACAGTGCATGTATGCATATTTAAGCAGGCACAACATGAACACATTACTTGGTTAGCTGTAGTAAGACTAATAAATATGTGCTTGCTTTCATCAGGCTATAATGTTGAAGCCGTGGTGTCTCTGCACATGCCTGCTGCTGTCATTGGCGCCCCTATTCTCCGCACGCCATGATTCATGTGCCTTGCAGGCCATCACTGGCGATGACGCTCAGTTCTGCAGGTTAGTGGGATTAAAGATTCTTATCTGTTTCAGACTGTTTAATGTGACATACTTAAAATAACTAATTTTGAAATGAATATTCATTGTGTTGTAACATAAATGTGTTAAATACATCATTAAGGCCAGGAGAGTTACCTTTTAGTGTGCGGTGGCGTTCCCTCCCATGGTGACACCCCGTGCAACGGGACAAAAAGGGTGTGATCTCTCAAAAAGGAGGTGTGGCCTCATGGGTAGAGGCATGGCCTGGCGTCCTGAACCCCCGTTTTAGTCACTCCAGGGGTCCCGGAGATGTGGACTGCCCCTGGGGACCAGTCTGTGTGCAGTGCCTGCTCCCTCACTGTGTTAGGAGCCAATTGCTGCTCATAATGCAGCACTCTGCTTTTTTTTGTTGGCGCTTTGGTGTCACCCCTCAGCGGGTGACACCTGGGTGTAGCCTGCACTCTTCGCACTCCCCTTGTGATACCACTGTTCCTGTGTATGATTTGGTTTTGTTCACAGTTTCTTAACTATTATAATATTGGAACTGCAGCTGCCATCTCTTTATCATCTATTCACATTTTCATCTGAAGATGGCATTGTGCCACTGTAACCAATGAGCTACACATCGCAAAACTAGCTGGGTGAGGGTACCGGAGGAGCTCTCCCCGGAAATGGTCACCACGGATGCGCAGGAGTCCCAGCACAGGAGACTGCTGACATGGTCCCAGCTCATCGCAGGAACGTGTTCCTTTTGGAGCCTCTGTCCCTGCGGGTGCTCTTTAATACAACCGAGCGGTATGATTGCATACTACAATGTGATTATGGGCACTAATATCACGCCCAGATCGCATTGAGTATGCAATTATTGATAAATGGGCCCCATGAACATCTAACATCTGCATATTTCTACATCTTTCACCGTGGAACCTGGAAACACTGGAATGTAGATGGTGGTGTGTGGAGCCTGGCACTTTAAATCTTGATTGATTTGAACTTGACTCCTCCCCCCACTCTACACCCCACCTGACCTCAGTTTACTTTAGGTGCCCGATGGAGCCAAGCGTTTTTTCTTTTTTCCATTCCTGTATCTGTGCTACGGGAGTCTGCCCGGTACATTGGAGCCAATGGAGAGATCTCCACTGCAGACATAGGTTTGTGTCCAGGATCCCTGAGTGTAGTGTCCACCGACTGTGCAGCTCCACCGTGCATTGGAGGCGGACAGTGGCAGTAAGTAGGATCCGTTCTCCGGGCTAAAGGACAATGGTTCAGCACCTGTTAAAGACGTGGTTCACCGCCATCCCACTATTGTCGCATGTTAAGCGCCTATTAACAAATGGGTCGCAGCAGGAGGATGTGGTGGGGCTTAGCAACAGTTAATTTTATGGTAGCTTTCACTTGTAGACTGCCCTCGCTGAGGGGGAGCTCTCCTATTTGCAAGGAAGCCTGCCTGTTAGCCCGAGAGGTGGAGCTGCTCCTCCCTCCCCTTAGAGCACATGTACTGTCATCTACCGCCAGCAGCGGCAGCATACACACTGAAAAGTTATCAGCCATCCAGGACGCTGAGACTCCTCTAATGGGGCCCTGAAACAGGCTATCTACCCCCTTCCTCTTCCTTTGATACAGTGCTGTCGATGTGTGTATTCCTCTGAATGGGGTTTCTGTACATTCCTATGTGTTTATGCATGAGGTTGCCAGTCAGTGGTGACTTGTTAGCATAGTCAGACTCTCTTTGAAACACTTCTGATAGTGTGCATATCTCTACTGCTTGTGCGCCTCTGTCATTACTTTGTCATATGCTGCACTCTTATTGTATCTTCTATATTTATAACTGTCTGCTGCATTTTGCTGTGTTTATTTGAATATTGCAATTCCCTGTGTTCACTGCCCTTTTACCATATAAGAGTGGGGCAGTACAAAAAGTTTTTGTCTGTGCAAAGTGTAAAACCAAATTTCTTCATCCACGGTCTTGACTGGAGGACTGTTTGCGGGGCTTGTGCTGCAGAGTCTCAGAGTAACGAAGTGCCTGCAAGTGGGAGCCCGCCTGTGAACACAGCGGCTGTGGCATTTGGCAGGGTGATGTCAGAGCTGTCGCACAATTGGCTGTTAGGCTCCTCTGTGCCCCTCTGACCCTCGGGAGGCCCTTCCTCTGGGTTAGTACTCGAAAGTCCGCCTGTTTTCCCTTTTTCTCAGTCTGTTGAGCCATCCTGGACTCAGGGCTTGGCTCACTCGGTGCAAGGGTTGGTGCATGTCTATCCATTAATAGAGCGATTACTTGACCTTTCCCCCAGATCTCAAGGGAGGCGTCCAGTCGGAGTGGTATCGGGTATCGTTCAGTCTTGGGAGGAATTGAATTTGGAGGGTTCATCATAAGGTGAAGAAGATCATCTAGATGAGTCGGACCTGGATCTCGGTGACAGAAGCTAATTGTTGATGTCCCCGGATTCAAAGTCTTAATCAATACAGTCCAACAGATTTTGCATATCTCAAATTCTGACTAGGAAGTTGATTATTTCAAGAGGAAACTTAATCAGTCAGTTATCTTTCCCTCTTCTCCTCAATTGGGGGATCTGCTTTTCATGGCGTGGGTGCATCCAGATCGCAAGTGCCACATTTCCAGGCACTTGTTTATCCTGTATCCACTGCCGGCTGTGGATGTATCTAAGTGGGATTCCCCATCTTTGGTGGATCCCCGTATTGCCAGGTTGTCTAAAAAGACTACTATTTCAGGAACCTCTCCCAGGGACAGTTCCAATCGCAAACATTAATCTACTCTGAAATCGATTTACGTAGCACCAGGGTCATCCCTTAGGCCAATCTTGGCCTCCACCTGGGAAAATAAGGTGGATGAAATATAGACCGACCTACTAGCGGACAGTCTACACTCTGGAACACCTCGAGCGGATCTGCTCCTGCTGGTTGAGCACATCAGAAAGTTGACTACTTACCTGGGTGTGGCTGCTATTGATGCAGGTCTGTTCTAAAGTAAAGATGAGCGGTTTGGTTTTGACTCTGTTCTTTTCACCAAATTAGCACAAGTTTAGATTTATCTTATTGTCTATCAAAAACACGTGATGGCCGGATAGCCAATATGATGCTGTTTTTGAGATCCGAACATAACCGGATAAAACCTCTGGCTATAGCTGGTATTAGGGCACTCTGGTTGCAGGCCTGGCAGGCCAATGCAGAATCCCAGCGATCTTTGGAGGCTCTTCCCTTTTCAGTGGAGGTTCTATTTTTTTCCTGAGCTACTCAATATCACTGTTTCTAAATGGTTTCAGGCCTCTTCTGATGACTGGGTATGGAGTATGTTCTCCATCGGGTACAATAGACCTCTTGGGTCTTCCTCCTCTGAGAATCTTTTCCACGGGTCTCCCTGTCTTGTATAAAAAATGCTTTACTTTCAGACGTCGAGGGGACGAAGAGGAACCCATTTGCATTCAGTGTGGTAGTACCTGTCCTGGTAGGCCACATATTTTTGTGGTACCCAAACCAGATGACTCTGTACAGCCCATCATAAATCTCAAATCTCTAAACATTCACTTAAGGTTCCAGAAAGTCAAGATGGAATTCCTGAGCTCAGTGATCGCGGGCATGGAGCAGGGGGAGTTCTGGTATCCATGGACATTTGGGATGCCTATCTCCACATTCCTATCTGGGAGACTCATCAATCCCACCTTCGGTTCATGATATGGGACTACCATTACTAGTTCAGAGCTCTGCCCTTTGGTCTCTCTTTCGCCCCCCCTGGGTTTTTTACGAAAGTGATGGCAGTCACGGTGGCTCACTCTCAGTTATTGGGGTTGACTATTGTCCCTAATCTCAATGACCTTCTGATAAAGGCCCCATTCCCGGAGGACCTTCACCCCCAAGTCCTTCTGACACATCAAACTCTCATATATCATGGTTGGATTGTGAATTTCTAAGAATCCAATCTTGTTCTGTGGCAGAGGCTGCTTTTCCTGGGCATGCTGTTCAGCACGTCCTTGCAGAAAATGTTTCTTTCAACAAATCTTGCCATCCAACCCGTTTCTTGGTTTCGAGGAAATGACAGTTTCAGTCCACTTGTGCATGTGTCTTTAGGGGAAGCAGTCGGAAAGCCGACGGACGAAATCCCGACAGCCGGCTTCCCGACTGTCTAATCCCAGCAAGGTACTAATGACAGGCGTCAAAATCCCGACGCCTGCCATTAGACCTATGCCGGGAGCCCAACACCGGGCTTACCGATCGAAGGCTAACCGCGCGCGGACAGCCACGCGGGGGGGGGGGTATGCAATCGGGAAGCCGACTGCCTAGATACCGGCAGCCGGCTTCCCGACTGTCATATCCCGGCAAGGGTGAAATGCCGGGCGTCTAGACGCCCGGCATTTCCCCGACGCTGGGTGACCGGCGCCCGGCATCCCGATCGTAGCATATTTCATACCAATTCCCGGGGGGGGGGGGGTTAGGGGCTCCCGGGGGGGACTTAGGGTTAGGCATCCCCCCTGGGAGGTAAGGGTTAGGCTAGGGAAAGGGGGGGTTAGGGTTAGGCACTCCCGTGGGGAGGTTAGGGTTAGGCACCCCCTCCCCCCCCCCCCCCCCCCCCCGGGAGACTTAGGTTTAGGCTGCATGAAAGGGGGGGATTAGGCTTAGGCACTTAGAGGGGGGTTAGGCACGTGGGGGGAGGTTAGGGTTAGGCACCCTTAAAGGAGGGTTAGGGGGTAAAAAAAAGGTTAGTTAATACTTACCTTTTGTAGCTTCAGGATTTTCACCCCTGCCGGGCTTCCGCTGTCGGGATTTGGCTAGGGGAAGGGGGGTTTAGCGTTAGGCACACCTGGGGAGAGATTAGGGTTAGGCACCCCCCCAGGAGATTTAGGATTAGGCTGCAGGAAATGGGGGGGTTAGGTTTAGGCACTTAGAGGGGGGTTAGGGTTAGGCACTTGGGGGGGAGGTTAGGGTTAGGGGGTAAAAAAAGGTTAGTTAATACTTACTTTTTGTAGCTTTGGGATTTTCACCCCTGCTGGGCTTCCGCTGTCAGGATTTCATACTGATTCCGTCTGTAGGGGAAGCTTGATTCCTCCTTCGAGTCGGTTCCGTTAGGAGTTCCATTCAAGGGATCTTCAGTTGGATCTGCTGTCTAAGTGGGATGTCTCTAATTTTCACATCTCAGGTCATTCATCACCTGTCCCTCCTCTGGCGGTTGGATTACAAATATCTCAGCACCGGTCAGCTAGTCATGTTCTAGACTCTGGTGACCACAGATGCGAATCTCAAGGGTTGGGAGCGGTAGTTTTCCAGTTTCAAGGAGTTTGGTCCTGTCAGGAGAAGTTGCTGCCCATCAGTGTCCTGGAACTCAGTGCAATCTTCAGTGCTTTGATGATAGCTCAGCTGCATCTGCAGGGGTGTCCAGTGAAGGTCCAGTCAGACAGCGTCAAGGCTGTGGCTTACCTCAGTCACCTGCGTAGCATGAAGAGTGCCATGACAATGCAGGAGACGGCACGGGTCATCTGGTTATAGCGGCCGTGTTCATTCCCGGTGTAAAAAATTGTGAGGCAGGTGTTTTTTGAGGCACATTTTTGGTACGCAATATATATTATGTTTTCACGTGTTGATGTGTGTGTGTGTGTGTGTGTGTGTGTGTGTGTGTGTGTGTGTGTGTGAACATGTGGATTGTTGGTGACAGCTGTCATCTGAATTGAGGGGAGTTCATTTCAAGTTTTTTGGGACATTCAAAAGACATTATGGACCAGATAGGAGTAACGGTAATCAATAAATTCTGTTGTTATTTATATAAATATATATATCATATGGTACTAATTATTCTAGTTTTGGCCATAATCACGGCAACCACCCCAACCTCATGAACAAACAAATAGGAAATACTACAGTATTCTACATTTTATAATGAACAGGTTGACTGGCAGAGATAGTTATTTTTCTTTAGATGCCAAAATAAAAGCATATCTCTACCATTTTATATCTTATAGTGATGACCTTCATGTTGTATATCCAGAAATAGGCGATGTCTCCTGCCAGCACATTCCCTTATGTCTTAATTACTCTCAGAGCCTGACAAAGGTCTGGGGTCCTCCGGTGATCACATACTCCAAGGCCCAGCAGGTAGGCATCTTCCTTGCATTTATGGACACAGTGTATGGAGTGAGGTGAGGAATTGTTGGATGGAATTATTCATTCAGATATTATGAAGATTAATGCCAGAAGTGTTGTTTTTTGTATGAAAGGGAATGTTATATGGAATAATCGGGTGAAGTGTATATATGGTTTTATAAGAACATTAACTTTTGGAACTGCAAAGCATCCTTGGAGTTGCAACCTCCACACCTCACCTTCATTCCCCACTCTCCGCCCTTGACTAAGCCACCCACTTCACATCCAAACTTAAATCCACCCATCAGGATATTACCTCCCACTAGGTCCAACTCTTCCCCATCCCATCCAGCCTCCTTCCCTACAGCCTATCTCCATTTTCCATCTCCACGCTACTGAAACTGGCCTCATTAAAGTCCGTAATTATCTTGCTGCTAAATCCAAGGCTGCTACTCATTCTCCTTGACTTCTCTGTAGCTTTTACACCATGGACCACTCTCTCCGCCTGCAGAACCTTCACTCCATAAGTGCATGACATTGTCTTCTCCTGGCTGTCCTCTCACCTCTCTGACCACTCTTTCTCTGGCTCTTCTCATGACTACACTTCACACCCTCATCCACTATCAGTTGGTGTTCCTCAAGGTTCTGGTCATAGTCCCCTTCTATACACCCTTTATAATTCCTCCTTAGGTGAGTTCATCACCTCTTTTGACCTATGCTGATGATACTTTGATATATCTCCCCTTCCATGACTCTCTTCTACTCACTGGTCATCTCTAGACTAGATTATTGTAACCTCTTCTTATCTGGCCTCCCTGCCTCTCTCTATTCTGTCTTCAATGCTGCAGCTCAGCTAATCTTCCTCTCCAAATAAACTGCTTCTTCCTTTCTTCACCACTAGGTCCTTCACTGACTCCCCTTCAGAACCCAAGTTAAGCTCCTCACACTCACATATAAAGCCCTCACCTAATCCTCCCCCATACATTTCCAACCTCATCTGCCTCTATACTCCCACCTTTCTCCGTCAATGACTGCCTCCCCTACTACTGATTACCTTCAACCAAGCCCAGATTTCACCTGTTCTGCTCCCCACCACTGGGATTCTTACTATCAGACTCTCCATCTCTCTCACCAACTTTAAACGGGCTCTCAAAACCCACTGCTTTAAAGCAGTCCAGCTCTTATACTAACTCACTGCTCCATGCTCCTCACTTACTGTTCTCTTTAGATTGTAAGCTCTCTTGAGCAGGGCCCTCTTTCATCATCTGCTGTTTATTCCCTCACTTGTATCATATATTACATCTTCTCCCCATTGCCAACAGCAGCACCGAACCTTTGGGTTCAGCTGGCCCTAGCTGTTGTATGTATTATGACTGTTGAATCAGCATTGTTTATATTGCTTGTATCGTATGTTCTGTAATGTTTTATACTGTAAGTATTTTGTACTTTTTTCTTGTTATGTTTGCACTGTTTCTGTTTATGTACTTTGGGCCTGGTTCAGCAGTGGTCGGAATTTCAGAGCCGCACACAAGAGGCTTAGCAATTCTGTCCTGCTAAAATTCAAATACTTCAGGAGGCGTTTGAAGCGAAGAGACGCCTCATGTCACCATAGGGGGGCCTTCGTGCCTTCTTGCAGGACCCATTCTGCACGAGTCCTGCACATGCGCAGATCCCCGATAATTGGGAATCTGCTTGAGGATGCTTTCCTGCGTCCTCTATAGAATCAGGCCCTTTGTAAGTAGCCGTGGACCCCTTGTGGCAATATATAAATAAAAGATGATATTAATAATTCATCAATAGTGTGCTCTAGGAGCTGTGTAGTTAAGACAGAAGTGGACATTGTGAGTATGTTCTATGGAATGAGATTGTATGGTACCCCTTTATCACATGACTGTGGTGGACGAATGGGGGCCACTCTCTCTCTGGCTCTCTGTTTTTATCAGATATGTTGCTCATTCCTTATCTCCACACAATAGCAGAGAGGATAATGCAAAAGGTTACTTGATTTATATTGACCGGGCAAGGATTATATTTAATCAAGATGGACAGGCCTGTTTCCTTTTAGTACGGGTCAAAAGGTAAAATGACAACCAGGCTTGCATAAATACAACAAGTACAACAATTATGATTAGTGAAGCTCAAAATTAAACAATATCACATGCACTAAAGTAGTTTAGGTAATGTTATTCCTTACAGTGAATTCCCTATTTTAATCCCACCAACGACTTTACTGTTTTCTTTTAGCTCAATAATAATATTTACTACGACAGTATTATACTAGGTGGCAATACTGTCAAAATCAATCACAAATATAAAATTCACTAAAGTTCTGTTACTCTAGGATGGTTTATTTACTAAGCATCGTATTCTAAAATCCGGCGCTTCTGGTTGTGTTTATGGACGAAAAGGCCAATGCTTTTCCAAAATACGGCTTGTGAAATCATTTCCCTTTTACATTTCGTGCAGAAACATGATCGGACTCACCGGGTTTTAGATAGTAAACCCCTAAATGTAATTCCACCTTCTTATTACCTTAAGCACCTTTCGCTTAAAAATAACTTCTATTAAATAACTATCTACATCCCTAAACTTACTAAACATCCCGGTCACTAAAGACAATTGTAGTCCCTAAATAGGTGTCTCACAGATGAGAGTCTTTGTGTGCACGCTGGGGCCCAAGATTGTAGTATGTTGCAGTGCTGTATATGACTGTTTAGAAACAGCAGTCTGATAGTATCACTGTTTAGAAACAGCAGTCTGATGCTATCACTGTTTAGAAACAGCAGTCTGATAGTATCACTATTTACAAACAGCAGTCTGATACTATCACTGTTTAGAAACAGCAGTCTGATACTCTCACTGTTTAGAAACAGCAGTCTGATACTATCACTGTTTAGAAACAGCAGTCTGATACTATCACTGTTTAGAAACAGCAGTCTGATGCTATCACTGTTTAGAAACAGCAGTCTGATACTATCACTGTTTAGAAACAGCAGTCTGATGCTATCACTGTTTAGAAACAGCAGTCTGATACTATCACTGTTTAGAAACAGCAGTCTGATGCTATCACTGTTTACAAAAAGCAGTCTGATGCTATCACTGTTTAGAAACAGCAGTCTGATGCTATCACTGTTTACAAAAAGCAGTCTGATGCTATCACTGTTTAGAAACAGCAGTCTGATGCTATCACTGTTTACAAACAGCAGTCTGATGCTATCACTGTTTAGAAACAGCAGTCTGATACTATCACTGTTTAGAAACAGCAGTCTGATACTATCACTGTTTAGAAACAGCAGTCTGATACTATCACTGTTTAGAAACAGCAGTCTGATACTATCACTGTATACAAAAAGCAGTCTGATGCTATCACTGTTTAGAAACAGCAGTCTGATACTATCACTGTTTAGAAACAGCAGTCTGATACTCTCACTGTTTAGAAACAGCAGTCTGATACTATCACTGTTTACAAAAAGCAGTCTGATGCTATCACTGTTTAGAAACAGCAGTCTGATACTATCACTGTTTAGAAACAGCAGTCTGATACTATCACTGTTTAGAAACAGCAGTCTGATACTATCGCTGTTTACAAACCAGTCTGATACTATCGCTGTTTACAAACAGCAGTCTGATACTATCGCTGTTTAGAAACAGCAGTCTGATGCTATCACTGTTTACAAACAGCAGTCTGATGCTATCACTGTTTAGAAACAGCAGTCTGATGCTATCACTGTTTACAAACAGCAGTCTGATGCTATCACTGTTTAGAAACAGCAGTCTGATACTATCACTGTTTAGAAACAGCAGTCTGATACTATCACTGTTTAGAAACAGCAGTCTGATAGTATCACTATTTAGAAACAGCAGTCTGATAGTATCGCTGTTTAGAAACAGCAGTCTGATGCTATCACTGTTTAGAAACAGCAGTCTGATAGTATCACTATTTAGAAACAGCAGTCTGATAGTATCACTGTTTAGAAACAGCAGTCTGATGCTATCACTGTTTACAAACAGCAGTCTGATGCTATCACTGTTTAGAAACAGCAGTCTGATACTATCGCTGTTTAGAAACAGCAGTCTGATACTATCACTGTTTAGAAACAGCAGTCTGATACTATCACTGTTTAGAAACAGCAGTCTGATACTATCACTGTTTAGAAACAGCAGTCTGATACTATCGCTGTTTAGAAACAGCAGTCTGATACTATCACTGTTTAGAAACAGCAGTCTGATGCTATCGCTGTTTAGAAACAGCAGTCTGATGCTATCACTGTTTAGAAACAGCAGTCTGATGCTATCACTGTTTACAAACAGCAGTCTGATACTATCACTGTTTAGAAACAGCAGTCTGATGCTATCGCTGTTTAGAAACAGCAGTCTGATGCTATCGCTGTTTAGAAACAGCAGTCTGATGCTATCACTGTTTAGAAACAGCAGTCTGATACTATCACTGTTTAGAAACAGCAGTCTGATACTATCACTGTTTAGAAACAGCAGTCTGATACTATCGCTGTTTAGAAACAGCAGTCTGATGCTATCGCTGTTTACAAACAGCAGTCTGATGCTATCACTGTTTAGAAACAGCAGTCTGATACTATCACTGTTTAGAAACAGCAGTCTGATAGTATCACTATTTAGAAACAGCAGTCTGATAGTATCACTGTTTAGAAACAGCAGTCTGATGCTATCACTGTTTAGAAACAGCAGTCTGATAGTATCACTATTTAGAAACAGCAGTCTGATAGTATCACTGTTTAGAAACAGCAGTCTGATAGTATCACTATTTACAAACAGCAGTCTGATACTATCACTGTTTAGAAACAGCAGTCTGATACTCTCACTGTTTAGAAACAGCAGTCTGATAGTATCACTGTTTAGAAACAGCAGTCTGATGCTATCACTGTTTAGAAACAGCAGTCTGATAGTATCACTATTTACAAACAGCAGTCTGATACTCTCACTGTTTAGAAACAGCAGTCTGATACTATCACTGTTTAGAAACAGCAGTCTGATGCTATCACTGTTTAGAAACAGCAGTCTGATACTATCACTGTTTAGAAACAGCAGTCTGATGCTATCACTGTTTAGAAACAGCAGTCTGATACTATCACTGTTTAGAAACAGCAGTCTGATGCTATCACTGTTTAGAAACAGCAGTCTGATACTATCACTGTTTACAAAAAGCAGTCTGATGCTATCACTGTTTAGAAACAGCAGTCTGATGCTATCACTGTTTACAAACAGCAGTCTGATGCTATCACTGTTTAGAAACAGCAGTCTGATACTATCACTGTTTAGAAACAGCAGTCTGATACTATCACTGTTTACAAAAAGCAGTCTGATGCTATCACTGTTTAGAAACAGCAGTCTGATACTATCACTGTTTAGAAACAGCAGTCTGATACTATCACTGTTTAGAAACAGCAGTCTGATACTATCACTGTTTACAAAAAGCAGTCTGATGCTATCACTGTTTACAAACAGCAGTCTGATGCTATCACTGTTTACAAAAAGCAGTCTGATGCTATCACTGTTTAGAAACAGCAGTCTGATACTATCACTGTTTAGAAACAGCAGTCTGATACTATCACTGTTTAGAAACAGCAGTCTGATACTATCACTGTTTACAAAAAGCAGTCTGATGCTATCACTGTTTAGAAACAGCAGTCTGATGCTATCACTGTTTAGAAACAGCAGTCTGATACTATCACTGTTTAGAAACAGCAGTCTGATACTATCACTGTTTACAAAAAGCAGTCTGATGCTATCACTGTTTACAAACAGCAGTCTGATACTATCACTGTTTACAAAAAGCAGTCTGATGCTATCACTGTTTAGAAACAGCAGTCTGATACTATCACTGTTTAGAAACAGCAGTCTGATACTATCACTGTTTAGAAACAGCAGTCTGATACTATCACTGTTTACAAAAAGCAGTCTGATGCTATCACTGTTTACAAACAGCAGTCTGATGCTATCACTGTTTACAAAAAGCAGTCTGATGCTATCACTGTTTAGAAACAGCAGTCTGATACTATCACTGTTTAGAAACAGCAGTCTGATACTATCACTGTTTAGAAACAGCAGTCTGATACTATCACTGTTTACAAAAAGCAGTCTGATGCTATCACTGTTTAGAAACAGCAGTCTGATACTATCACTGTTTAGAAACAGCAGTCTGATACTATCACTGTTTAGAAACAGCAGTCTGATACTATCACTGTTTACAAAAAGCAGTCTGATGCTATCACTGTTTAGAAACAGCAGTCTGATACTATCACTGTTTAGAAACAGCAGTCTGATAGTATCACTGTTTAGAAACAGCAGTCTGATAGTATCACTGTTTAGAAACAGCAGTCTGATGCTATCACTGTTTACAAACAGCAGTCTGATACTATCGCTGTTTAGAAACAGCAGTCTGATACTATCGCTGTTTAGAAACAGCAGTCTGATACTATCGCTGTTTAGAAACAGCAGTCTGATACTATCGCTGTTTACAAAAAGCAGTCTGATACTATCGCTGTTTACAAAAAGCAGTCTGATACTATCGCTGTTTACAAACCAGTCTGATACTATCGCTGTTTACAAACAGCAGTCTGATACTATCGCTGTTTACAAACAGCAGTCTGATACTATCGCTGTTTACAAACAGCAGTCTGATACTATCGCTGTTTAGAAACAGCAGTCTGATACTATCGCTGTTTACAAAAAGCAATCTGATACTATCAATGTTTAGAAACAGCAGTCTGATACTATCACTGTTTAGAAACAGCAGTCTGATACTATCACTATTTAGAAACAGCAGTCTGATAGTATCACTGTTTAGAAACAGCAGTCTGATAGTATCACTGTTTAGAAACAGCAGTCTGATGCTATCACTGTTTACAAACAGCAGTCTGATACTATCGCTGTTTAGAAACAGCAGTCTGATACTATCGCTGTTTAGAAACAGCAGTCTGATACTATCGCTGTTTAGAAACAGCAGTCTGATGCTATCACTGTTTAGAAACAGCAGTCTGATGCTATCACTGTTTAGAAACAGCAGTCTGATGCTATCACTGTTTAGAAACAGCAGTCTGATGCTATCACTGTTTAGAAACAGCAGTCTGATGCTATCACTGTTTAGAAACAGCAGTCTGATACTATCACTGTTTAGAAACAGCAGTCTGATACTATCACTGTTTAGAAACAGCAGTCTGATAGTATCACTGTTTAGAAACAGCAGTCTGATGCTATCACTGTTTAGAAACAGCAGTCTGATAGTATCACTATTTAGAAACAGCAGTCTGATAGTATCACTGTTTAGAAACAGCAGTCTGATAGTATCACTGTTTAGAAACAGCAGTCTGATGCTATCACTGTTTACAAACAGCAGTCTGATGCTATCACTGTTTACAAACAGCAGTCTGATGCTATCACTGTTTACAAACAGCAGTCTGATGCTATCACTGTTTAGAAACAGCAGTCTGATACTATCACTGTTTAGAAACAGCAGTCTGATACTATCACTGTTTAAAAACAGCAGTCTGATACTATCACTGTTTAGAAACAGCAGTCTGATAGTATCACTGTTTAGAAACAGCAGTCTGATGCTATCACTGTTTACAAACAGCAGTCTGATGCTATCACTGTTTAGAAACAGCAGTCTGATACTATCGCTGTTTAGAAACAGCAGTCTGATACTATCGCTGTTTAGAAACAGCAGTCTGATACTATCACTGTTTAGAAACAGCAGTCTGATACTATCGCTGTTTACAAAAAGCAGTCTGATACTATCGCTGTTTACAAACCAGTCTGATACTATCGCTGTTTAGAAACAGCAGTCTGATACTATCGCTGTTTACAAACAGCAGTCTGATACTATCGCTGTTTAGAAACAGCAGTCTGATACTATCACTGTTTAGAAACAGCAGTCTGATACTATCACTGTTTAGAAACTGCAGTCTGATACTATCACTGTTTAGAAACAGCAATCTGATGCTATCACTGTTTAGAAACAGCAGTCTGATGCTATCACTGTTTAGAAACAGCAGTCTGATACTATCACTGTTTAGAAACAGCAGTCTGATACTATCACTGTTTAGAAACAGCAGTCTGATACTATCACTGTTTAGAAACGGCAGTCTGATGCTATCACT
The DNA here is from genome assembly GCA_031769625.1 of Taudactylus pleione. Lineage (NCBI taxonomy): Eukaryota > Metazoa > Chordata > Amphibia > Anura > Myobatrachidae > Taudactylus > Taudactylus pleione. The sequence goes on along the minus strand of JAUIMM010000327.1, from coordinate 13,339,819 downwards.
GTTTAGAAACAGCAGTCTGATGCTATCACTGTTTAGAAACAGCAGTCTGATGCTATCACTGTTTAGAAACAGCAGTCTGATAGTATCACTGTTTAGAAACAGCAGTCTGATAGTATCACTGTTTAGAAACAGCAGTCTGATACTATCACTGTTTAGAAACAGCAGTCTGATACTATCACTGTTTAGAAACAGCAGTCTGATACTATCACTGTTTAGAAACAGCAGTCTGATAGTATCACTGTTTAGAAACAGCAGTCTGATAGTATCACTGTTTAGAAACAGCAGTCTGATACTATCGCTGTTTAGAAACAGCAGTCTGATACTATCGCTGTTTAGAAACAGCAGTCTGATACTATCGCTGTTTACAAAAAGCAGTCTGATACTATCGCTGTTTACAAACAGCAGTCTGATACTATCGCTGTTTACAAACAGCAGTCTGATACTATCGCTGTTTAGAAACAGCAGTCTGATACTATCGCTGTTTAGAAACAGCAGTCTGATACTATCACTGTTTAGAAACAGCAGTCTGATACTATCACTGTTTAGAAACAGCAGTCTGATGCTATCACTGTTTAGAAACAGCAGTCTGATGCTATCACTGTTTAGAAACAGCAGTCTGATGCTATCACTGTTTAGAAACAGCAGTCTGATACTATCACTGTTTAGAAACAGCAGTCTGATACTATCACTGTTTAGAAACAGCAGTCTGATAGTATCACTGTTTAGAAACAGCAGTCTGATGCTATCACTGTTTAGAAACAGCAGTCTGATAGTATCACTATTTAGAAACAGCAGTCTGATAGTATCACTGTTTAGAAACAGCAGTCTGATAGTATCACTGTTTAGAAACAGCAGTCTGATGCTATCACTGTTTACAAACAGCAGTCTGATGCTATCACTGTTTACAAACAGCAGTCTGATGCTATCACTGTTTACAAACAGCAGTCTGATGCTATCACTGTTTAGAAACAGCAGTCTGATACTATCACTGTTTAGAAACAGCAGTCTGATACTATCACTGTTTAAAAACAGCAGTCTGATACTATCGCTGTTTACAAACAGCAGTCTGATACTATCGCTGTTTAGAAACAGCAGTCTGATACTATCACTGTTTAGAAACAGCAGTCTGATACTATCACTGTTTAGAAACAGCAGTCTGATGCTATCACTGTTTAGAAACAGCAATCTGATACTATCACTGTTTAGAAACAGCAGTCTGATACTATCACTGTTTAGAAACAGCAGTCTGATGCTATCACTGTTTAGAAACAGCAATCTGATACTATCACTGTTTAGAAACAGCAGTCTGATGCTATCACTGTTTAGAAACAGCAGTCTGATAGTATCACTGTTTAGAAACAGCAGTCTGATAGTATCACTGTTTAGAAACAGCAGTCTGATACTATCGCTGTTTACAAACAGCAGTCTGATACTATCGCTGTTTAGAAACAGCAGTCTGATACTATCGCTGTTTAGAAACAGCAGTCTGATACTATCGCTGTTTACAAAAAGCAATCTGATACTATCAATGTTTAGAAACAGCAGTCTGATACTATCACTGTTTAGAAACAGCAGTCTGATACTATCAATGTTTAGAAACAGCAGTCTGATACTATCACTGTTTAGAAACAGCAGTCTGATGCTATCACTGTTTAGAAACAGCAGTCTGATAGTATCACTGTTTAGAAACAGCAGTCTGATAGTATCACTGTTTAGAAACAGCAGTCTGATACTATCGCTGTTTACAAACAGCAGTCTGATACTATCGCTGTTTAGAAACAGCAGTCTGATACTATCGCTGTTTAGAAACAGCAGTCTGATACTATCGCTGTTTACAAAAAGCAATCTGATACTATCAATGTTTAGAAACAGCAGTCTGATACTATCACTGTTTAGAAACAGCAGTCTGATACTATCAATGTTTAGAAACAGCAGTCTGATACTATCACTGTTTAGAAACAGCAGTCTGATGCTATCACTGTTTAGAAACAGCAGTCTGATACTATCACTGTTTAGAAACAGCAGTCTGATACTATCAATGTTTAGAAACGGCAGTCTGATGCTATCACTGTTTAGAAACAGCAGTCTGATACTATCACTGTTTAGAAACGGCAGTCTGATAGTATCACTGTTTAGAAACAGCAGTCTGATGCTATCACTGTTTACAAACAGCAGTCTGATGCTATCACTGTTTAGAAACAGCAGTCTGATACTATCACTGTTTAGAAACAGCAGTCTGATAGTATCACTGTTTAGAAACAGCAGTCTGATAGTATCACTGTTTAGAAACAGCAGTCTGATAGTATCACTGTTTAGAAACAGCAGTCTGATACTATCACTGTTTAGAAACAGCAGTCTGATACTATCACTGTTTAGAAACAGCAGTCTGATACTATCACTGTTTAGAAACAGCAGTCTGATACTATCACTGTTTAGAAACAGCAGTCTGATACTATCACTGTTTAGAAACAGCAGTCTGATACTATCACTGTTTAGAAACAGCAGTCTGATACTATCAATGTTTAGAAACAGCAGTCTGATACTATCACTGTTTAGAAACAGCAGTCTGATACTATCACTGTTTAGAAACAGCAGTCTGATAGTATCACTGTTTACAAACAGCAGTCTGATAGTATCACTGTTTACAAACAGCAGTCTGATAGTATCACTGTTTACAAACAGCAGTCTGATAGTATCACTGTTTAGAAACAGCAGTCTGATAGTATCACTGTTTACAAACAGCACAGATAGTGTAATGGTTAGCGTTACTGCCTCACAGTACTGAGGTTATGGGTTCGATTCCCACTATGGTCCTAACTGTGCTTGCGTGGGTTTTCTCCGGGTACTCCGGTTTCCTCCCACACTCCAAAAATATACTGGTAGCTTAATTGGCCGTAGTGTGCATGTGGTAGAGAATATAGATTGTAAGCTAAACTGGGGCAGGGACAGATGTGAATGGTAAGATATTCTCTGTAAAGCGCTGTGGAATATGTGTGCGCTATATAAATAACTGGTAATAAATAAATAATAGAAGTGGATGCTGGTGTGTGGAGTAAAATATTATTTATTTTCTCACATCGACCTTTGAAGACAGGATGCATCTTTCACTTTCAGCAGCAGTCGGCTATTCTGCAGCACCTCAGCAGAAGCCTCCTCCCCCTGACAGACAGCTCACAGTAGCATGGGCCAGTTCTCTACAGTTCTCCCCACCATTCTCATTCAGCACGTTAGTAAACTCAGCCCAGAATCCCACCTTAGATACTGTCAGTGGGCTGAATTCAATTCAATGCGATGATGAATAGCCGCGGGGGGAGCTCCTGGAGCTATTTAATACACCGCGCTGTTTACCTAGTTGGGAATTGACTAAGTCAGACAATTCGGTTCTCGCAACTTAACCTGGGTGGTTAGTCGCGAGAACCGGCATTCTCCAACTAAAGTGCCGGCCGCGCGGCTGTTAGCGCCGCGCTAAGTCAGCAAACAGCTGCCCGCCCAGCACTTTTGTCGGATTTCTCCTCACATCTCCAGGGGGGCGCGAGAAGAAATCCTTTAGCCCGCCCAAACAGCGCGGAGTATTGAGTAGCTGCTGGAACTCCCTCCCGCGGCTATTCAGCTTCGCATTGAATTGAATTCAGCCCAACGTTAGCAAAAGGTGCAGCTAACCCCAATGGTCAGGAGGTGTCTCCTTTTATATCCGCTGGCTCTCGCTGGGCAGCTTTCCCACCTGAAACGCGTAACTCCAGCTGCTCCCAAGCCAGGGCCGAGCCTCCATGACAGCGTCCTAACTGCCATGGCAACCTCGGCCTCTAGCTGCCCCAATGGTTTGTAATCGCTCACAGCCATGGCTCCTCTGCCTTAATCCAGCCCTGATAACCACCCTCTGAGCATCACCTACAGCAACCTCTCTGCTTATGTGAAATCTGTATAGGGATGTATTAGACTTTTATTGTTACATCTCTATGGGGCATATTTATTAATCAATTCTGCCCCTTAAAATATGTGGAAACTGTTGTTTCTAAATGTTTAAGGGCATAACTAAGTATCCCTGAGATGTCCCAAAGAGGAAAGCAGGAGTTATCGGAGATGTCTCCTGCTTTCTGTCCCCCGACTCCTGCAGCTGCCATTACCATGATTTCCTACGGGGGACGCTATTTAGCAAGATCCACAAGCTGGATCTTGTCTATGTGGACTAACACTATATTCAGACGGTGGTAGCTTATTACCTGCTATGGGACTGCCATGCAGGAGAGGGATCTTCTGATCCCTCTCCAGTGGGCTGCAGGATGTCCTGAAGCACATCACGGCTTTTGCCACATTGCATGTGCGCAGCTGGAAAGCCATGAGGGGGCCCATAGGTAGAACTAAAGTGAGCATGGGTGCCATCACTTTACGTCCTCCTGTTTGCCCGGACTGGCTCTTATCGCAGCCTGTCTCCCGGCGACTCAAATTGATACATTTGAAAGAAAGGAAAATCCTTATTGCTGAGATTTCCAGCAATAAGGATTCTTCATTTTGGGGGCAGACTTTAACAAATATGCCCCTTAGAGAGGATTGTCATATAGGTGACTAGTTCTTCTAAGTATCCTCTTATCCCCGTACATCAGCAGACATTCAGTTATACTTTGTTTCCATGTGTGATCTTCCCCCAATAATCTGGGCTTTGGTGATTTATGGCTCTAGTTTAAAACAAGGTACTTCTAGCTGTATTCCTTGTGTCTCCAATTAGCTCCCAGTCTGAGAAATCAATTATGTTTGTTAGTCACTTTCTTCTCTCCATGAATGGAGGACGTAGGGAATTGTGTTCCTCTCCATAAAATATAACAATATTTGATGTCTGGGAGCTCTATCACTGTAAGTAGCTGGAAGCTGTAGGATGAAATTGCCTCTTACTAAGCTTTGCTCCTGGCTCCTAAAGGTGCCTACATACTTGGCGATGTGCTCACGATCCGACATCGTGTACGATTTCCCTTGAACTCTCCCCCCGGCAGCTCCCCGGCAGTCCTGCACACGATTTGGTGTAAAAAGTGTCCAATGTGACAAACTATCTATCGTGTATCCTTAACTTTTTCCAGTGCATCGTATACCAGATTGTCAGATCTGCCCTGCAGCACAGCAGATCTGAAGATGCGATGTACGTCCTGCAGGGACGCGCATCGTGATCGTGAGTAGACACTCAGGATTTGGGCATATTTTACACGAGTTGTCGCCACGATGCGTCGGAATCGGGCAAATCGTGTAAAGTATCGCTAAGTTTTTGGCCCCTGGATTAAAGGTGCAATAATATTAAATACAAAAACCAAGGATGTTTTCTGTTTAATATTATAGTCCAAGATGCAGCAGCTTTGAAAGGTGCCGTTTAGTACAGTTACTCATTAGAGAAATATTTAATGTACACTATAAATTCTATAAAGTTGCTATCTAAATTATATCTGTGTGGACTTTGTATGTTCTTCTGCTCCACAAAGATAGTGGCTAAATATTCTCTTTAAAGTGAAGCATAAAATGTGTGTACTATATAAATAACTGCTATTAGAATCAGCCATAAGAAGTATTTCAGTATATCCACTAGATGGCAGCATTGCTATGTATTATGTCTGCTATGTTGGATCATTGGCAAATACCTTTACTCTGTATTTAGCTATGGGATAATGTACTGCTAAGTTTAAATGGTAAGGATATAAAACGTTACAGAGGAGTTCTGTGACTATACAGCACAAGGCTGTAGGCAGAGGCCTATTATACCTGTTACAGAATTCTGGGCTGACTTCGGAATATGTTATAGTGAATAAGGAGGTATATTCTTTCTTAATAAAAATATATTCCTTATGTGAGCCTTTTGTAAGACACATTGTGGACATGCAGCGTATAAACTAGTTCTGTACTGAATTGTACCTGAGCATTGTGTCGTCTTTTTGTCGTCAGATGAATATAAGAAATGGTGATCCCAGCAAAGGATCATAAGAGATCTGCTTGCTCGAGCGTTATTATTAATACTCTAATACTCCAGTATTATTTGTTATAAAGCATTCACATATTCCCCAGCACTGTACAGTGTGGAAAAAATGTGCACTGATTACAAAACAGGGACATGCCTTATTGTTGTATTAACTCTTTATAGCCCCTTTCAGGGATTGTTTCCCAAATTACTTTTGTAAGCAAGGATTATATAGCTATATATATTATTTTTCAATAAAAACAAAGTTAAAGTTGGTCTCCGTTTTGCACCATTCAGTAGATTGGTAATGCGCACATAGTGGTAAAATGATGAGTTCACCCTATCGGCCTTGCCAAGCTCAGCAGTCACCACTCAGGGCTGATAAATGGTACTATTCCCCGAGTCCGCTCCCTGATGTATGGGTCACATTAACACTGCTGCTGAGCTTACTTTATTCTGTGCCGGACGCTGACACAATCCATCTCCACCACCGGAGCCATGGAGACGTACTGGGGATAGTCATGTACTAGTGCCGTGCTGTGATAATACAATACAACAAACACTTAGGACGTGGTCACTGCTAACTTGTTGGTCTATTCTTCAATTAAATCACTCAGCGATGTCCTTTCATACCGTTTGTATGTAAATGATGAGATTCCCATCATTGATATTATTATCAGTCATTTGTAGAGGTGGAAAGAGTTGATTTTAATGTAAACAAATAAGGAGAACACAGAAAATACCTCACCTGAATCATTGTCGCCCCTTTATCTCCAACCTATGCTCGGTATTTGTGACCCGCTGGCGTTTGTTCTGGTGATGTCATTATTATTTTCAGACCATGCTCCAACTTCCTCTGTAATCTTTGAAGCCATTACTTCTGCTGTTTTTCATTGATAAATATGGAAGTTTGTGCATTGCTAGGCCACTTACTGTAAGCTTGTTTGGTAAGTATCAGCTCCACTTTCAGCTTTGTATCATTGTACATCATATATAGATCTCTTTAATGTGCAGCTGTGTAAAATGTTGGGGCTTTTTAATCATACAGCACAATAAGAAGTAACTTACCTGAAATAAATGCCCCATTCCCTAGTTAAATCTGACGTGTGAGGAGGTGTGAGAGGAGGAGGCAGCCAACCGAGAGAGAGCGACGTGGTCAAAAGCTTATATGGCGATTTAGGGCTTGATTCAGAGGTGGACGGAATTAAACATGGGACGCAAGCAGCTGATTGCGATTAATTCTGCACATGCGTCCCGAAGGTTACTGCCGGGGGATGCATATCGGAATTCCATGGAGATCCATGAAATTTCGAAGGGCGTAAGAAGTATGTACTTTCATCAAATCGAATCCATGCAATTTCTAAGGGCGTGACGGGACAGGTGGCTATCGGCGGTGGGCTTGTCGGTGTCAGGGACTGTATAGAAAGACGCAGTTCCACTGGCACTAGTGGCAAGGTACCGTCGGACATTCAGAGCAACCATAGGCTTGCTCTAATGCCCGGTGGTGGGGCCAATGTCCAATCAATGGTGCATCTTTCGGTGCACATCGGTAAATTCGCTTTGCGGTAGGTGGGGTCTCAATAGGACAGTTATTGGGCACAGCATTACAGACGCTACTACTACTGCGTCTAACCGGGGCATCACGCTCTCAGTAACTTACTAGCAATGTGTACAAAGGGCCTCCAGAGCGGTCAGCTGAAGGCACTCTATGGTATCGTAGCTCATTCTTCCTCGTCCCCATAGAGGTGTGCAGGGAAATGAGCTAAAGTTACCTACCGTATGAAATGGCAGTGTGCATTGATGGAGACTGGTGATTCCCATCAGCACATCGCTGAGCGCGGAATAGGCCCCTTAATTTACCAGGTCTTCTAACATTTGTTTTTGTGCCCTATGTCGTGGGCACAATATGGGAGCCTCCTACAATTCTTTTCACCTGGGAGAGAGCATGTTACTGAGCATGCGGTGCTCTCTCCCGGGCAAGATTCCACCAGCCTGTACAGCAACAGCGCCCTGACCTGTGAGAGCCACAGGTTGTCTGAGCTGGGTACAGGTGCATCCCTGTGTCATTGGCTGCTGGGGAGATCAGTCACAGTAGTGACAGTATTAGAGTATCATCACTCCCTGCTCTATAACCCAGTGAGCTTGTTTATTATGGAAATCGTGCATTACGTAAGAAGACATTTATTTGCTTAAACTTCCCCTTTCTAGCAGCCACACTTCTCCGGTATCTTCCCTGCAGCCCCCGCAGGCAGGGGAAGCCCAAATGGTTTTCTCCACAGCGGGGGAGGATGATGAGCAGGAGATTGGAGGGAGGGGGCAGTGGGAGGATTCGGGGCCCCTTCGCCTCCACTCTGACAGCATACCTGCAAAAGAAGAAGCAGAAGAACTTTAATTGTGTGTGTTCCCTGCTGCAGCCAGTGTGATGGGGACAGGAGGGGTCTCTGCACCTCACATTCTGCCCCCATATTAATAAGCTGTGTGTGTTCTCTACTGCAGCCAGTGTGATGGGGACAGGAGGGGTCTCTACACCTCACATTCTGCCCCATATGAATAAGCTGTGTGTGTCCCTGCTGCAGCCAGTGTGATGGGGACAGGAGGGGCCTCTACACCTCACATTCTGCCCCCATATTAATAAGCTGTGTGTGTCCCTGCTGCAGCCAGTGTGATGGGGACAGGAGGGGTCTCTGCACCTCACATTCTGCCCCCATATTAATAAGCTCTGTGTGTCCCTGCTGCAGCCAGTGTGATGGGGACAGGAGGGGTCTCTGCACCTCACATTCTGCCCCCATATTAATAAGCTGTGTGTGTCCCTGCTGCAGCCAGTGTGATGGGGACAGGAGGGGTCTCTGCACCTCACATTCTGCCCCCATATTAATAAGCTGTGTGTGTTCCTGCTGCAGCCAGTGTGATGGGGACAGGAGGGGTCTCTGCACCTCACATTCTGCCCCCATATTAATAAGCTGTGTGTGTCCCTGCTGCAGCCAGTGTGGTGGGGACAGGAGGGGTCTCTGCACCTCACATTCTGCCCCCATATTAATAAGCTGTGTGTGTCCCTGCTGCAGCCAGTGTGATGGGGACAGGAGGGGTCTCTGCACCTCACATTCTGCCCCCATATTAATAAGCTGTGTGTTTCCCTAATGCAGCCAGTGTGATGGGGACAGGAGGGGTCTCTGCACCTCACATTCTGCCCCCATATTAATAAGCTGTGTGTGTTCTCTGCTGCAGCCAGTGTGATGGGGACAGGAGGGGTCTCTACACCTCACATTCTGCCCCATATTAATAAGCTGTGTGTGTCCCTGCTGCAGCCAGTGTGATGGGGACAGGATGGGTCTCTGCACCTCACATTCTGCCCCCATATTAATAATCTGTGTGTGTTCCCTGCTGCAGCCAGTGTGATGGGGACAGGAGGGGGCTCTGCACCCCACATTCTGCCCCCATATTAATAAGCTGTGTGTGTCCCTGCTGCAGCCAGTGTGATGGGGACAGGAGGGGTCTCTGCACCTCACATTCTGCCCCCATATTAATAAGCTGTGTGTTCCCTGCTGCAGCCAGTGTGATGGGGACAGGAGGGGTCTCTGCACCTCACATTCTGCCCCCATATTAATAAGCTGTGTGTTCCATTCTTCAGCCAGTGTGATGGGGACAGGAGGGGTCTCTGCACCTCACATTCTGTCCCCATATTAATAAGCTGTGTGTTCCCTGCTGCAGCCAGTGTGATGGGGACAGGAGGGGTCTCTGCACCTCACATTCTGCCCCCATATTAATAAGCTGTGTGTTCCCTGCTGCAGCCAGTTTGATGGGGACAGGAGGGGTCTCCGCACCTCACATTGTGCCCCCATATTAATAAGCTGTGTGTTCTCTGCTGCAGCCAGTGTGATGGGGACAGGAGGGGTCTCTACACCTCACATTCTGCCCCCATATTAATAAGCTGTGTGTTTCCCTAATGCAGCCAGTGTGATGGGGACAGGAGGGGTCTCTACACCTCACATACTGCCCCATATTAATAAGCTGTGTGTGTTCCCTGCTGCAGCCAGTGTGATGGGGACAGGAGGGGTCTCTACACCTCACATTCTGCCCCCATATTAATAAGCTGTGTGTTTCCCTAATGCAGCCAGTGTGATGGGGACAGGAGGGGTCTCTACACCTCACATACTGCCCCAATATTAATAAGCTGTGTGTGCCCCTGCTGCAGCCAGTGTGATGGGGACAGGATGGGTCTCTGCACCTCACATTCTGCCCCCATATTAATAAGCTGTGTGTGTCCCTGCTGGAGCCAGTATGATGGGGACAGGAGGGGTCTCTACACCTCACATTCTGCCCCCATATTAATAAGCTGTGTGTGTTCTCTGCTGCAGCCAGTGTGATGGGGACAGGAGGGGTCTCTGCACCTCACATTCTGCCCCCATATTAATAAGCTGTGTGTGTTCTCTGCTGCAGCCAGTGTGATGGGGACAGGAGGGGTCTCTGCACCTCACATTCTGCCCCCATATTAATAAGCTGTGTGTTTCCCTAATGCAGCCAGTGTGATGGGGACAGGAGGGGTCTCTGCACCTCACATTCTGCCCCCATATTAATAAGCTGTGTGTGTTCCCTACTGCAGCCAGTGTGATGGGGACAGGAGGGGTCTCTGCACCTCACATTCTGCCTCCATATTAATAAGCTGTGTGTGTTCCCTACTGCAGCCATTGTGATGGGACAGGAGGGGTCGCTGCACCTCACATTCTGCCCCCATATTAATAAGCTGTGTGTGTTCCCTAATGCAGCCAGTGTGATGGGGACAGGAGGGGTCTCTGCACCTCACATTCTGCCCCATATTAATAAGCTGTGTGTTTCCTGCTGCAGCCAGTGTGATGGGGACAGGAGTGGTCTCTGCACCTCACATTCTGCCCCCATATTAATAAGCTGTGTGTTTCCCTAATGCAGCCAGTGTGATGGGGACAGGAGGGGTCTCTACACCTCACATTCTGCCCCATATTAATAAGCTGTGTGTGTCCCTGCTGCAGCCAGTGTGATGGGGACAGGAGGGGTCTCTACACCTCACATTCTGCCCCCATATTAATAAGCTGTGTGTTTCCCTAATGCAGCCAGTGTGATGGGGACAGGAGGGGTCTCTACACCTCACATTCTGCCCCCATATTAATAAGCTGTGTGTTTCCCTAATGCAGCCAGTGTGATGGGGACAGGAGGGGTCTCTGCACCTCACATTCTGCCCCCATATTAATAAGCTGTGAGTGTTCTCTGCTGCAGCCAGTGTGATGGGGACAGGAGGGGTCTCTGCACCTCACATTCTGCCGCCATATTAATAAGCTGTGTGTGTCCCTGCTGCAGCCAGTGTGATGGGGACAGGAGGGGTCTCTGTACCTCACATTCTGCCCCCATATTAATAAGCTGTGTGTGTCCCTGCTGCAGCCAGTGTGATGGGGACAGGAGGGGTCACTACACCTCACATTCTGCCCCCATATTAATAAGCTGTGTGTTTCCCTAATGCAGCCAGTGTGATGGGGACAGGAGGGGTCTCTACACCTCACATTCTGCCCCCATATTAATAAGCTGTGTGTTCCCTAATGCAGCCAGTGTGATGGGGACAGGAGGGGTCTCTACACCTCACATACTGCCCCCATATTAATAAGCTGTGTGTGTCCCTGCTGCAGCCAGTGTGATGGGGACAGGAGGGGTCTCTGTACCTCACATTCTGCCCCCATATTAATAAGCTGTGTGTGCCCCTGCTGCAGCCAGTGTGATGGGGACAGGAGGGGTCTCTGCACCTCACATTCTGCCCCCATATTAATAAGCTGTGTGTTCCCTGCTTCAGCCAGTGTGATGGGGACAGGAGGGGTCTCTGCACCTCACATTCTGTCCCCATATTAATAAGCTGTGTGTTCCCTGCTGCAGCCAGTGTGATGGGGACAGGAGGGGTCTCTGCACCTCACATTCTGCCCCCATATTAATAAGCTGTGTGTTCCCTGCTGCAGCCAGTGTGATGGGGACAGGAGGGGTCTCTACACCTCACATTCTGCCCCCATATTAATAAGCTGTGTGTTTCCCTAATGCAGCCAGTGTGATGGGGACAGGAGGGGTCTCTACACCTCACATACTGCCCCAATATTAATAAGCTGTGTGTGCCCCTGCTGCAGCCATTGTGATGGGGACAGGATGGGTCTCTGCACCTCACATTCTGCCCCCATATTAATAAGCTGTGTGTGTCCCTGCTGGAGCCAGTATGATGGGGACAGGAGGGGTCTCTACACCTTAGATTCTGCCCCCATATTAATAAGCTGTGTGTTTCCCTAATGCAGCCAGTGTGATGGGGACAGGAGGGGTCTCTGCACCTCACATTCTGCCCCCATATTAATAAGCTGTGTGTGTTCCCTACTGCAGCCAGTGTGATGGGAACAGGGGGGTCTCTACACCTCACATTCTGCCCCCATATTAATAAGCTGTGTGTGTCCTCTGCTGCAGCCATTGTGATGGGGACAGGAGTGGTCTCTGCACCTCACATTCTGCCCCATATTAATAAGCTGTGTGTGTCCCTGCTGCAGCCAGTGTGATGGGGACAGGAGGGGTCTCTGCACCTCACATTCTGCCCCATATTAATAAGCTGTGTGTGTCCCTGCTGCAGCCAGTGTGATGGGGACAGGAGGGGTCTCTACACCTCACATTCTGCCCCCATATTAATAAGCTGTGTGTTTCCCTAATGCAGCCAGTGTGATGGGGACAGGAGGGGTCTCTGCACCTCACATTCTGCCCCCATATTAATAAGCTGTGAGTGTTCTCTGCTGCAGCCAGTGTGATGGGGACAGGAGGGGTCTCTGCACCTCACATTCTGCCCCCATATTAATAAGCTGTGTGTTCCCTGCTGCAGCCAGTGTGATGGGGACAGGAGGGGTCTCTACACCTCACATTCTGCCCCCATATTAATAAGCTGTGTGTTTCCCTAATGCAGCCAGTGTGATGGGGACAGGAGGGGTCTCTGCACCTCACATTCTGCCCCATATTAATAAGCTGTGTGTGTCCCTGCTGCAGCCAGTGTGATGGGGACAGGAGGGGTCTCTGTACCTCACATTCTGCCCCCATATTAATAAGCTGTGAGTGTTCTCTGCTGCAGCCAGTGTGATGGGGACAGGAGGGGTCTCTGCACCTCACATTCTGCCCCCATATTAATAAGCTGTGTGTGTTCCCTACTGCAGCCAGTGTGATGGGGACAGGAGGGGTCTCTACACCTCACATTCTGCCCCATATTAATAAGCTGTGTGTTTCCCTAATGCAGCCAGTGTGATGGGGACAGAAGGGGTCTCTGCTCCTCACATCCTGCCCCCATATTAATAAGCTATGTGTTCTCTGCTGCAGCCAGTGTGATGGGGACAGGAGGGGTCTCTACACCTCACATTCTGCCCCCATATTAATAAGCAGTGTGTTTCCCTAATGCAGCCAGTGTGATGGGGACAGGAGGGGTCTCTACACCTCACATTCTGCCCCCATATTAATAAGCTGTGTGTTTCCCTAATGCAGCCAGTGTGATGGGGACAGGAGGGGTCTCTGCACCTCACATTCTGCCCCCATATTAATAAGCTGTGTGTTCCCTGCTGCAGCCAGTGTGATGGGGACAGGAGGGGTCTCTACACCTCACATTCTGCCCCCATATTAATAAGCTGTGTGTTTCCCTAATGCAGCCAGTGTGATGGGGACAGGAGGGGTCTCTGCACCTCACATTCTGCCCCATATTAATAAGCTGTGTGTGTCCCTGCTGCAGCCAGTGTGATGGGGACAGGAGGGGTCTCAGTACCTCACATTCTGCCCCCATATTAATAAGCTGTGAGTGTTCTCTGCTGCAGCCAGTGTGATGTGGACAGGAGGGGTCTCTGCACCTCACATTCTGCCCCCATATTAATAAGCTGTGTGTGTTCCCTACTGCAGCCAGTGTGATGGGGACAGGAGGGGTCTCTACACCTCACATTCTGCCCCATATTAATAAGCTGTGTGTTTCCCTAATGCAGCCAGTGTGATGTTGACAGGAGGGGTCTCTGCTCCTCACATCCTGCCCCCATATTAATAAGCTGTGTGTTCTCTGCTGCAGCCAGTGTGATGGGGACAGGAGGGGTCTCTACACCTCACATTCTGCCTATATTAATAAGCTGTGTGTTTCCCTAATGCAGCCAGTGTGATGGGGACAGGAGGGGTCTCTGCACCTCACATTCTGCCCCATATTAATAAGCTGTGTGTTCCCTGCTGCAGCCAGTGTGATGGGGACGGAGGGGTCTCTGTACCTCACATTCTGCCCCCATATTAATAAGCTGTGTGTTCTCTGCTGCAGCCAGTGTGATGGGGACAAGAGGGGTCTCTGCACCTCATATTCTGCCCCCATATTAATAAGCTGTGTGTGTTCTCTACTGCAGCCAGTGTGATGGGGACAGGAGGGGTCACTGCACCTCACATTCTGCCCCCATATTAATAAGCTGTGTGTGATCCCTACTGCAGCCAGTGTGATGGGGACAGGAGGGGTCTCTACACCTCACATTCTGCCCCATATTAATAAGCTGTGTGTGTCCCTGCTGCAGCCAGTGTGATGGGGACAGGAGGGGTCTCTGCACCTCACATTATGCCCCATATTAATAAGCTGTGTGTGTCCCTGCTGCAGCCAGTGTGATGGGGACAGGAGGGGTCTCTGCACCTCACATTCTGCCCCATATTAATAAGCTGTGTTCTCTGCTGCAGCCATTGTGATGGGGACAGGAGGGGTCTCTGCACCTCACATTCTGCCCCATATTAATAAGCTGTGTGTGTCCCTGCTGCAGCCAGTGTGATGGGGACAGGGGGGGTCTCTGCACCTCACATTCTGCCCCCATATTAATAATCTGTGTGTGTCCCTGCTGCAGCCAGTATGATGGGGACAGGAGGGGTCTCTACACCTCACATACTGCCCCCATATTAATAAGCTGTGTGTGTCCCTGCTGCAGCCAGTGCGATGGGGACAAGTGGGGAGGGGGGGGGGTCTCTGCACCTCACATTATGCCCCATATTAATAAGCTGTGTGTGTCCCTGCTGCAGCCAGTGTGATGGGGACAGGAGTGGTCTCTGCACCTCACATTCTGCCCCATATTAATAAGCTGTGTGTGTCCCTGCTGCAGCCAGTGTGATGGGGACAGGGGGGTCTCTGCACCTCACATTCTTCCCCCATATTAATAAGCTGTGTGTGTCCCTGCTGCAGCCAGTGTGATGGGGACAGGAGGGGTCTCTACACCTCACATACTGCCCCCATATTAATAAGCTGTGTGTGTCCCTGCTGCAGCCAGTGTGATGGGGACAGGAGGGGTCTCTGCACCTCACATTCTGCCCCATATTATTAAGCTGTGTGTGTCCCTGCTGCAGCCAGTGTGATGGGGACAGGAGGGGCCTCTGCACCTCACATTCTGCCCCCATATTAATAAGCTGTGTGTGCCCCTGCTGCAGCCAGTGTGATGGGGACAGGAGGGGTCTCTGCACCTCACATTCTGCCCCCATATTAATAAGCTGTGTGTGTCCCTGCTGCAGCCAGTGCGATGGGGACAAGTGGGGAGGGGGGGGTCTCTGCACCTCACATTCTGCCCCATATTAATGGCTGGCTGTACCCTGCTGCAGCCCGTGTGATTGGGATAGGAGGGGTCTCTGCACCTCAGCGTCATCAAATTTTATTTTTATCCCTCCCCCACTTATGCCAGATCCCTCCTACCCTCCTGGTGGTTACCCTCCTACCCACATAGGCATCCCACCTCCACCCCCTCTCCCCCACATGCAGAGTGCATCGGAGCGTTGTGCACTGTGGACAGATCATTACTCCCCCCTTCTGCTGCTGATCTCTGTACACACAGTGATCAGCCTAAAGTGTATGGAGGGGAGCTATGTTTCCCTCCTCACACTGTGATCCCCGTTTGCATTCTGGTGCGTGATTCTGGCAATGATGTAGGCGGCCACATCACTGCCTAGGGGTGATGCCTAGGAGACAGAGGAGATCTGTTCTGCCAGGGCAAGGGGCGTGGCTGCGCGGTCGTATGTGTGACGACCAGGTCAGCCTAAACACTACCTGCCAGGGGCGTAACTAGGTATTTGAAGGCCCCATAGCAAAAGTTTGGAGCCCTTATGTACCACCCAATGTATATAACACATGTAACTTTGACAAGGAAGATGGGGCCCCCCTACGCTTTGGGCCCCATTGCAGCTGCACCCCTTGCACCTATGGCAGTTACACCAATGCTACCTGCTACCGTTGTCACACATATGACCGTGCCAGTTAAGTGGTTATTTTACACACTAGGACCCATGATGCACATATATTGCAATCTCCTCACTGGAATCTCTGTGATCTATAGAACCCTGCCTAAAGCTAGAGTGCTAGAATATACTGTATCTGATGTTCTGTTCTTTACGTATGTTTAACAGCGGTATGAGAGATTGCCCATGTGTGCCTAATGTATCCGGAGTGTATATTATTGGCTCTTGCTGTATAACACACATTTTAGGCTGATATGATTTGCTGCTGATTTCCGTCCCAGGTTATATTTGGAACAGTAGGTACAGAACTCGCTGGGCTTCATGCATATAGTATAAAGCAGCAATCACATGATGACTACATAAGGTCTCTTTTCTGCCATGCTGAATCCAGGATGATATCACACTTTGCAATGAGATGTAACCACATATCTTTTATATATGCAAGCATGTCGATAATTACAGATTTCTTGTTACTTCCACTCCAATACAATACAAAAATACAATACAAAATGTAAATGTTTAAAAAGGAAAACATAAAAAATGAAAGGAATATTAAAGAGAAGTCTCTCTGGAAATGTAATCTAACATGATCTATGTAGGTGTTGCAGCCTGAGAAACATGTAAATGTTTCTAAATTATCCTAGGCAAAATACTGAAAAACATGAATATTTTATGGAAGAAGAATAGATGATTCAGAAGCAGAATGAAGCTGGTTAGTGCTGCATGGGACATGTCTCATTCCTGCACAACGCGTTTCACACACATTCATTATGTATTTGTACTAGCGGGTGACGCGTTTTGCTACTTTTGCTGAGCGTTCATTCTGTGTTATATAACATGCGTTTGTGATAAAATAGGACGTTTTCATCTTTCCCTAGCAAATTGTATGTGTGAACACAAGTAAGTAGACATGGGCCTGGTGCACAGTGAGGCAGAGCTGAATCTTACATACCCCTGCATGGCATGCACAGATTTGCTCCTGTATGTGGAGTTGTATGTATCTTGCTATGTACCTACCCCCTCTCCTTATGCTAGGTTGTGTAAACTAGCCCTATACTAGATGCTCCGTTCCGGGACATGCACAGTGCTAAACCACATAGGATACGCTCCACCAACAGGCATCAGGCCCAATGAGTTCTGTGGTATGTGCAGTGACACATGCTGGAAGCACTGCCATGGAGATGGAATGCGTCTAGCTCAAGTAAAAAACTCAAGTAAAAAACCAAATGGCATGGGCACGGTGAATAGAATGGATTCAAAATCGCTAGCAGACAACACACTTTAATGTATCAGGCCTTATCCATTATTTTGTCTTTTCTATGGTTCCTCAGTCAATTTTTTTGCTCCAATACAAAAGCCTGGGGAACGTGTTTTGCTGTTAATATCAGTGCTGCTTTAAAGTTAATGGTCAAACCCCACCGAGAAGTGGGAGCTTGTAAAACCCGCCGCTTAGTAAATGTATATTGGTAGATCCAGTACCAGCAGATGCCACATCCACAGAATGACTGGAGTACAGAAAGGACATATACCATGATACATACTAGAGATTAGACAGTATGAGATTGTTAGATGGTCCTGTGTGTGCAGGTCTGGCTCAAATGCAATAGCAGAAGATGAGTAGATTACTCTTGTGACTTCTATGTGTGGACCTCATAGCCTGCAGAGCTGCCATAAAATTGTACAACTACCAGCAGGAATGAGGTCAACACATGTATAGATACTTTGAACAACCCTGGCACCCATACAGTGTCATGCGTTGGTGTATGCATGAGACTGATTAGCTACCTAATGGGGGAGAAACAACTTGACTTCCAAAGAGGTTCTGCAGAAGCTTCCCTAATTACTCAGGCCTTTCCTGTGCTTCTATCTGGTATAGGTTGCCCTGGTGCAGACTATGCATACAAGAGAAGACTGCAGCCCATTTGCTGCTAGGGAGGACATTTGCTGTGCCATTGTCACTCAAAAGTGGAGCATTAGTTGCTTTAAAAAAAGTTTTCTAAAGTGATTGGGTACCAGCTACCTACCAGCAGGGCTCTGTGTTTCGGGACAGGCTGTAGTGAGTACAGAGGAACCAGCCCGCCTATTTGCTTAGACTACAACGGGGCAGCTTACACCAAATCTACGCAGAGTAGAGGTTTGAGTACGGGATATGTTTAATATCCCGTCATCGGGGATTGCAGCGGTCACAATGCCGACGCCGCAATCCCAACACATCCAAATACCAACCCCGGCATCCCGACCGCCGGAATCCCGAAGGTAAGTAGCGGGGTTGGGGGGAGGGTTAGGCACTAAGGGGGAGGTTAGGTTTAGGCACCAGGGAGGGAGGGTTAGGGGTTAGGTTAGGAATACTTACCTTGAGCCGTCGGGATGCTAACCTAGTCGAGATGCCGGTGTCGGAAATTCTGACTGCTGGGATACCGAACGCCGGCATCCCGTGCGCAACCCGATACGGACGCTGCTCAGAACCTCTTTCTTCATCTGATGATCATCAGCTTGGACAGTTGCTTCAGGTATAGAGCACCCATAACAGATAAGCTGCTACTGTATACTGTATAGCGGTCACTGGCCACGCCATTACTGTACTCTACCTGGGCAGCACGCACCTCCCTCCCGCTTCCCAGCTCTCCAGGTGTAAGTCAGGGATGTGCAAATATCCTAATAGGAATAAACGCATGGGCATTTCCATTCAAGTGCACAATACAGGAGCCTGTGTCTGACTCACAATGAGCCGGACACATGGTCACTGTTCTGCTGCATTCTCTGCACTTTCTTACAGACATCTGATAGATCCAGATCAGTCACTGATTGGTGGATGTTGTTAGGCCCTCATTTGCAGCCAATTAAGGCTACATATTTAATGATAAATAGGCCCCAGAGTGAGCTCTTCACCTTTTGGACATGCAGCTTATTCGATCACCTTCGTATATATAGGCTGTGTACATGTTAAACCTCTGATGGTAAAGGATTAATGGAGTGTTAGAGCTAGTGGAACTGCATAGGACTGCAGCCTAGCTGAAAGGGTTCATTATTTCTTCACTGCTTTGTGACCAGTAGAGAAGCGGTTAATGCAAGTTAGTGGGTGAGAGTGAGGATGCCATTCTCCAGCATCTCCCAGAATCCCTTGCAGTGTTGCCATGCACTGCCTGCGAGCCGCACACTCTGCATGTGTCAGCTTGAGCAGTTGTCACAGAAACAGGGCTTTAAATAATGCAATTACTGTAGAACAAGGAAAGAGAGGTAGAGACCGATCCTCCTAACGTTTACTCTCCTCCTTAACTGTGATATCTTTGTTTCTGTTATTGAGTTATTGCAGGGACCAGCTGGCAGTTACTGGGTCCATGTATTCCAAGATGACTTCATTAACCATTTCTGCGCTGTGTGTATTTCACAGATCTCTCTATCAGCCCTCTGTAGTCTCAGGGAAGAGGGCATTGTACCCACTACCAGAAAGCAATGCTCTGTGCTGTCTCACTAGCCATGTGCTTTTATATGTGACATCTTACCTTCCTGCTCGCCAGTGGTCTCCAGACTACAGTGACAGAATGCATTTATATTGCCGCACTCACTCTCGTCAGTATCTGCTACATGGCGGCCAGTCTGTAATATCACTGTTAGCCCAGATTTAGGGGCCCATTTATTAATGATCGCATTTTGCAATGCGATCAGGACGTGCAGTACCGCCCATGATCGCATTGCAAAATGCGATCATAGCGGCCGAATGTGTGATCCGGCACATGCAGGGTGACAGACTCCGAAAGGAGCCGTTCCTGCGATGTGGCCAGAGGCTGCTGCGCATGCGCAGTCCCGCGGACTGCACATGAGCGGCGCCCATTGCCGGCGGAGGGATCAGGGAGATCCCTCCGCCGGCTGACTTGCGGTAAGTCCCCATAGGCTACAGCGGCTAACGCTATCTTCAGATGGCTTCGCATTCCCGATATTGATACATTTGGCAGCAGCGCCTCCCCCATAGAAACCTATGGGGGAGGTGGCTGCCAGCGGCAATGGAGGGATCACAGCAGGTATCGGAGATACCTGCTGCGGTCCCTCCTTCATACATCCGGGGGATACTTAGTATTTGAGGTAAACCCCCGAAAACAGGTGTTTTTTCGGGGAATTTACCTCAAATTCCCTTTGATAAATGGGCCCCCAAGGGCCTTAGGGCTGGCTGTGCTGCTATAGTGCCTCGGCTGCTGCAAATAATTCTGTCAATCATAGAGACATAGAATTTGATGGCGAATAAGAACCACATGGGCCCATCTAGTCTGCCCCCTTTTTTACATTTTCTTTTCAAAGAAATTTTTACAACCTTTAGCAAAAGTACAAATATAGAAAATATGAAATAGTAAATAGACAGATCGATTCCGTACATCCGTGATATCAAAGCATAATGAAATACAATTTGCTCCAAGCATAAGCACATTAAGGGGTTTATCATTGCTTAAATTCTACAAAAGCAGGTGACAAATTAACATTTTCATCTACTTTTGTAGAAATGAAGGATCGGGCTATTCATTATAAAGGTAATGTGATATCTCCTGCTTACCTTTTCAATCCCGATCTGTCCTCATACACTAGTATGGGGACCTAAATTCATCAAGCTCCAAAAATATAATATTTTCAGAGCTTGACTGTGGGATCGCCATCTTGAGATGGCGTTTGCTCCCGCACCCCCGCTACTCCCTATGGGAAGAAGTCCCAGGTTGCACAGAGGGATCCTTTCTGTTCCTCCACCCCTGTCCAGCTGCTTCTGCTGACGCTGGGGCTTTGTGCGCCTACGTGAAGCCCAGTTCAGGCGGGCGCACTAGCACTGCTGAGTCAGACTGTGGAAGTAGCAGTGATCACGGAGACAGATGATTGTTGTGTGTCCGCTGTCTCCGCACAGGAGCAATGTTGTATCTACCGCTGCTACTCGCCACAAATTGGATTCTTAATTATCAGAGGCCGCCCGGCCCCCAATAATTAACATGATAAATTGACCCCTAAGTATCCAAAAAAAGAAAAAAAAATACCTGAAGGAAGAAAGAAAATGACAGAGAAAAAGAATGAGAAAAGGGAGAAGAGTATAGGGGGAGATGAGGACGGGATGTTGTGCAGACATAAAGCCAATAAGAGGAGGTCAGTGTCTCTCCAGGAGATATTAGTAGAAGAGGTATTTCCAAATTACAGCCATATAGAAGTCAAGGCGCTGACACCAGTTCCGTGCCTATGTGTCACGACCAGGGTATTTCAGCATGGCGCTAGGCGAGTGTTACCTGTGAGGTCATTGTGGCGCGGGCTGTCTGGTGGCGAAGCTGGTGTCTGGCGGGGGGCTTTGGCTGCGCGTGTTGTTGTGCGGGCATGTTGTCACTCTGCGCTGGTAAGGCCTGGCGGCGTCTCCATTCCGTTTGGCATGGGCACCGCCATCTTGCCTTCTGGCCATGTGATGCGGCTGGCCAATCCTGGTGAGTCACATGTTCCCTACGGCCAGTAACAGCACGGCATGGGGTATTTAGGAAGGGTCAGTGCCTTCCTTCTTTGCCAGTGCAACGTGTATCTCAGCCTAGCTGAGAGGGAGTTCTCTGTGCTTATCCTGTTCCTGTGAATTCGCTGTCTGCCAGTCTGCCTGTCAGCTCCTATCTCCCACTGGACTACCCCGCTTCCTCCATCACCCTTGCCCATACCTGAGTGCCTGAGCCTGCTGACATCCTGCGCTTCAGTTCACTACCTGCAAACCTGGTTTGATTATTTTCAGTTTCACTACCTGCACACCTGGACAGCTCTAATTGTTTCTACTTGGACATTAACCCTTTTACTCCCACCACAGAACTCTTGTGCACATTTATATATTCCTGGACTTTTATTTACTGCCACATTATATGTCTAATCAAGCATTTATTAAAAATCCTAGTTTTATTTTCAAATCTGCTTCTGTGATCGCTCCTGCTACCACCCCGGGTCCACAAACAACCCAGAACATCACACTATGGAAACTTAGGCAGCTGCCTAAGAGCGACGGCCACTGCAGGGCGCCACTGGATTGATGTGTAGTGTGGACCGCATTACACTACTAGAGACAAACACACAGCCGGCGTCGGCAGCTGTGTGTTTGTTTTAGCAGCCGATGAGACTCAGACAGACTCTTATAGGCTGCTGCGCCCACTGCCGGAGCCGGGCTGGAGCTCACTCATGAGCTCCATTTTCCGGCTCCCGCAGTGGGTGATGGGAGAGACGTCATGACGTCTCTCCCATCATGCAGAGTGGGCCGGCCCGGGAGGACACTGGACGGAGGAGCAGATGCCGGAGCAGGGATTAAGGTAAGTGGAGGTTGTTTTTGTTTTTTTTCTTGTGTGTGTGTGTGTGTCTGGCTGGGAGGAGGGGGACTACTACTACTACGGGCACTGCTGGGGGGACTACTGCAGGCACTGCACACTGGTGGGACCAAAACTGGGGGCACTGCCTAGTGGGGGATTACTACTAGGGGTACTGCTGGGGGGACTACTACTGGGGGCACTGCTGGGAGAACTACTACTGGGAACACTGCTGGGGGGACTGCTACTGGGGGGACTACTACTGGGGGCACTGCTGGGGGGGACTGCTACTGGGGGCACTACATAGGGGGGATTACTGCTGGGGGCACTACATAGGGGGGGACTACTACTAGGGGCAGGAGTACTACTAGGGGCACTGCACTGGTGGGACCACTACTGGGGGCACTGCACTGCATAGGGAGGGATTACTGCTGGGGGCACTGCATGGGGGGACTACTAGGGGCACTGCTGGGGGGAGGAGTACTACTGGGGGCACTGCACTGGTGGGACCACTACTGGGGGCACTGCATAGGGAGAGATTACTGGAGGCACTGCATAGGGAGAGATTACTGCTGGGGCACTGCTGGGGGGGACTACTTCTAGGGGCACTGCTGGGGGAGGGCTGCTACTGGGGGCACTGCTGGGGGGGGAGACTACTACTGGGAGCACTGCATCGGGGGACCACTACTGCGGGCACTGCATAGGGAGGGTTACTACTGGGGGCACTATATAAGGGGCACTGCATTGGTGGGGGACTACTACTGGGGGCACTGCATAGGGGGGCCAATACTGGGGGCACTGCATAGGGGGGCCACTACTGGGGGCACTATATTGGGGGCACTGCATGGGGGGACCACTATATTGGGGGACCACTACTGGGGGCACTGCATAGGTGGGACCACTAATGGGGGCATTGCATAAGTGGGACCACTGCTTCCGGCACTACTGGAGGACTGCATAGGCGGGCCACTACTGGGGGCACTGTATAAGGGCTTGTGTAGCTATCGAGGGTGTGGGGGGGGGGGCGTAAGGCTGAAGAAAAGCCTAGGGTGCCAAGAAACCTTGCACCGGCCCTGGATATGAGAGCACCAACAAACCGGGAGAACAATGTGTTTGAGGAGAGATTATGTTATACTGGGAAACAGGAATGTGCGAGTGAGAAAGTAACCAGAAATCAGTGTTGGAGGGAACAGAGTAATCCAGAATTTGAAAAATCCAAAATTATAATCTTATGCCAAAATGGAGTTATCAATGGGCAATTCTACCGAATATGAATCAGTGTACCTGTCTCCTTATGGCACCTCCAGCAGAGAGTGGATACAGTAGGGTAAAATTTGTGAAGAGTGACCAGGCAATGATACTACCTGGTCAGTACCTTATACTGAGTTTCCAGCACCTCTAGACTAGAGAAACAAATGTTGGTAATCCCTTCCGCAGTTTACCTGTATTCCTCTAGTTTCTAGTTCCCCGTCCCAGGTCTCTGCAAAGGAGACAAACTTCAGCAGAATTTTATAAATACCTGAGATCGTATGAGTGGGAGCAGTGTGTTGGGAGCACATAGATTCGAAGGGAGTCATGTCCCTAGTGACTACAGAGAGTCTCCCAAGAGAAGAAGCAAAATGTTGTATCTGTAGAAAGAAGCAATAACCCCGGTCAGTGAGTGAGGTGGCAGGTGTCTGTCCTTTCAGGAGCTCTGTACTGCCATCTGAGATTACATGGCCCATTCTACTGATCCCAGCTTCTGACCAAGTAGATACCAACCATTATGAGACCCCAGGGGGGGAGAGGAGATTGTGCAAAATGGGAATAAGGGCGGATACTACTGAGGAAACCCCACTTCTAGTGCACAACCTCCTCCATGTCTCTAGCACAGGGCCAACCAACGGATGGGTTGCGCTCTCTATTTCGGAGCACCACAGGAACATGATTAAATGGAGAGGGCCTCCAGTTCAACCCACTGCTTCCCCCCGAGTCCCATCTGACCCTTTTTTAGTCTTATGGTAACCTCAACCCTACTTGATGTTTACAAGTATATATAGTGTATATATATATATATATCTCCCAAGCAGATTTAAATTGCTCTACTGTCTTAGCCTCTACCACCTCTGATGTGCACCTATTCCACTTATCCACTACCCTTTCTGTGAAGTAATTCTTCCTTAAATTCCTATTTACCTGCATTGTCAGTGCCTGTCCTTCGTGTTCTAATACCTCTCTTCCTTTGAGGAATGTTTCCCTCCTTTACCTTGGCAAAACCCTTGATATATTTGAAAGTTTCAATCATATTGCCCCTTTCCTGTATCTACTCAAAGATATACATATTATTAATCAGCCCTGTGTAAGTTATGTGTATGTTTCTGATTTTCATGGGTAACCAAACACTCTGGATGTCCCGTCCTCTCTCTGTCTGTGGCTGTCTCTTTCTGTTTGTTCCTTTGCTTTTCAAACAATATTGTATTTAAACTTTTTTGGGCCAACTGCAAGAATGATTGTTGGTGTTTAGGCTGCTCTACATGCATCGGTCATGTGTGACTGCGTCTGAGCTATATTGCACTTTCAGCTATGTGTTATCTCGTTCCAGGATAAGACTTATCTTCTGATGATGGTGGATCCTGACGCTCCCAGCAGAGCCAATCCAAAATACAGGTACTGGAGACATTGGTTGGTGGCTGATGTACAGGTGAGCGAGACACTGAAGTAGAATAGATGAGTAGCATAAATGCAGCAAGCAGCTGAGTGGAAAAAAGGAGACCAGCTTGAGATAATGCATTCTACTGATCTATTATAATAGATTGGGGGTAGTGGGGATAATAATGAGGAGAGAGATTTATATTTTATTTCAGCTTACATTATCACGAGCCGTTAATAATTACAATAGTTTCTAATTACGCCAACCTGCTAATTACATCTTTTTATTCTGTTTGTTCCTGGAGAAATTAGCACCAACTCTGCTTCTCCCATCGCAGGTTAATGAGATATTATAGGATCTCTGCTTCTCCCATCGCAGGTTAATGAGATATTATAGGATTTGGCTTACAAGTCATAATATAACAAAAAAAATGACACCGTGCACAGTAATGAAAATAAAATAAAGTTTGCTATTAGGTGTATTATCATATAAGTCTCTATCATAGTGTTACCTAGTGCGCATTTCACATGACCAGTCGCATATAAATCACAGCAGTCCTATTGGTCACTGAAGTCATTGGCAATCATTTCTACCTGATCCCACCACTTTCCCTGCCTCTTACCTGCAATGTTTCTACTTTAAAAGAGTTAAAAAAAGAGAAACAAAAGTATAAAATTTAGACCGACTTACCATTTATTGCCGCCCACAATGGTAATAAATGATCCTTAATTATACTTAGCCAGCCGGCAATGCAGCGCTGAGTGAGTAGGGCAGAGACTGAACTCCGTGGGCATGATAGTGAATGTAAAAGCTCTGTACACCCACGTTTCCAGGCATGACTCCTTTTTTATACACTTTAATATGCTTTATGTACTATAATACACTATCTGGAATGCACATGGTCATTGATGGATTGCAGGCTCATTTATTATGAATAAACACAAATAATAACAACAATTCACCACTATCGGGGGCTATGGGCATGGGGGAATTAACAATATATATATATATATATATATATGTCAGGTGCATAAATATTGGGACATTGACAGAATTATCATATTTTGGCCTCTATTCACCACCACAATGGCTTTGAAATGAAACAAACAAGATGTGCTTTTACTACAGACTTTCAGATTTAATTTGAGGGTAATTACATCCAAATCAGGTGAACGGTGTAGGAATTACAACGGTTTCTATATGTGCCTCTGTGCCTCCCACTTTTTAAGGGGCCAAAAGTAATGGGACTATCAACTCAAAAGCTATTTCATGGACAGGTGTGGACTATTCCCTCGTTATTTCATTATCAATTAAGCAGGTAAAAGGTCTGGAGTTGATTCTAGGTGTGAAATTTGAATTTGAAATCAGTTGCTGTCGACTCTCAATATGAGATCCAAAGAGCTGTCACTATCAGTGAAGCAAGCCATCATTAGGCTGAAAAATCAAAACAAACCCATCAGAGAGATAGCAAAAACATTAGGTGTGGCCAAATCAACTGTTTGGAACATTCTTAAAAAGAAAGAACGCATCGGAGAGCTCAGCAACACCGAAAGACCCGGAAGACCACGGAAAACAACTGTGGTGGATGACAGAAGAATTATTTCCCTGGTGAAGAAAAACCCCTTCACAACAGTTGGCCAAATCAAGAACACTCTCCAGTTGGTAGGTGTATCTGTGTCAAAGTCAACAATCAAGAGAAGACTTCACAAGAGTGAATTTAGGGGGTTCACCACAAGATGTAAACCATTTGTGAGCCACAAAAACAGGAAGACCAGCTTAGAGTTTGCCAAACAACATCTAAAAAAGGCATTACAGTTCTGGGACAACATCCTATGGACAGATGAGACAAAGATCAACTTGTACCAGAGTGATGAGAAGAGAAGAGTATGGAGAAGGAAAGGAACTGCTCATGATCCAAAACATACCACCTCATCAGTGAAGCATGGTGGTGGTAGTGTCATGACGTGGGCATGTATGGCTGCCAATGGAACTGGTTCCCTTGTATTTATTGATGATGTGACTGCTGACAAAAGCAGCAGAATGAATTCTGAAGTGTTTCGGGCAATATTAAATGCTCATAGTCAGTCAACTGCTTCAGAACTCATTGGACGGCGCTTCACAGTGCAGATGGACAATGACCCGAAGCCTACTGCAAAAGCAACCAAAGAGTTTTTAAGGCTAAAAAGTGGAATATTATGCAATGGCCAAGTCAATCCCCTGACCTGAATCCAATTGAGCATGCATTTCACTTGATGAAGACAAAACTGAAGGGAAAATGCCCCAAGAACAAGCAGGAACTGAAGACATTTGCAGTAGAGACCTGGCAGAGCATCACCAGGGATGAAACCCACTGCCTGGTGATGTCTATGCGTTCCAGACTTCAGGCTGTAATTGCCTGCAAAGGATTTGCAACAAAGTATTAAAAAGTGAAAGTTAGATTTAGGATTGTTTAGTTTGTCCCATTACTTTTGGCTCCTTAAAAAGTGGGAGGCACATATAGAAACCGTTGTAATTCCTACACCGTTCACCTGATTTGGATGTAATTACCCTCAAATGAAATCTGAAAGTCTGCAGTTAAAGCACATCTTGTTTGTTTCATTTCAAAGCCATTGTGGTGGTGAATAGAGGCCAAAATATGAAAATTCTGTCAGTGTCCCAATATTTATGCACCTGACTGTATATATATATGTGTATATATATATATATATATATATATATATACATATATATATATATATATACACAGTCAGGTCCACCACAGTTGTTTTCCGTGGTCTTCCGGGTCTTTTGGTGTTGCTGAGCTCTCCAGTGCGTTCTTTCTTTTTAAGAATGTTCCAAACAGTTGATTTGGCCACACCTAATGTTTTTGCTATCTCTCTGATGGGTTTGTTTTTATTTTTCAGCCTAATGATGGCTTGCTTCACTGATAGTGACAACTATTTGGATCTCGTATTGAGAGTTGACAGCAACTGATTCCAAATGCAAATGTCACACCTAGAATCAACTCCAGACCTTTTACCTGCTTAATTGATAATGAAATAACGAGGGAATAGCCCACACCTGTCCATGAAATAGCTTTTGAGTTGATAGTCCCATTACTTTTGGCCCCTTAAAAAGTGGGAGGCACATATTGAAACCGTTGTAATTCCTACACCGTTCACCCGATTTGGATGTAATTACCCTCAAATTAAATCTGAAAGTCTGCAGTTAAAGCACATCTTGTTTATTTCATTTCAAAACCATTGTGGTGGTGAATAGAGGCCAAAATCTGAAAATTCTGTCAATGTCCCAATATTTATGGACCTGACTGTATATAATATATATATATATATATATATATATATATATAATTTTTATTTTATTTATTTTTTTACTGAGGAACCCCTTTAATTTGTTTTCATATGGCTATGGGCTCTTGCCAAAGTGATCATTGATCTCCCCATGATGGCTGTATAGTGGTTGCAGCGTGGAGGTGCTTTGCCCACAGTGATTGTGGGAAAAAGAAAATGCAGGTGCACACTCTAGGCACTGAGAATACTGATAGTCAAAATAATTTTGACAAACTCTACAAGTAACATGGAGCATAAGCAGGGTCGCCAACAGAAATCTTATATCTCTGGGGCCCCCAAACCCCCCCTTGACCCCTCCTCCAAACACACATGCCCAAGTTCACACACACGCAGACACACACAATTATTACAGATAGAGAAATGCATACACACATACTGTATATATTACATATTGTGATACAGTCGGGATAGGGGTCCCTCTCCTGGGGTAGATGGACACCTCCTTACACACAGCAGCCAGGAAACAGCACACCAGTCCAGGGTTTTCGTGCAAGCTGGTCAGAACCAGCAATTATTGTGCAATATAAAGCACTAAATAAACAAAACATAAAAATAAATCCTAGCCCGTCTGGGCACTAACTAGACAGGTTATTCCCTCTCTGCAAGTGGCAGGGCCTACTGCCTTACCACAAACACAGCACTTTCAAATATCACAGTGTCTCTGAACAAACCGCAGTGTCTGTTCTCCCCAGGGTATGTGAGACACTGAACCAAAACCTAACACAGCTTATCTGAGCCACTTCCAGGTGCAACTATTAATCAGCCTGCTCTCAAACTGAAAGGCCCAACACCTAGAATGGCCTGTGGATGGAGCCCTCCCTTCTCTTCTCACATCCACACCTCTTGGACCCATTATCCGGCTTTTACCAAAAGCCGACACTTCTGGTCTGTTTGGCATAACAGACTTTTCCCGGGGTTTTTAAAACACATATGATAGGAATCTGGGACACACATATATATGCCATCCCAGACTTCTCCAGTGCTTCACACATATCCCCCCCCCCTTTGTTTCGACCTGTGGGGCGGAACAACTGCAGCCCCCAAACAATGAACACGCGACAAACCACCTGCATTGGCCAGCTGGCTTCCTGGCCTGTGTTCGACTGTAAACTTAAAGTTCTGCAGTGCCAAGAACCACCTTGTTATTCTCCCATTGCTCACTTTGTTCTCTGACATCCATTTCAAAGGGGCATGGTCAGTGATCAGCCTGAACTTCCCTCCCATCAAGTAGTACCTGCGAGTTTCTAATGCCCACTTTATGGCCAACGCTTCTTTCTCGACCGTAGCATAGTTTCTCTCATGTACATTCAACTTCCTGCTTAAGTAACAAATAGGGTGTTCTTCACCTTCTTTACTCTGGGACAGGATCACTCCTATGCCTACTTCTGATGCATCAGTTTGCACAACAAACTCCCTGTCAAAATCAGGGGTCATCAGAACTGGTTGGATAAACAATGCAATTTTTAACCCCTGAAAAGCCTTTTCTGCTTCAGGACTCCATTTTACCATGACTTCCTGTTTGCCTTTGGTAATGTCAGTCAGTGGGACTGCAATGGTGGCAAAATTGGGTATAAATATACTATAATACAAAGTAATCCCTAAGAAGGCCCTCACCTGCTTCTTATTCAGGGGTCATGGCCAGTTTTGTATTGCCTCAATTTTATTAAGCTGTGGCTTTATCAAACCTCCGCCAATGGTGTATCCGAGATATTTTACTTCTTCCATCCCTAGGCAACATCCTTTTGGGTTGACTATCAATCCTGCCCTATAGATGGAGTCCAACACTGCTTGCACTCTGGGCAAGTGAGACTGCCAATCAGACACCATCTAGATAAGCAGCAGCATACTGTCTATGGGGCCTTAGAACTATATCCATCATCCTTTGAAAGGTAGCCGGTGCCCCAATGCCAAAGAAAAGACAGAAAAAGCTGTCTTTTCTTTGGCATTCTCAGTTAATGGCACTTGCCAATACCCTTTGGTTAAGTCGAGAGTGGTTAAATATCTGGCTGTTCCTAGTTTTTCAATTAGTTCATCCACCCTAGGCGTAGGGTAGGCATCGAACTTTGACACACTGTTCAATTTTCGGAAATAGTTGCAAAAACGCACCCTCCCGTCAGGCTTTGGAATAAGCACAATGGGACTTGACCACTCACTATGCGATTCTTCAATTACACCCAATTCCAACATTTTTTTCATTTCTTTAGATAGAGATTCTCTTTGGGCTTCTGGTAACCAATAGGGCTTTAGGTTAATCTTAACCCCCGGGTCAGTGATTATGTCATGTTTAATGACTGTGCTTTTGCTCGGTTTATCTGAAAACAAAACTCTATTTCTGGTAAGGAATTCCTTAACTTCCTGCTGTTGAACTGCAGAAAGTTAAGGAAGTTTTAGCTACCGTCACTTCGGGGACCAAGGGCCCTGGGTTTACTGGAGGGGCTGACAGAGCTGCTCTGTCCTTCCAAGGTTTTATAAGATTTACGTGGTATATCTGTTCTGGATTTCTTTTCCCAGGAGCAAAGACGCGTAACTGAGCATTGTGGTTGTAGACCCTCTGCTGTGCCTGTTCCAAGTGCTCTCTCACTATCGGCACCACATCAGCAATTCTTTCCTGCCTTTGGGAAACATGCTCAATAACAGTTTTATACAGACTATCAGGGCCCACGGATTTACCATCAATCACTAATATAATATAATTTAACTGCTCCACGGCAAAGACCTCTTTTCTAACTTCAAGATCAGGCAGACGACCAGCTGGCTCAATAACACTTCCCATCTCAGTAGGAGGCACATCACTTGGTGAGCCACCATCATACTCAGACTCTGAAGACACTCCCTCTGCTACTGCATCAGTAACCTTCTCAAATGGGTCGGGGTTATTTACTTCTACAACAAATCGGCTTTCCCACAACTTCCAGAAGTGAGCAAAGGGCCTGATTCAGAGCCGGACGCTATTAGCGCTCGCTCGTTCAGAAAAAGGGGGTGGCTATTCAAATGAACCGTTCGCTCTTTGCGGTCTGTTGCCGCCTCTATGTCTGAATGAGCGAACAAAACATGCGGTCGTTTTTTTTATAAAAACGCCCCCTGGCCGCTCGCATCATACGTCATGTCCGCTATTTATTAGATTAATCGAGTACCTCGATCAGCGTATGAACTGCTCGCTATTCTTGTGGCTGGTTTTTCCTACCACTATATTGCGAGCAGTTCTGACTATAAAACAACCAAGTGACGTGGTCAATGACGCTGCTGTATTAATTATGCACACCCATAAAACGCCCGTGTTGACCTTTAAGCACGCCTGCGTTCTGAATTCCACTCCCCGTTTTCAAGCACCTTCCCCTGTTACCACCCACATACGCCTCCTCCTGTCACTCAATGTAGCAGGCATTCGCTATATAGCGAACAAGCGATTTTCGGCCGCACTGACTGGTTCGCGCATGCGTATTACAAACTGTACGCATGCGCAGATGAGCGAACATCGCTCGGAACGAGCGTACGGCCTCTTATGAGCGGCTCTGAATGAGGTCCAAAGTCTCTCCCCAATATTGCATCATACATCAAGCCATGCACCAAACCCACAGAGACTATCGCGGAACTACATTGTGTTTCTATGTTCACCTCTGCCGTAACATAATAGCGAGTATCCCCATGTATGCCGGTCACACCCACAGTTTTTCCCTTACGCTTCAAGGGGTTCAACAGTTCAGCTTTCACAAGTGTAACCAGAATCTAATAGAGCCTCTACTAGTTGTCTTCTACAGTAACTATACACATTTGCTTTTCTGTCCCAGCCTGTCGGTCAGCAGTGCAGGCTGGCTCTGCAAAGAAAGACATTCTGCGATTGACGTAAGCAGTATCACATTGCATAGGTTCAGAGGTAAGTGAACAATTAGCAGAAATATGGCCCAAATCGCCACATTGGAAACATTGAATCATACTATTATCAAGTCTGTTACTGGGTAGGAATCTTCCTGGCCTGGCTGGCCTATCTCCAGGTTCCAAACCCTCAGTCTTAGGTACATTCCACCGCCCAGTACCCTTCTCCCCTGGAACAGTCTTACCAGTGATCACGGGAGATCGCCGTTGCGGAATCGGGGCTCAGTGAGGCCCACTCAACAGTTCCTCAGCCGCCATATACCTCTCTAAGAGTTCAACCAACTGGTCTGCTGTGTTAGGTTCTGCATGGCTCACCCACTTGCGTAGAGTTGCAGGTAAAGACCGCAGATACCGATCCATAACGACCCTTTCCACGATCTGTGGTCCCGTTAGAGTCTCTGGCTGCAGCCATTTTGTGGTAAGATGGACGAGGTCATGCATTTGCAAGCGTGGAGGCGTCTCTATTTGGAACTCCCAGCGGTGGACTCGTTGGGCGCGAACAAACACTGTGACTCCCAATCGAGTTAAGATTTCCTGTTTCAATTTAACATAGTCTTTCGCATCAGTCAGGCACAACTCATAGTAGGCTTTCTGTGATTCTCCAGACAGGAAGGGTGCCACAAGACTTGCCCACTGCTCTTTAGGCCAATTCTGTCTTTCTGCGGTTCTTTCAAAGGCCGTAAGATACGCTTCCACATCATCATTGTGGGTCATCTTTTGCAGAAAGTGACCGGCCTGTATGGTGTGAGTGTGAGTTGGAAGCGCAGGGGAAGCATCTCCAGACCGGACTACTAGCTGTTGTACCACCTCTCTTAAGGACTGGCGGGTTTCCTCTATGTCGACTTGCTGAGTTCTGGTAGTTTCCTGCTGAGCTCTGGTAGCTTCTTGCTGAGCTTTGTTAGTTTCCTGCTGAGCTCTGGTAGCTTCTTGCTGAGTTTTATTAGTTTCCTGCTGAGCTCTGGTAGCTTGGAGCAAGGCCTTAACAATGTCCTCCATGTTGTCTTTAGGTGTAGGTTGGGAGTGGAATCTTGCTTCTCTAAGCATCTACCAACGCAACCTTCGTGGATTCCACAAAACACAGTTTGACATCCAAACAACAAATTGGTGTCTGTCCCTTTTAAATTTTCAATGCAAAACTTTTTTCTTCTTGCTGCAGTTTTCCGTGTGTCTTCCTGCATTCTCCACCACTTGTGATACAGTCGGGATAGGGGTCCCTCTCCTGGGGTAGATGGACACCTCCTTACACACAGCAGCCAGGAAACAGCACACCAGTCCAGGGTTTTCGTGCAAGCTGGTCAGAACCAGTTTTTATTGTGCAATATAAAGTACTAAATAAACAAATCATAAAAATAAATCCTAGCCCATCTGGGCACTAACTAGACAGGTTATTCCCTCTCTACAAGTGGCAGGGCCTACTGCCTTAACACAAACACAGCACTTTCAAATATCACAGTGTCTCTGAACAAACCTCAATGTCTGTTCTCCCCAGGGTATGTGAGACACTGAACCAAAACCTAACACCGCCTGTGGATGGAGCCCTCCCTTCTCTTCTCACATCCATAACCCTAGGACCCATTATCCGGCTTTTACCAAAAGCCGACACTTCTGGTCTGTTTGGCATAACAGACTTTTCCCGGGGTTTTTAAAACACATATGATAGGAATCTGGGACAAACATATATGCCATCCCAGACTTCTCCAGTGCTTCTATCACAATATATATATATTTGTGTGTGTATGTATGTATGTATATATATATATATATATATATATATATATATATATATATGTGTGTCAGCAACCAGAACCGGCACTCTAGTATATAGCATATAGGTTGCCTGGGTGCCCTTCCAAACGAGATGATCGTATAATATAGAAGTAATATCGGATGGCACTCCGGGTCTTGTAGTCAATGTAAAAAACTGCTACCACACGCAGTTAGTCCAACTATATATATACCAGTGCACTGGAAAAACGGCACTCAGAGACTTGATGAAACAAAGATGCAGTGTATTCACGTCAACGAACGTTTCGGGGTCACAGCCCCTCCCTCAGGACCACATACATATATATATATATATACTTATGCGTGTGTGTATTGTATATATATATATAAATATATATATATATATATATATACACACACACACACATATACAAACAATATGTTAAAATTGACAATAACATAGTCACTTACCTTCATGCTGAGGTTTGGGTTTGTCCCTACACTCTTCAGCTGGACCACTTTGGAGGAGGAGGAATGTGTGCATGAGGGTGTCAGGGGTGCCACGAGGGGGGGGTCGGGGTGCCGCGAAGTGGGGTGGGCTTTGCCGCGTGAGGGAATTTGAACAACAGGGGATGATGGAAGAGGAGAGGAACAGGAAAGAAACAAGAGGGGCCCAGGAGCAGGAGGAGCCAGGCCCCTGCGTGTCACGGTGTGAGCCTGTGTTTGTCTGGGGAAGGATGTCAGGGGGCCGGGCTTCGACTGGACGGCTACTGTAACAGCACAGCAGCTGTTTAACAAGTTTTTAATAGGTGCTGCTGTCCCATTTTTTCTGTTCCTGATCCTTGGGGCCCCTCTGATCCTCGAGGCCCGGTATGGGTGACCCTTTGTCCCATAAATGATGTAGAAGAAGCTTTTTCTATTGATTCGTTACCTACACCCAAGTTCTTCAGACAGTTACTTTTCAGACACATGCCCTTATGTGGGGACCGTTTACTATATGAGCAGGTGAAAGGATTGGGCAGGCATCTGTTACAGATCATATCTCCATCTACTTCTTAATAGAAAGGATAGAGGGCCTGATTCAGAGCCGGACGCTCTGACCAGAGCACTCGCTCTGAATCAGGGCCCTCCTACCTAAAAATGGAGCGGCCTCCTGGCCGCTCGCATAGCTGTGGGTGACCACCCATAGTATATGCGAGCGGCCAAAAAGATGGTCGCGATGGTCTTGACCATCGCGACCATCGGGCTTGTGACGAGACCCTGCGGTAGGGTCTCGCTGACGCAAGGCCAAGAGTGCTTTTGGCTCTATCAGAGCCAAAAGCACTCCCACTGACATCACTAGTGATGTCAGTGGGGCCGGCTCCAGATGGAAGGCGTTCCCATGGGAACGCCTCCGTCTGGGCAGCCACGCCCCCGGCACGCCCACCAAAGGGGGCGTGCTGTCAGTCACCATCGACAGCACGCCCCCTTTGGTGCAAGACCCATAGCGACAGCTTGGCTGTCGCTATGCGGGTCTCGTGCATGCGCACGACGGAGTTCCCTCCGTCGTGCGCATGCACATTAGGGCACCATCGACCCGCTTGCGAGCGCTGAGCGCTCGCGAGCGGGTCTGAATTAGGCCCAGAGTCCCCCCCCATAAGTGCAGCATTCTTCAATAATGGGAATAGTGTACCAATATTGAAAATACTAATGTTAGAAGCCATCAAGGAGTTAATGTGAGCACAAATCGGCAGACGTGGTACTTTTATACTACTGGTTATGGATCTGCAAGGTCCCTTCATTTTATGATAAGAGTAACACTATTCTGTATAATGAACAAGTCTCATGATGAAAAAATCAGGATGTTAGTATGAGGTGATCCAGATGTTTTACATCCTAAGGCAGAGGAACATTCCCGCACGGAACTCTATAGTGTACCAGGTGAGTCATGTGACACAGGTGACATTACTACTTTCCAGTTATAGGGATACTATGTATTGACTATTATACAGAGGGTTTCAGTATTGTCCTGTCCCAGAAGCAGATATCACCGCACCACTGACTCATCCCAAAAGCCAAACTCTATGCAGTTACCAAGGGAACCATCAGAATTAGTTATAGGCAGAGTGTGGGTGTTGTCTGAGAGCGTAATGGGGGCTCAGAGTAACTCGGAGTAGTATAGGGGCACAAGGGGTGACTGACATTATAACAGAGGGGCATTTGAGTTGGCAGGAGTCTGAGTTGTAGAACTTTGTTCTCACTCCCTTACCTTCCCAGCACATCACCTCTCTGATCTCACATCCTGTGTTTCCCTTCTCTCTGGTGTCCTCCCCCTGCATCTCCTTTCTCTCTCCTGTGTTCTGCTTTCCCCTTTCCCTGTCACCCACGCCTGGTCTTCCTCCTGTTATTCTCTTGGTGTCTGAGTGGGAGATTCCTTCTCACACGTGGCCGGGGAGTGGGAGCCTGCCAGAGCTTCCCCGAGATCCAGCTCATCAGTATTACACTCTGCCCTATACAGCTTACACTTTAATAACCCCACTGTCTCCGTATAGTAGGCTAAATCGTGTACATTTATACTGCCCTGGTGTATTCGGCTAGTGCTATAATAACGGAGATACATAACTTGTCTTGCACACAGCAGTTTATACTGCTGCACGTCCTGCACTGTCCAGCTTTCCATTGTAGATAGGATTTATATACATTTTTAGGATCAAACATGTTTTTGAATGTTGCTTCCATGAATCAGTTGACGGAGCCGTTTCTTTCTTTCTTCTGATTTTGTGTGGCCTTTGTTTTGCACCTCTACTCAATTATTTTCAACATTGTTACAAGGGACACACATTTTATACCATATGCATGCAGATATACAAATGGAGGCATTATAGTGCACCCGTCACATGGAAATATCAGTGTTTACAAAATATGAAATCTAATTTTTTTCTTATTTGTAATACTCCCACTAGCCAAACTCTCATTTACATAAGGTGCTACTGGCAATAGTCACATACACAGCAATACACAGCCATTTTGTCACATACACAGCATTACGCGACCATTTTGTCACATACACAGCATTACGTGACCATTTTGTCACATACACAGCATTACGCTACCATTTTGTCACATACACAGCATTACGCGACCATTTTGTCACATACACAGCATTACGCGACCATTTTGTCACATACACAGCATTACGCGACCATTTTGTCACATACACAGCATTACGCGACCATTTTGTCACATACACAGCAATACACGGCCATTTTGTCACATACACAGCATTACGCGACCATTTTGTCACATACACAGCAATACACAGCCATTTTGTCACATACACAGCATCACGCGACCATTTTGTCACATACACAGCATTACGTGACCATTTTGTCACATACACAGCATTATCAGACTCTCCAACATGACCCGTTCCATTAGGTACAAAATCTTCTGCTCCTGGACTTCCAACTTAATTTGAGTGCAGACACCTGTATTAAAACACCCTTCCCATCAATTACCTAGTTCAACACAGATGACAACAATCATAAATTAGGTGGGAAGTCCAGCAGCAGAGTATTTTGTACCTGATGGAAGGGGTCATGTTGGAGAGTAGGCATTATGCAGCCATTTTGTCACATACACAGCATTGCACAGCCATTTTGTCACATACACAGCATTGCACAGCCATTTTGTCACATATACAGCCATTTTGTCCAGCAAACCAATATTCATGAAAAAAAAATACAACCTTTGTTTTATCCGTAGATAAGGTTTTACCTAAACCGAATACAGACACAACAACACATATGTATTGTCTGGAAGATGTAATTCTGTTGTGAGTGTGGTTAGTGTTTGTCATAGTGAACGCAGCAGCAGGTAATGCACTATGGGCTCGTGTCATGCTGCCTATATGTGTATGTACCCTTAACAGGACAATGGATTCTGAAAGAAACAGCTAGAATGATACATAGCTATGTGCGATTTATTATTATATATGAAACTATTAATTCACAGTGACTGGATAAGCACATAGACTCATAAAGATAAATCTATTCAATTTATTGTACTGTAATTGTCCAATTTATAAAGAGATGTGGCCACCACAATGGGGCTTTCCTGCATACCACCCACACAGCCAGTGTCAGGGATCCCCTGCTTGTATGATGCAGCCATCGCTGCCTCCACATTACACTGTGGCTTCTTCTTTCTGCATGAATGTCTGTCTGACATCCTCCTGTCACCTCCCCGGCTCATTCTATCACAGTCTTCCTTTCTGTCTTGTGACTGCTGCCCATATAAAGGGGAATATGCACATTAACTGTGCTTACTTTCATTTCAACTCACAAACAATATAATATCAATAAACAATATAATCTGTAACAAAAAACTACCTGTACATTGTGTGTGTATATACTTACACACACACACACACATAAAACCATACATACTGTACACACACACACATAAATGCATACATACTGTACACACACACATATAAATGCATACATAGTGTACACACACATAAATGCATACATACTGTACACATACACATATAAATGCATACATACTGTACACACACATAAATGCATACATACTGCACACACACATAAATGCATACATAGTGTACAAACACATATATAAATGCATACATACTGTACACACATAAATGCATACATACTGTACACACACAAATATAAATGTATACATACTATACACACACATATAAATCCATACATACTGTACACACACACACAACTGCATACATACTGTACACAAACACACATAAATGCATACATACTGTACACACACACACAAATCCATACATCCTGTACACACACACATATAAATGCATACATACTGTACACACATATAAATGCATACATACTGTACACACACACATATAAATTCATACATACTGTACACACACACAGAGGTTTGTGACTTGGTCTTCACAATCTGGCACCCAATCTTCTGACATAGGGCCTGATTCACCAAGGAACGCAGTTTCTAATATGCACGCAATCGGCTGATTGTTGTGTTCTGTGTATGCATCGCAGTGCGCGTGTACGAACTAGCCATTGTGATTGGGACTGCTAACGCAGCGGCTACGTAGACCCATTGCAGAGTGATTAACAGAAAGTGGCGTTTGTGGGTGGTAACGGGGGGGTGGTCGGGCGAACACAGGCATGCCAGTGCGTTTCAACGCCGTTGCAGGGGCGTGCATAAATTATCCACTGCGATGCCCTACGCTGCATGATAGCATGCGTGGTTGTTAGCAATTTCTGAGTAAGGTCAGAGCTTGTGCAAGTGTGCGTGAGACTGCGATGGTACTCGATTGTACCGATGGTTTCGCAGTCCTGCTAAACATTATGGATGTGTGTAAGGTAAAGCGTCCTTGTGTAGTGCAGCGGCAGCATTGCGATCTCAATGGATTAGCATACTATCACAGTTGAACTGCGTGCCTAATTGCTTTTGCATTCGCAGTTGCGTTCCGTAGTGAATGAGGCCCATAGTTTCTGGTGCATTTTACATGTTGTATTTTTATTTATAAAATATAATAAAAATAATGTGTTGTGACCCTGAGATTTCAGTAACTTTCTGTAGCTGCCTCCATCAGGATGACAACTTTCTCTTACAGGGCACTGCTCATACTAATACTTCATATAGGCCTTTCTTATTGTGTTTGCACATGGGAGGGGAGAGCTGCTCCCTCTAAGCTGGGAGATCTGGTATTTATAGTGTTAAAAGTGTAACTTACAAAAGTGTAGAGGGAACACTGGTGGGGAGCACTTACATAAACGCCCCTGCCACCATTACTAACGTATACTGGGACCACTGAGCTGTCTGGAAGCTACAGGTTCTGATGTAGTTTTACTCCAGTTTATCCCAGACCCCTTGAAACAAATGGCTTCTTGGATGTCAAGATTCTTCTTAAGACCCTCTCCCCATCGGAAGCGGGAGACCCTTTACCCTGGGGTCAGCATAAGGTTCCATCTGTGCCAGAATATTGAACACTCTCCTTAGGAGAAACCTTCAAAGGGTTCAGGGAGCAGAGGCTAAAGCCAGATCATCACATCATATCTCCAGATCGTGGCCACAGGGCCAGCTGGTAGGGATGGCCATTGACCATCAATGTTTTCAAAACATTGATGGTGGCTGGCCGATGTTAACTAGTTTTGCCATCAATTGTAGAGAGCCAATGGTTCTCTGCCATCGATGGATGACTAGGAGTGATCCCCCACCCATTTTTGATTGACCCGTCGCCCGGCATCCCCCAGCAGCAGCGGCCATTGACGGGGTGCAAACCATTGATGGTTCACCACCCCACCGATGGACATCTCTACCCACTGGTACTCTCCTCCAATAAAAGGGGAAAAACAAAAACGATTAGAAGCTTAAGTGCAGCACACAATGATAAATATAGATAAAAAATAGCACAATTGAAAATCAGCGCCCTGGTTATGAACATGTCATCTTCATAGGCGGCACCTATTCCTGTATATTGTGTAGAAAAAATATGTCTTTCAAATTGTATGGCAGATGGCTGGGAGGTAATTGACTGGCTAGTGTTTACTTATAGGCCAGGGGTGGGGAACCTTTTTTCTTCTGAGCGTCAATTTGATATAGATAACATTGTTCGCGGGCCTGTTGCAGGCCACGCCCCCTCCATGTGATGCCACAAAGGGGCGGGGCCACAATCGCCGGTGATTACAGCAATGCCCGGAATATCCTGAGGATGCTCTGGGGAGCTATAAGGGCAGCGGTGTGACTGTGTGAAGTGTCCTAAGGACATTGCTACATAGATTCTGGCTGCACCATTCTAGGCAGCCTGCTAGCCAGATGAGTATAGCAGGAAAAAGCTCAGAGGGCCAGACCAAATGATTCCGCGGGCCTTA
This sequence comes from Taudactylus pleione, assembly GCA_031769625.1. NCBI lineage: Eukaryota > Metazoa > Chordata > Amphibia > Anura > Myobatrachidae > Taudactylus > Taudactylus pleione. The sequence goes on along the minus strand of JAUIMM010000327.1, from coordinate 13,298,903 downwards.
AACGGCCCCCGGGCAGGAGGTTCCCCATCCCTGCACTAGGCTCTCAATGTACAAGTTGTTAATATCTTTGGTTTTCTTGCTTGGAACACTGGGCCTGATTCAGAGCCGGACGCTCTTTCAGAGCGCTTGCTCTGAATAAGGGCGGCATTTTTTTTTGGGTGTGCCGGCCTCCTGGCCACTCGCTAAGCTGTGGCTGACCACCCACAGCTTTTGCGAGCGGCCTGGTGATGGTCGCGACCATCGGGCTTGTGACGAGACCCTCTCGTCCATTGCAAGCCCCAGTGAGCTTCCGTCTCTAATAGAGCCGGAAGCTCACTACTGAGGCCGCACCCAATTGGCAGGCATTCCTTCAGGAATGCCTCCGTTTGGCCAGCCACCCCCCCTACCAGCCTCCAAAATGGGGCGAGCTGTCAGTCAAAATCGACAGCCGCCCCATTTTGGTACGAGACCCGTAGCGACGGAGCGCCTGTCGCTGGCCGGGTCTCGCGCATAAGCACTCCGGCATGTGTAGTGAGGAACCATCGACCCGCTTGAGGGCGCTGTGCGCTTCCGAGCGGGTCTGAACCAGGCCCTCTGATCATAGACTGGGGTCTGTTTATAACCCCACAGGGGGTCAGGCTTACAGGCCAAGGAGAGACAGACCGGCCAGCAAGGTGTCAAATCTTTTTCCTAGCAAGCTGTAGAATTGTCCAGGTCTGCTGACACAGGCCTGGTCTCTAAACTTCAAACAGGATGGAGTGAGTAATTAACTAACCACTGGTCATGCGACCCGGAGACCCTGTGGGCCTGATTCAGAGCCGGACGCTCTGACAAGAGCGCTCGCTCTGAATCAGGGCCCTCCTACCTAAAAATGGAGCGGCCTCCTGGCCTCTCGCATAGCTGTGACCACCCACAGCTTATGCGAGCGGCCAAAAAGATGGTCGCTATGGTCATAAAAATGTGTGTTTGATTTGAAACACTGTGCATTACACTTGAGGAGGTGAACATATGCCAGGGTGTGACCATACATGTAGGAAGAGACCTCACTTCCGCCATCGTTTGGCCCTGTCCAGGTGATCTGAACTGTGATTCTTCCCTTGTTTGTTATTTTCTCTTATTTCTTGAAATTGTGAGTAACTGGTGTGACCTTTTAAAATTGTTATCATCTAAGCTTTGAAGATATTCTTGGAATTAAATAATTCAAATTCTAGTTCTGGTTCTGTGTTCTTAGACCCAAGGCCTCATGTGGCCCATGTTACCTATTTTTTGAAGTGTTCATAACTGTGTGTGCAGGTAGCGGTAAAGGCTTACCTTGTGTTTTATTACTAAGTTCCCCTTTGCTGGTGGCAGTGACCGTGTTTGAGTAACCACACGTGCTGAGGTAACCAGTAAAGTCACGGCGGCGATTCTCAGATTGGCATATCTGGAGGGTCGGCCCGCAGGACCGTGACAGCCGCCCCTGTGGCTGGAACGAGAAATAATGTTTTTGTCCAGGCAGGGCCGGAGCTACCACTAGGCAAACTTAGGCAGCTGCCTAAGAGCGCTGGCCACTGCAGGGCGCCTCTGGAATAATGTGTAGTGCATACCGCACATAAGTGCAGCCCACACTACACTACTAGTAACAAACACACAGCCGCCGGCGCCGGCAGTAGTGTGTTTGTTTTAGCAGCCGAAGAGAGTCAGAAAGACACTCATCGGCGAACAAAAAAAGGAAAAAACAAGCAACAGAAAGAAGTATATCTCAATAGACAAATATCTTTAAACAAATATCCAATTGTGTAAGTAGCTGCCCACCACCTGGGAGTAATGCCACCACTCCCAAACAGCACGAGCAGTGCCGGAAAGCGCAAGAGAATAAATAGGTGGGAAGGCGCTGTATACACAAATGGCACTGAAAGTCGTAAAAAATTAATTTAATACTGATAATGTATAATATAAATATTAAAATGGTAGCAGATGCACAAAGCAAGACATAGAACAATCTGTATAAACTGTAATCTAGATCATGAGTAGTGTATGCTAGACGTCCGCATGAAATGCAGGTGAGTAAAGACATAAAGTTCTAACAGTATCTACTCGATGAAGAAATGTCTCACTCCAGAGAATGCTGGTAATAAATGGTATCCAAGGTAAAAAGTCAAAAACAGGTCAATATTGGTTGAAACCACTAATGTGCATATAGCGATGTAGACTGATATTTGCACTTGACAGAAAAAGAGGAAGATTATCAATAATTCCCAGAGGATAGTGCTCCAATAGATGGCATATGGCATGGTGAATAATAAATGAGTGATGTATCACCAACAATATATATTATGTATGTAGCTATCAGCAGGTCCGTTCCGGCAGCGCAGTGGGATCACTGCTCCTGCTAGCCAGGTCACCTCTGTGGCTGTTTGTCTCCCAGCTGCAGTGTTTCCCTCTCCAGACTCGTGGTGCAGTGTCAGGCTGAGTAATTAGAGAGAGCCGTGGCTGGGTGGTGCCGTGGAGCTTGATGCAGACCCAAATGATACGGGAGCCGAAATGGAGCAGATGTAGTCCACGTAGGAAAGTAAATCCAGGAAGTATAGTTCAATAAAATGTGGTTTCAAGGTAGTAGGCACTATTTCTGTGAATCCTTAACGCGTTTCACTGCATTCATCGGCTTTTTAAAAAAGGCAGAGACTCTCATCGGCTGCTGCGCCCACTGCTGGAGCCGGGCTGGAGCTCACTCATGAGCTCCATTTTCCGGCTCCCGCAGTGGGTGATGGGAGAGACGTCATGCAGAGCGGGCCGGCCCAGGGGGACAGAGAAGCGGATGCCGGCGCGGTAAGTGGAGGTTTTTTGGGTTTTTTTTTATTATGTGTTTGTCTGTCTGGCCCTGAGATCACTGCTGGGGGAGAGGGGACGGATTACTACTGGGGGCACTGCTCTGGGGGGACTACTACTGGGGGGGACTACTACTGGGGCACTGCTGGGGGGGTGACTACTACTGGGGGCACTGCTGGGGAGGACTACCACTGGGGGCACTGCTGGGGGGACTACTACTGCGGCAATTGCTGGGGTGGGGACTACTACTGGGGGCACTGCCGGGAGGACTACTACTGGAGGCACTGCACTGTTGGGACCACTACTGGGGGCACTGCACTGGTGGGACCACTACTGAGGGCACTGCATAGGTGGGGATTACTGCTGGGGGTACTGCATAGGTTGGGGACTACTACTGGGGGCATTGCTGGGGGGGACTACTACTGGAGGCATTGCTGGGGGAGGACTACTACTGGGGGCTCTGCTGGGGGGGACTACTACTGGGGGCGACTACTACTGGGAGCACTGCATCGGGGGGGCCACTACTGGGGGCACTGCACCTGGGGGTTAGTACTGGGGGCACTATATGGGGGACTACTGCTGAGGGCATTATATAAGGGGCACCGCATAGGGGGACCACTACCTGGGGCACTATATAAGGGGCACTGCATAGGGGGACCACTACCTGGGGCACTATATAAGTGGCACTGCATAGGGGGAACACTACTGGGGGCAGGGCCGCCATCAGGAGGGGACTGCCGGGACTGGAGTTCCGGGCCCGGCCACTGGCTTAACGGGGGGGACCCACTCACTACTACAGCCACTGCAGAGCCTGCAGCTTGAACTACCCTCTTGAAGAGATGTGGGCCCGGCTGCCGCTGCTACCGCCCGCCGACCTGGATGGAACATCATCATAGGAGGGAGCTGGATGAGGGAGCCAGGGACCGCTCGGGCCTATCACGACATCAAGGCGCGCCGCTGGAGGGCGAGGTCAACGTTGGAGCCGCGGATGAAGAGGAGCAGCCATGTCTGCAGTGCTGGGGGACCGTGGAGGAAGCAGGAAATAAGGTGAGGTGATAAAAAAAAAAGTCTGGGCGCACGGACTGGATTTAATAACGGGGGGGTTGAGGTGATAAAAAAAGGCTGGTCGCACAGACTGTATTTAATAATGCGGGGGGGGGCTGAGGTGATAAGAAAAGGCTGGGCGCACAGACTATTTACTAACATGGGGGGGTGGCCGAGGTGATAAAAAAAAAAGGCTGGGTGCACAGACTGTATTTAATACTAGGGGGGATGGGCCCAGCCTATTTTGTCAGTCCCGGGCCCCACAATTTCTGATGGCGGCCCTAACTGGGGGCACTGTAAAAGGGGCACTGCATAAGGGCTTAGGTATCTGAGGGTGAATGGGGGGGGCAAGGTTGAGGGAATGCCTAGGGTGCCAAGATACCTTGCACCGGTCCTGTGTCCAGGCATAAAGTTTGAGGAGTAACTAGACATTCGTGGGCCCATAGCAACATTATTAAGAGTACTGCTCAAATGTGACTTTCACAAAGAAGATAGGTGCCTCTGGGCTGCTGACCACATAGTACCCACTCTCCTTGCTGCCGTGGTAGTAGCGTAATTGTATTAAACATGTGCTGCAAAAATGATCATTGCAAAGTTCCAGCAATGCATGAAGATTACTACTTCCATTCACAAGGTGCCCCATAACACCACTCCGGGGGCACCTATCACTTTCTTGCAGTCAGACTTCTGGTTAGAATATTTGGATAGTCTGCTATTTTTACCTATTGCCTGTTTTTGTCACATATTGTATTAAGAATAAACAATTTTATTGGCAAGGGCCATGAAACGACTGAGGACCTCATTCAGACCTGCTCACAAGCGCCTATGCGCTCGCAAGCGGGTCGATGGTGGGGCACTGCACACGCGACGCGTGTGCAAGCCCCGGAGCGAGAGAGAAATTCTCTTACTCCGGGGCTCGCTACAAAATGGGCGGCTGTCGATGTTGATCGACAGCTCGCCCTGTTTTGTAGGCATGGTGGGGGGTGGCCAGACAAACGGAAGGAACGCCTGCCGTTTGTAGGCGGCCCTACTGACATCACCAGTGATGTCAGTAGGGTGTTTCCCTCTCTGTTAGAGCAGGAAGCTACCTAGGGCTTGCAGTAGACGAGACCCTACCGCAAGGGTCTCGTCGCAAGCCCCGATGGTCGCGACCATCACCTAGTCACTCGCAAAAGCTGTGGGTGGTAACCCACAGCTTAGCGAGCGGCCAGGAGGCCGCCTTTCAGAAGAAAAGCGGCCGCCCTCATTCAGAGCGAGCGCTCGCATTTTGCGAGCGGCTCTGAATGAGGTCCTGAGTCTGATGTTGTACTTGGCAGATCATGTTTGCCTGTATTATGTAAAAGAAGGGATCTGTAGAGAATTTTCCTCCATCCTTATCATTAATAGAGATTTACAAAGTATTCTCCCCTTGTCAGGAATCTGGCTTACCCTCGGAGTCATGCTGCTCTGTCTCGGTGGGGGGGCTCGGCCTGGTGGTTCCCATAGTGTGCTGTCAGTGAGTTCCCGGCATGATGGTGGTCCCATGGGCCCGGGTCTCCGGCAGCGGACACTGGGCGCAACCATTGGCGGCTCTTGCTCAGCCAGGTGGGTTGCTCGTGGGTTTTCTGTGTGGTGGTGGTCTCAGGAAGCTCTGGGCTTTGGCGGCAATCCCGCCGGCCCTGGACACTGGGTGCCGCCATATTGGTCCCACTCAGCTGACAACTAAGTCTCCAGTGATAGCCAGGCCGCTGTCCAACTGACCGCATCAGCCAATCCCTGTGCATCACAGGGTACAGTCAGGTGCATAAATATTGGGACATTGACAGAATTTTCATATTTTGGCCTCTATTCACCACCACAATGGCTTTGAAATGAAACAAACAAGATGTGCTTTAACTGCAGACTTTCAGATTTAATTTGAGGGTAATTACATCCAAATCAGGTGAACGGTGCAGGAATTACAACAGTTTCTATATGTGCCTCCCACTTTTTAAGGGGCCAAAAGTAATGGGACTATCAACTCAAAAGCTATTTCATGGACAGGTGTCATTATCAATTAAGCAGGTAAAAGGTCTGGAGTTGATTCTAGGTGTGACATTTGCATTTGGAATCAGTTGCTGTCGACTCTCAATATGAGATCCAAAGAGCTGTCACTATCAGTGACGCAAGCCATCATTAGGCTGAAATATCAAAACAAACCCATCAGAGAGATAGCAAAAACATTAGGTGTGGCCAAATCAACTGTTTGGAACATTCTTAAAAAGAAAGAATGCACCGGAGAGCTCAGCAACACCAAAAGACCCGGAAGACCACGGAAAACAACTGTGGTGGATGACAGAAGAATTATTTCCCTGGTGAAGAAAAACCCCTTCACAACAGTTGGCCAAATCAAGAACACTCTCCAGGAGGTAGGTGTATATGTGTCAAAGTCAACAATCAAGAGAAGACTTCACAAGAGTGAATATAGAGGGTTCACCACAAGATGTAAACCATTGGTGAGCCTCAAAAACAGGAAGACCAGATTAGAGTTTGCCAAGCAACATCTAAAAAAGCCATTACAGTTCTGGAACAACATCCTATGGACAGATGAGACAAAGATCAACTTGTACCAGAGTGATGGGAAGAGAAGAGTACGGAGAAGGAAAGGAACTGCTCATGATCCAAAACATACCACCTCATCAGTGAAGCATGGTGGTGGTAGTGTCATGGCGTGGGCATGTATGGCTGCCAATGGAACTGATCCCTTGTAATTATTGATGATGTGACTGCTGACAAAAGCAGCAGAATGAATTCTGAAGTGTTTTGGGCAATATTATATGCTCACATTCAGTCAAATGCTTCAGAACTCATTGGACGGCGCTTCACAGTGCAGATGGACAATGACCCGAAGCATACTGCAAAAGCAACCAAAGGGTTTTTTAAGGCTAAAAAGTGGATTGTTATGCAATGGCCAAGTCAATCCCCTGACCTGAATCCGATTGAGCATGCATTTCACTTGAAGAAGACAAAACTGAAGGGAAAATGCCCCAAGAACAAGCAGGAACTGAAGACATTTGCAGTAGAGGCCTGGCAGAGCATCACCAGGGATGAAACCCAGCGTCTGGTGATGTCTATGCGTTCCAGACTTCAGGCTGTAATTGCCTGTAAAGGATTTGAAACAAAGTATTAAAAAGTGAAAGATAGATTTAGGATTGTTTAGTTTGTCCCATTACTTTTGGCCCCTTAAAAAGTGGAAGGCACATATAGAAACCGTTGTAATTCCTACACCGTTCACCTGATTTGGATGTAATTACCCTCAAATTTAATCTGAAAATCTGCAGTTAAAGCACATCTTGTTTGCTTCATTTCAAAGCCATTGTGGTGGTGAACAAAGGCCAAAATATGAAAATTCTGTCAATGTCCCAATATTTATGCACCTGACTGTATATATTCCTGATCCTGACAGCATTCAGCAGTCTGAGCATCGCTGCTGATACTTGTCCTTTGCTCCAGCTCCTAGGCTAGTGGTCTTAGACATTCTGATGAATCCAACTCCGACTCCAGAGTGCATTCCAAGTCCGGTCCCACTCCGTCTTCAGTCTATGGCCCTGATTCAGAGCCGGACGGTCTAAATCAGGGCCGGTCTTTTTTTTTTTTTTGTAGAACGGCCTCCTGGCCGCTCGCATAGCTGTGGGTGACCAGCTATAGCGAGCGGCCAAGAAGATAGTCGCGATGGTCAAGACCATTGCGACCATCGGGCTTGCGACGAGACCCTTGTGGTAGGGTCTCGCTGCTGCAAGCCCCAGAGAGATTTTGGCTCTAACAGAGACGAAATCTCTTCCACTGACATCACTCCTGATGTCAGTGGGGCCGCCCCCAAACAGAGGCGTTCACATGGGAACGCCTCCGTTTAGGTAGCCACTCTCCCGGCCCCCCCACCAAAGGGGGCGAGCTGTCACTCAACATCAACAGCTCGCCCCCTTTGTTGCGAGACCCGGAGCGACGGAGTGCCTGTCGCTATCCAAGTCTCGCACATGCGCACGACGGAGCCGGCTCCGTCGTGCACATGCGCACTGGCCCACCATCGACCCGGTTGCGAGCGCACAGCTCTTACGACCGGGTCTGAATCAGGCCCTATGTTCCAAATTCAATCCCATTTCAGTTTCAGTGTGTATTCCAAGTCCAGTCCCATTCCAGCTGCAGTCTATGGACCTCATTCAGAGTCGGTCGTACGAATCCGATGTTTCCAAACCACGCATGCGTACGGTTAGACCTTGTGATCCAAAATGCTGTAGAGCGTACGGCTTACGAGCAGGAAGTGGCTTCCGAAAGTTGATTGACATGAAAGGCTGTTTGTGGGTGTTGACGGGGATGGTGGTCTAAAAACGCAGGCGTTCCTCACCGTTTTCAGGGCGTTTCAGGGGCATACATAAATTTACTGCTACGACCAACATAGAAGTTTGGAAGTAGTAAAACGTCACTCTGCGAGCAGGTTAGAGGCCTGGCTGATCGTACAGCTTGAGGTTGGGTATGTGCTCTCTCAAGCCCCAGAGTACAATCAATACTATCGAATGTGACTGATGTTATGTTTGATGTTTCTATTTTGTGCCACACAATGCAAGCAGCTAATAATCGATTGATTATTGAAGCTAATAACACTGCTAATTGGCATGTAATTGATTCAGTTGCGTTAGCATTAGCGAATAATAAGAATAAATAAATTTCATGGGGATGGCTTATTGTTATTTATATGCGTTTTTTTGTTAATTTTTAGGTAATTTGCACACAACACAAGCGGCCGCAACCATCATAAGAAAATTAAAATACAGCGACTGACAGCGACTGACTCGATCGCTAGCTGCTATCACTCATTAGCTAGAGGAGGTGCTTTGTTCATGTATGGGCGTCACTTTGGTTGCGATCGCCCGGCCGTGCGATTGGTTTTTTTTTCTGATTCTCGATCGTTAAGCGTACGACCGAGCGGCCGCTTACGACCGACTCTGAATGAGGTCCTATGTTCTAAATTCAAACTCCATTCCGACTCCAGTCTATTTTTCAAGTTCAAACTCCATTTCGGCTCCAGTCTATGGGTCTATTCAATTTGGAGCGAAATGTCAGAATTGACGATAATTTTCACCTATTTCAACCATTCCCGTGTTCAATTTCAAAGACTTTTCGCCGGTGCGAAAAGTCTTTGAAAAAAAACGGGGATAAGTTTTCACCATGTTTTACATGCCGAAAAAAAGTGCAGTATTGAGGTTTAGGAGTGCAGGCTTAAAAAAAATAGCCTGCTCCCCTGGGAATGTAATTTAAAAACAAAACTGTCAAAAAAAAGTTTTTTTTAAAAAAAAAATCGGGACACCCCAAAAAATGTACTTTCATTTTGGGGTTTAAAAAAAAATAAAAAAATAGGGAACACAATTCTAAAATAGCTAAATTTAATACAGAGGGGTTCCCTTATATGCGGCAGGTGTTTTCTTCATTGCAGGAGTAGCGGCAGGTACATTTTTACAGAATTTTTAAAACTAACTTTAGGGACTTAAAAATATGCTTACCCCCATTTTCATATACCCCAAATTTGATAGGAATAGTTAATTTTCAAATAAAAAAAATCTAAGTGCTATTCTTCACCACTTCTTCATAGCCGCAAATATGCACCTGCCGCGGCTATTACAAACCGTGACTTCCTTCAGCAGGCAAAAATGGGGGTACACGTAGTGATCTCCCATGTCTGGACATCTTTAGGGGGGTCCCAGGCACATTTCCCAAAAATTCCCATTTTTTTTCGCAGATCCAAGTTTCGTTGGGTCCCATTTTCGCTCCTATTAAATTGAATATAGGAATAAGCTGGCACGCGTCCGATACTTTATCCCCCCTCTAACCTCCGATGGGCCATATTCAATATGGGAGCGAAAAGTCCGTGCTGGACTTTTCGCTCCTATATTGAATATGGCCCTATGTTTCAAGTTCAACACCATTCCAGTTCCAGTGTGTATTCCAAGACTAGCCCCATTTTGGCTCCAATCTATGTTCTAAATTCAATTCCATTCCGGCTCCAGTCTATGTTTCAAGTTCAAACCCCATTCCGGCTCCAAGCTATTTTCTAAGTTCAATTCCATTCCGGCTCCAGTGTAAACTCTTACTTCGGTTCCAGTTTAAGGTCCAAGTACAGTTCCATTCCGGCCCATTGCTAACTTCAAGTCCAGTTCCACTCCAGTTCCATTGTGTGTTCCAAGTTCAGTCCCAGGCTGGGTCCATTGATTATATAGTGCTGACTTCATTTGTATTCTTATACTGTTCTGCTGCACACAACATTATTTCTTACATCTGTGAGGAAAAGTTACATAAAACCATCTTTACTCAAAACCTCACAAACCATCAGCAAACTGGTATCCAGCTCCCTTCCGGGCATACCAGAGTCCCCAGCCCTGACACATCTGTCTTTGCCTTAGTAGTGATCACCAGGACACCCTGTCCTCCCTAATCCACACTGGCCAAGGAATTGTTTCAGACTACCGCATATGCGCCATCTTGACCTGCAAAGTTGAATTTATACAAAACTAGGTGCATAATGTCACACAAGAGTATTAACTACAGGTTACTAAGTACTCTGTATGGTCTAATTTACACTAGATCAGAACTGGCTGGTTGGTTTATATGGTGTTACTGCACCCGGGCACTTTGTTACTACAGTAGGTAGCACCCATTGACAGTAACCTGCCCTATAATTAGCAATCAGTGCTATACAAGAATTTTGTGTGACGCTCAAGGTGCATACACACTGGACGATGTGCTGTATGAACGATATTGGTGAAAGATTTCCCTTGAACTTCCTGTAGTGCAGGACAAACGATGTTGGGTGTACACACTGATGGATATCTCTCAGTGAAGTCATCCTGCCACATCTCTGCACAGGCAGATCTTGACGATATCGTCCACATTGGCCTGCATGTACGGACGACCAAAGATATCGTTATCGTCCTTCGGGAGCACGCATCGTTGGTCGTTCACTGCATACACACTGAACGATATGAACGATATATAGTTCATATCGTTCAAAGATTTTGTCTTGTGTGTATCCCCCTTAACTGAGAAGCTCATGTTACTCTCTGCTCTCACACATCTCCCCAGTCACAAATCTTATGTGACGGTTTAAAAAATGTGTTCTGTTTTTGCAATGGACTAGTGTGAAGAGTTTGTTCCACCTTTACATTACATTGTCCTATGGTGCGTTGGAGGTACGGATAATGGATCCCTAGAACAGTTTGGGTTTTAGCATTGACTGAAATTCTTGTTAGTACAACTAGTGTGTTTTATTGTAGATATTAGTGACCCAAATTCTTCTCAGTGTCCAAGCTGCGGTCCTGGTCCTTGTGGCATTTTCAAATCAGTGATACATAATTTTAATTCTTCAATTAAAGTGGAACCCAAACCATTTTACTAAATGAATTTTATCTTGTTTTTTTTTATTAATAATAGTATGGCTTATCAGAAGTATTTCTTGGCTCTAGAGCACAGGTTCTCAAACTCGGTCCTCAGGACCCCAAACAGTGCATGTTTTCCAGGTCTCCTCACAGAATCACAAATTAAATAATTTGCTCCATCTGTGGATCTTTTAAAATGTGTCAGTGAGTAGTTAAAATACCTGTGCACCTGCTGGGTGACCTGGAAAACGTGACCTGTGTGGGGTCCTGAGGACCGAGTTTGAGAACCACTGCTCTAGAGAAACCAATATATACAAACGGTCTTAATGAGAGACGGCATTTTTCGCGTTAGAGCTTACATTCTATATATTGTCAGTGATCACCCGTCATGCTTCTTCTCACCGTCTCTATTTTTATGTAGGGTCAGGATCTCATGACTGGACAAACTCTAACAGGAAGAATCTTATCAGGTAAATATTATGGTCCATCTACATCACTCAGGACTTGATTACTAAATACTGCAACTGAGATTTTTTTTCTTCCTTTTTTCTGTTCTCTTCAGATTACAATGCTCCGTCACCACCTGCAAATACAGGGAGTCACAGATACCAAATTCTGCTCTACCTGCAGCCACCAGGATCTAGACCCGCTCTCCTCCCCACTGAGGAGAAATCTCTGGGTATGTTATCTCATTACTACTGGATACAGTCAAATTAACTGAATAAAGAAGTATAAAACCATTGGTGGGTATGCAATGGGCTGAATGATTGCCCCTGACTAGTGTGGTTGCCCTATAAGTAAACTTTGAGTATACAGAAATATTTAAATGTACAAACTACTATATAAAAATGTTTATTAATGTGTCAGCATTGGTGATCGGCTCATGAGATATTTATACTTTGAGGAAAGGCAGTTGTCATAATTGACAATTTATGATTTGATAAAGTTCTGTTAGTTTGAAGTATTGGTTTTGCGTTAGTTGTCATGGTAACTGGTTAACACCAGGTGCAAGAAGTAACAGATAGATAGATAGTTATTAGATAGATATACAGTATATTAGATAGATAGATATTAGATATATACAGTAGATAGATAGATATGAGAGGTAGATAGATAAAAGGCAGATAGATTATAGATAGATATAGATATGAGATAGATAAATATGAGATGGATTTGAGAGATAGATAAAATATAGACAGATAGATATGATAGATATATATATATATATATATATATATATATATATATATTAGGGGTGAGCGGGTTCGGATTTCTGAAATCCGAACCCCCCCGAGCCCCCCCGATCCGAGGCCGATCCGAGTCAGGCTCGACTTTTCCCGCCTGACTCGGATCTGAAATCGAGGCAAAACGTCATCATCCTGCCTTCCGAGTCTCGCGGGTTTTGGATCCTATATAAGGTACCCGCGTCGGCGCCATTTTCTCACTCGGCTGTGGACAGTGAAGAGGGAGGGTGGGAGTTAGGGCTGGCTGGGCTGTGTAGTGTAGTGTAGTGCAGAGTAGAGTTGTGCTGTGCTGTGCTGCGCTGTGCTGCTGTTGTCCACTACTTCAAAGTCCATAGGGGCTGGCTGTGTTGTGCTGTGCTGCTGTTGTTAATAGGGGCTGTGTCCACTACTTCAAAGTCCATAGGGGCTGGCTGGACTGTGTTGTGCAGTCCATAGGGGCTGTGTCCACTCCAAAGTCCTGTGCAGTGTCCCAGTCCTAAAGGGGTGCTGTAGTGTTGTCCAGGGGGTGCTCTGTCCATCAGGGGTGCTCCCCCCAAGTGCTAAAAAAATAATATATTTTCTGTGTTTGTGAATTGTGTGCGCAGTAGCCGCACGTGCATCAACAAAGTAGTGCCAAGCGTGCGCCTGTGTCATAAGTAAAGGGCCGGCTGGCTTGACCGTTAAAGGGTGCTGTAACCCCCAAAGTACACTCCAGTCCAAACCAAAAAAAAAAATATTTTCTGTGTTTGTGAATTGTGTGCGCAGTAGCCGCACGTGCATCAACAAAGTAGTGCCAAGCGTGCGCCTGTGTCATAAGTAAAGGGCCGGCTGGCTTGACCGTTAAAGGGTGCTGTAACCCGGAAAGTACACTCCAGTCCAAACCAAAAAAAAAATTATTTTCTGAGTTTGTGAATTGTGTGCGCAGTAGCCGCACGTGCATCAACAAAGTAGTGCCAAGCGTGTGCCTGTGTCATAAGTAAAGGGCCGGCTGGCTTGACCATTAAAGGGTGCTGTAACCCCCAAAGTACACTCCAGTCCAAACCAAAAAAAAAATAATTTTCTGTGTTTGTGACTTGTGTGCACTGTGGCTGCACGTGCATCAACAAAGGAGCAGCGCCAAGCGTGCGCTTGTGTCCCATAAGTAAAGAGCCGGCTGGCTCATTTCTTAAAGGGTGGTGTAACCCACAAAGTGCACTACTCTCCAGCAAAAATAAAAAAATATTTTCTGTGTTTGTGTGCGCTTTAGCCGCACGTATATATCAATATAACATAAATGGAGGACCAAACTTTCTCCGATAAAAATAAAATAGGGAAAGATCAAGAACCACTTCCTCCTAGTGCTATTGCTGCTGCTGGGAGTTGTTCATCATCCCAGAGAGGAAGTACGAACATCACTACTTTTACTAAACAATTGACCCTCCAACAGTCCCTAGCGATGAGGATGAAGTACGACAGCAGTCATCCTGAAGCAAAACGTATAACTGAGGCCTTGACTGCTATGTTGGTGTTAGACGTGCGTCCGGTATCCGCCATTAGTGCAGTGGGATTTAGACAATTGATGGAGGTAGTGTGTCCCCGGTTCCAAATCCCGTCTAGATTCCACCTGCATCCTCAAAGCAGCAGCGACAAGCGTGCGTCTGTCTGTTAAAGGGTGGTGACACCCTCAAAGTGTGCTACACAAACAATAAAAATAGTGTTCTTTTTTTTTCGGTCTTTGTGAAATGTGTGGGCTGTAGCCACACCTGCATCCTTAAAGCAGCAGCGACAAGCGTGCGTCTGTCTGTTAAAGGGTGTTGTAACTCTCAAAGTGCTCCAAAAAATAAAAAACTACTTTTTTAATGTGTTTGTGACTTGTGTGCGATGTAGCCGCACTTGCATCCTCAAAGCAGCAGCGACAAGCGTGCGTCTGTCTGTTAAAGGGTGGTGACACCCTCAAAGTGTGCTACACAAACAATTAAAATATTGTTCTTTTTTTTTCGGTCTTTGTGAAATGTGTGGGCTGTAGCCGCACCTGCATCCTTAAAGCAGCAGCGACAAGCGTGCGTCTGTCTGTTAAAGGGTGGTGACACCCTCAAAGTGTGCTACACAAACAATAAAAATATTCTTCTTCTTTTTTCTGTCTTTGTGAATTGTGTGGGCTGTAGCCGCACTTGCATCCTCAAAGCAGCAGCGACAAGCGTGCGTCTGTCTGTTAAAGGATTGCATCGGTGACAGCATCCAAGTAGGCATGTCAGACAGTCCGTACCTGTACTGGCAGGAAAAAGAAGCAATTTGGAGGTCCCTGTACAAACTGGCTCTATTTTACCTGAGTTGCCCCCCCTCCAGTGTGTACTCCGAAAGAGTGTTTAGTGCAGCCGGGAACCTTGTCAGCGAAAGGCGTAGGAGGTTGCTTCCACAAAATGTGGAGAAGATGATGTTCATAAAATGAATTATCAACTCTTCCAGGGAGACCAGCCTCCAGAACGTACAGAGGGACCTGTGGTTCCAGCGGGGACGAATTAATACTCTGTGAGGATGAGGATGTACACACTGAAGAGGGTGAGGAATCGGTGGATGAGGAGGATGAGGATGACATCTTGCCTCCGTAGAGCCAGTTTGTGCAGGGACAGATTAATTGCCAGCTTGTTTTGTGGGGGCCCAAACGAACCAATCATTTCAGCCACAGTTGTGTGGCAGACCCTGGCGCTGAAATGATTGGTTTGTTAAAGTGTGCATGTCCTGTTTATATAACATAAGGGTGGGTGGGAGGGCCCAAGGACAATTCCATCTTGCACCTCTTTTTTTTCTTTGCATTATGTACAGTTTGGGGCCTTGTTTTTCAAACTGCCATCCTGTCTGCCACTGCAGTTTCACGCCTAGATGGGTCACGTGTTTGTGCCGCCCACTCGTGTCGCTTAGCATAGTCATCCAGCTACCTCGGTGCAACCTTTTGGACATAAAAACACTATTGTGAGGTGTGAGGTGTTCAGAATAGACTGGAAATGAGTGGAAATTAAGGTTATTGAGGTTAATAATAGCATAGGAGCAGAAAAACCTACAAATTCTGTGATTTTAGCTGTTTTTATGCTTTTTTTAAAAAAAATACAGATCCAAAACACAAAACCCAGAACCCAAAACACGGAAGGGTGGTTTTGGCAAAACCAATCCAGATCCAAAACACGAAGAAAGATCCAGATCCAAAACCAAAACACGAAAAGTGGCCGGTGCACACCCCTAATATATATATATATATATATATATATATATATATATATATATATATATATGAGATAGATTGATATGAGATGTATAGATAGAATGATTTCATCTCTCTATATATCTCATATCTATCTATCTCACATCTATCTCATATCTATCTATATATCTCATATCTATCTATCTATCTATGAGATATATAGATAGATTAAAAGTGGTCTCTTTGATCTGTTGCTCACAGAAAGATACTGTAGCTGGGCCAGGCATCTGCCAGGAGCAAGCAGGATCTTCTTAGGAGTAATGCTGTTTATTGTGTCATATAGCTCTTATAAGAGCTGTTTCTTTATGTGCATACAGTTGGAGGTAAATATATTTACAACTTTGCATGGACTGATGGCCCTCTAACCAGTCCAGTCTGACCTATTTATCTGTATACTCAGATCAGCTAGGTAATTTTACTTTAGGGCAGAGGAGATTTGCCCCGTCCACATGCAACTAGCTGCCAAGGGGTCTCAGGAACCCGTCTTCACTGACACCTTTAAGTGTAGGCTGGCAGATCTTATCTCCAGATCTCCCACCCACACTTACGGGGCCCATACATCTATCCTGTATAAGGGCAATGCTGGGGTCAGGGGATTGGAGAAATCCAACATGTTGGGCAATATCAATTCCCCGATTCTGACCGAAAAATGGTCGTAAACGGCGAGTCTGGGATTTTTAACATGTTGAATTTTCCCAATTCTCAACAGAACGCCAATCATCAATGCCCACACATCGCAGTTTTTGATTACGGATCGGGGTTGGCAGAATGGTGAATTGGCCTGTAGCTTTATGGTCCACATTACTTCCAGTGCTACCACTGAGCAATTCAGTTCCACAAGGCCAGATCCCAGAGAGCAGTCCTGTACTAGCATCCGGAGCTCACTGAGTTTCTCTGTGGCACAGTAGTAGATGGGTACACGAGTGTTAGATAGAGATATACTACACTATAGAGGGATACAGGACTGTTGGAGAGAGGTATACTACACTATAGATCTTCCCTACCACCTTTATATGTGGTTATTAGTGCACACAATACCAACTATATCCAGATATGCATATCAGTTTGTAAAGCATCGGCTAGATCTTTGCACTAAATACGGTAAATTGACTAAAAATCGGGTATCGTTTATAGCAATCCGCTGGACATCGCCATCGGATTGCTGTTTAAAAAACAAATACAGTGTTTACTAACCATCCAATTTGAGTGTCACTAGAACTCTGACATCGAAATCAAGTGTATTTTTTCTGTCTAAAACCCTATTGGATAGAACCCCTTTTTCGATAGAATTCACTGTCAATGAGTGGTGGGTTGAAAGCACTGCACAGATCAGTGACGGACGTGCGCTTAGGTCAATGGCTGGGGAGACACACATGAATAAAAACACAGTTTTTATATAAAAACTCTGGAGCATGACAGGCAGTATGTATGGGAGCGGGTTTATGACAAGAGAGGCTCTGCCTCCCCTGACCGCACTTCCCTGGCATAGAATAAATGGTTAAATGTTAAATATAAAATGTATGGGGTCCCCCTCCAATCAATAACTAACCCCGGACCTCTCTGCCTGGGCCGGTATTGGAAAATCGGAGTGGAGGGGTACCCCATATTTTCCAAAAATTGAACCAGCTGGGGGGATAATGCTAATAGCAGGGAGACAAACAATGTGGGGTCCCACTGCCATAGCGTTAACCAGCTTTAAACTGGTCAGATCAGGATTGGTTCTCTCTCAGGAGTGTGGACCCCATTTTTGGGGGGGAAGGGGGGGGCAACTTTCAGAGGGATTCCAGGCCTGTGCTAACTAGTTTGTGACTGGTTAACGTTATGGCAGGAGGACCCCATAGTGTGTGTCTATCGGCTATAGTGTTATCCCACCAGCTGGTTCAGCCTGGTGCTGGTTTTTGGAAATTATGGGGAACCAGGCGCCGTTTTTTACCCCTATATACCACCCCAAGCTGAGAGGTCCGGGGATGGTTATTTCACTTTTACACATAATGAAGCCTACACAGATCATATTCATCTGTGCAGTGCTTCGGCTAAACACGCCTGCCATAGACAGGTAAATTTTTCTTACTATTCTGCTGTGAGGTTTGTGCAGGTTCTGTCGGGTTAAGAAACCTGATGTTAGTAAATGCGGGGTTTCTGGTGGGAGTTACAGGTGTTTTTAAGCTTGCTGGTGGGAGGTACAGGTATTTTTTAACACATTTTTAAAAGTAGCTTTTAATGACACAAATCTCTATGTACAGGCATTTTTATGCACCACAAATTTATCTAGAGCATTTACTTTGCAGAAAAACACTTGCTATAATTTTTTCACTGTTTTTGAAAAATGCATTTAACAGCCATTTTGGCCACTAACAGACCTCTATACTGTTATCCAATATTAGCTTGCTTTTTTGGGGGGTACAGGCTGTTTTCACCCAGACTTAGAGCCGTATTCAATATGGGAGTGAAAAGTCCGTGCTGGACTTTCGCTCCACATTGGAGATTTTCCTGGGATAAAGTATCGGGCGCGTGCCTGCTTTAACCCCGTATTCAATTTAAAATCAGCGAAAACGGGACCCGGCGAATTGGGAGCTACGAAAAAAAATGAGAATTTTCGGGAATTAATTGTAGGACCCCCCTAAAGATGTCCAGACATGGGGGATAACTATGGTTACCCCTGTTTTTGCCTGCAAAAGAAAGTCTGGGTTTTAAATAGCCGCGGCAGGTGTTTTTTCCCGACATTGAATAAGTGTCGTTTTTTTAAGTGGTCCCATCAAATTTGGGGTACATGATAATGGGTACTAGCATATTTTTAAGTCCCTAAAGTAATTTTTTTTCAATTCTGCAAAAATGCACTTTCCGCTAATAGCCTATTCTAGAAAACACCTGCTGCATATTTGCAGAACACCCCGAAAAGCTATTTCCCTATTTTTAAACACTGTTTCCAAATTTTTTTTTTTCACACCAAATGTTGTATTCATTTTGTTTGGGTGTCCCTATTTTTTTTTTTTTTCAACTTTTTTTTGACACAGTTTATTTTTAAATGACATTCCCAGGGGTGCAGGCTATTTTTTTTAAGCCTGCACCCCTAAACCCCAATTCTGCACTTTTTTTTCGCCATGTAAAACATGATGAAAACTTATCCCCGTTTTTTTTAAAAGACTTTTCAAACCTGCGAATTCAATTGAATTCTGCCCTATGTGTCTTCATTTTTCACAATGAAGATATAGCTCTTTTCTGCATTGATTGTAGTGCTGTATACGTTATACACATATGCATATAGAGGGATAGATGCCGTAAACGGAATATTGAAATGTATATAGAAGGACAGATAGCTAAAGGATTTACGCGGTTTTGAACCAAAATATCCACTTAGGTCATATATCACCATAATAATTTCTTAACACTTGATTCTTCTCTTCTCCTCTCTTTAGTATATACAAACTTTTGTTGCAAATGCAATATATACAGTATTGTATTGGGAATTCTTTGAAAATGTTTAAACTATACTGTATATACTTCAAATATCTTTTACTTCTAATATGGATATTTGTATCCTTCATTTCAATTGTCTTAGAAGTGTGATTTTATTTTCACCTGGTTGACGTTATCACAGATAATTAGCTAACTTTTTAACAAATTGTATGTTATAAAACAAAACATTTGAGATCTAGGAGGAAATAGACCAGATTGGTTATATTTACTAGGAATAATCTTCTTTTCTTCCTGTGTATTTGCCCATATTCAAATATATATATTTAAGAAAAGTTATTTTGTAAATTAATTTAACAATAATGTGTGAAAAAGAGGTATACTTTGTTTTTGCTTCTCTGCATCTCTTTCGATGAGTACAGGACTATTGTGGAGATATACTGTATATACACTACTCTAGCTGGATTAATGTGTTTGATATGGGGGGATAATATATTACGGAATACATACGAGATGTCGGTCACAATCCCGACGCCGGCATCCCCACAGGGTTAGAATACCACTTTGTTCGTCGGTATCCTAACCCTCCCTCTGTCCCTACCCCTAACTCACCCTCCCCGGTGCCTGAACCTAACCTCCCTCCAAGTGCCTAAACCTAACCTCCCCCTCCCCGCACCCTAAACCTAACCCTCACCCCTAAGTGCCTAACCCTCCCCCTAGTGCCTAACCCTCCCCCTAACCCCAATACTTATCTTCGGGATCCCGGTGGTCGGGATATTGACTGCATCCCATACATTACAGATGGTTATAGGACTGTTGTATATACACAGTGAGGCACTTGCTGGGGGTGGCAAAGCAGGTTCCCCTTTATGAGAGCCTTGCTAGGCCATAGGCCTGATGAAACCAGGTGATTATTAATAGGGGTGAGCGGGTTCGGATTTCTGAAATCCGAACCCCCCCGAGCCCCCCGATCCGAGTCCGATCCGAGTCAGGCTCGACTTTTCCCGCCTGACTCGGATCTGAAATCGAGGCAAAACGTCATCATCCCGCCTTCCGAGTCTCGCGGGTTTTGGATCCTATATAAGGTACCCGCGTCGGCGCCATTTTCTCACTCGGCTGTGGACAGTGAAGAGGGAGGGTGGGAGTTAGGGCTGTGTAGTGTAGTGTAGTGCTGCTGTTGTCCACTACTTCAAAGTCCATAGGGGCTGGCTGTGTTGTGCTGTGCTGCTGTTGTTAATAGGGGCTGTGTCCACTACTTCAAAGTCCATAGGGGCTGGCTGGACTGTGTTGTGCAGTCAGTTCTCCATAGGGGCTGTGTCCACTCCAAAGTCCTGTGCAGTGTCCCAGTCCTAAAGGGGTGCTGTAGTGTTGTCCAGGGGGTGCTCTGTCCATCAGGGGTGCTCCCCCAAGTGCTAAAAAAATAATATATTTTCTGTGTTTGTGAATTGTGTGCGCAGTAGCCGCACGTGCATCAACAAAGTAGTGCCAAGCGTGCGCCTGTGTCATAAGTAAAGGGCCGGCTGGCTTGACCGTTAAAGGGTGCTGTAACCCCCGAAAGTACACTCCAGTCCAAACCAAAAAAAAATTATTTTCTGTGTTTGTGAATTGTGTGCGCAGTAGTCGCACGTGCATCAACAAAGTAGTGCCAAGCGTGCGCCTGTGTCATAAGTAAAGGGCCGGCTGGCTTGACCGTTAAAGGGTGCTGTAACCCCCGAAAGTACACTCCAGTCCAAACCAAAAAAAAATTATTTTCTGTGTTTGTGAATTGTGTGCGCAGTAGCCGCACGTGCATCAACAAAGTAGTGCCAAGCGTGCGCCTGTGTCATAAGTAAAGGGCCGGCTGGCTTGACCATTAAAGGGTGCTGTAACCCCCAAAGTACACTCCAGTCCAAACCAAAAAAAAAATTATTTTCTGTGTTTGTGAATTGTGTGCGCAGTAGCCGCACGTGCATCAACAAAGTAGTGCCAAGCGTGCGCCTGTGTCATAAGTAAAGGGCCGGCTGGCTTGACCGTTAAGGGTGCTGTAACCCCCGAAAGTACACTCCAGTCCAAACCAAAAAAAAAATTATTTTCTGTGTTTAGCCGCACGTATATATCAAATCGATATAACATAAATGGAGGACCAAACTTTCTCCGATAAAAATAAAATAGAGAAAGATCAAGAACCACTTCCTCCTAGTGCTGAAGCTGCTGCCACTAGTCATGACATAGATGATAACATGCCATCAACGTCGTCTGCCAAGGCCGATGCCCAATGTCATAGTAGAGGGCACATACAATCCCAAATGGCAAAGTTCAGGAAAATGACCTTGAAAAAGACATTTAAATCAGCTGAAGAGAAACGTAAACTTGCCAATATGCCATTTACGACACGGAGTGGCAAGGAACGGCTAAGGTCGATCCCTAGTATGTTCATGACTAGTGGTTCAGCTTCACATGACGATGGAAGCCCTCCTCCCACTAAAAAAATCAAAAGAGTTAAGCTGGCAAAAGCACAGCGAAGAACTGTGCTTTTTAAGAAGATATCACAAATCCCCAAGGAGAGTCCAAGTGTGGTGGTGGTTGCGATGCCTGACCTTCCCTGCACTGGACGGGAAGAGGTGGCTCTTTCCACCATTTGCACGCCCCCTGCAAGTGCTGAAAGGAGCACCCACAGTCCACTTGCTGATATGCAAATTGAAGATGTCACTGTTGAAGTACAACAGGATGAGGATACTGGTGTAGCTGGCGCTGAGGAGGAAGTTGGCGAGGAGGATTCTGATGGTGATGTGGTTTGTTTAAATCAGGCTCCGGGGGAGACAGTTGTTGTCCGTGGGATGAAAAAGCCCATCACGGTCATGCCTGGGCAGAAGACCAAACATTCCACCTCTTTGGTCTGGCAATATTTCTATCCAAATCCGGACAACAACTGTCTTGCCATATGTACCATATGTAAAGGTGAAATAAGTAGGGGTAGGGACGTCAACCACCTAGGAACATCCTCCCTTATACGGCACCTGCAGCGCGTTCATAAAAAGTTACTGTCAAGTTCAGAAACTTTGGCTAAGACCGTAAGCAGTCCAGGGACACCTAAATCCCGTTGTCCTGTTGTATCCAAGCGCCTGCAAACCACACCGTCAACTCCCTCCTCGTCAATTTCCTCCTTAGTCAGGATCGGAAGTAGTCCTGCAGGCCATGTGACTGGCATGACTGACTCTCCTATCCGGGATTCCTCTGGAGGATCCTGCATTGCTACGCCTACTGCTGCCGCTGCTGCTGTTGCTGCTGCTGGGAGTCGTTCATCATCCCAGAGAGGAAGTAGAAACACCACTACTTTTACTAAACAATTGACCCTCCAACAGTCCTTAGCGAGGAGGATGAAGTACGACAGCAGTCATCCTGAAGCAAAACGTATAACTGAGGCCTTGACTGCTATGTTGGTGTTAGACGTGCGTCCGGTATCCGCCATTAGTGCAGTGGGATTTAGACAATTGATGGAGGTAGTGTGTCCCCGGTTCCAAATCCCGTCTAGATTCCACTTCACTAGGCAGGCGATACCGAGACTGTACAGAAACGTCAGAAAAAGTGTCCTCAGTGTCCTGAAAAATGCCGTTGTACACAATGTCCACTTAACCACGGACATGTGGACAAGTGGAACAGGGCAGACTAAGGACTATATGACTGTGACAGCCCACTGGGTAGATGTATCACCTTACGCAGCAACAGCAGCAGCGTCACCAGTAGCAGCATCTCAGAAACGCCAGCTCGTTACAAGGCAGGCTACGCTGTGTATCACCGGTTTCAGTAAGAGGCACACCGCCGAAAACCTCTTAGAGAAACTGAGGGAAATCATCACCCAGTGGCTTACCCCACTTAGACTCTCCTGGGGATTTGTGATATCTGACAACGCCACCAATATTGTGCGGGCATTACATCTGGGCAAATTCCAGCACGTCCCATGTTTTGCTCACACAATAAACTTGGTGGTGCAGAATTTTCTGAAAAGCGACAGGGGCGTGCAGGAGACGCTTTGGGTGGCCCGAAAAATTTCTGGCCACTTTCGCCATTCAGCGACTGCGTGCCGAAGACTGGAGCGCCAGCAAACACTCTTGAACCTGCCCCGCCATCACCTGAAGCAAGAGGTTGTGACGCGGTGGAACTCAACCCTCTATATGCTTCAGAGGATGGAGGAGCAGCAAAAGGCCATACAAGCCTATACATCCACCTATGACATAGGCAAAGGAGGGGGTATGCAACTGACTCAAGCGCAGTGGAGAATGATTTCCGTGTTGTGCAAGGTTCTCCAGCCCTTCGAACTTGCCACACGTGAAGTCAGTTCAGACACAGCCAGCTTGAGTCAGGTCACTCCCCTCATCAGGCTTTTGCAGAAGCAGCTGGAGAAAGTGAAGGAGGAGCTAAGACGGAGCGATTCCGCTCGGCATGTGGGACTTGTGGATGAAGCCCTTCATTCGCTTTGCCAGGATTCCAGGGTGGTCAATCTGTTGAAATCAGACCACTACATTTTGGCCACCGTGCTTGATCCTAGGTTTAAAGCCTATGTGGTGTCTCTCTTTCCGGCCGACACAAGCCTGCAGAGGTGCAAAGACCTGCTGGTGAACACACTGTCAGCTGAAGCGGAACGTGACACGTCAACGGCTCCTTCTTCATTTTCTCCCGCAACTGGGGCTGCCAGGAAAAAACTTAGGTATCCTAAGCAACCCGCTGGCGGTGATGCAGGGCAGGCAGGACCAAGTTTGGACATCTGGTCCGGACTGAAGGACCTGGCAACAATTTCTGACATGTCTACTGTCACTGCATATGATACTGTCACCATTGACAGAATGGTGGAGGATTACATCGGTGACAGCATCCAAGTAGGCATGTCAGACAGTCCATACCTGTACTGGCAGGAAAAAGAGGCAATTTGGAGGCCCCTGTACAAGCTGGCTCTATTTTACCTGAGTTGCCCCCCCTCCAGTGTGTACTCCGAAAGAGTGTTTAGTGCAGCCGGGAACCTTGTCAGCAAAAGGCGTAGGAGGTTGCTTCCACAGAATGTGGAGAAGATGATGTTCATCAAAATGAATTATCAGCTCTTCCAGGGAGACCAGCCTCCAGAAGGTACAGAGGGACCTGTGGTGGTGGATTCAAGTGGGGACGAGTTAATACTTTGTGAGGATGAGGATGTACACACTGAAGAGGGTGAGGAATCGGTGGATGAGGAGGATGAGGATGACATCTTGCCTCCGTAGAGCCAGTTTGTGCAGGGACACATTAATTGCCAGCTTGTTTTGTGGGGGCCCAAACGAACCAATCATTTCAGCCACAGTTGTGTGGCAGACCCTGGCGCTGAAATGATTGATTTGTTAAAGTGTGCATGTCCTGTTTATACAACATAAGGGTGGGTGGGAGGGCCCAAGGACAATTCCATCTTGCACTTCTTTTTTTTCTTTGCATTATGTACAGTTTGGGGCCTAGTTTTTCTAACTGCCATCCTGTCTGCCACTGCAGTGTCACTCCTAGATGGGTCACGTGTTTGTGCCGCCCACTCGTGTCGCTTAGCATAGTCATCCAGCTACCTCGGTGCAACCTTTTGAACATAAAAACACTATTGTGAGGTGTTCAGAATAGACTGGAAATGAGTGGAAATTAAGGTTATTGAGGTTAATAATAGCATAGGAGCAGAGAAACCAACAAATTCTGTGATTTTAGCTGTTTTTATGCTTTTTTTTAAAAAAAATACAGATCCAAAACACAAAACCCAGAACCCAAAACACGGAAGGGTGGTTTTGGCAAAACCAATCCAGATCCAAAACACGAAGAAAGATCCAGATCCAAAACCAAAACACAAAACACGAAAAGTGGCCGGTGCACACCCCTAATTATTAATATTTTCATTTTTTTTGTACCTGGCAATAATGTTGAGCCTAGGAGTGACCTGACTCCTAAATCTGCCCCTGTATATACATTATAGATTGGAGTGTTAGACTGAAGAGATATAATAATGAATAGATTAGTACAGGAGTATTGAACTGGGATGTGTATATGAGTATATGTACTGAAGATGGGTACTATGTGTATACAAGAGTGTTGAAGTGAAGAGGTATAATACACTGTAGATGGGTACAGGAGTGAGGAGGTATGATACACTGTAGATGGGTACAGGAGTGAGGAGGTATAATACACTGTAGATGAGTATAGGAGTGAGGAGGTATGATACACTGTAGATGGGTATAGGAGTGAGGAGGTATGATACACTGTAGATGGGTACAGGAGTGAGGAGGTATGATACACTGTAGACGGGTACAGGAGTGAGGAGGTATGATACACTGTAGACGGGTACAGGAGTGAGGAGGTATGATACACTGTAGATGGGGGTACAGGAGTGAGGAGGTATAATACACTGTAGATGGGTATAGGAGTGAGGAGGTATGATACACTGTAGATGGGTATTGGAGTGAGGAGGTATGATACACTGTAGATGGGTATAGGAGTGAGGAGGTATGATACACTGTAGATGGGTATAAGAGTGAGGAGGTATGATACACTGTAGATGGGTACAGGAGTGAGGAGGTATGATACACTAGATGGGTACAGGAGTGAGGAGGTATGATACACTGTAGGAGGTATGATATGCTGTAGATGGGTACAGGAGTGAGGAGGTATAATACACTGTAGATGGGTACAGGAGTGAGGAGGTATGATACACTGTAGATGGGTACAGGAGTGAGGAGGTATGATACACTGTAGATGGGTACAGGAGTGAGGAGGTATGATACACTGTAGGAGGTATGATACACTGTAGATGGGTACAGGAGTGAGGAGGTATAATACACTGTAGATGGGTACAGGAGTGAGGAGGTATGATACACTGTAGATGGGTACAGGAGTGAGGAGGTATGATACACTGTAGATGGGTACAGGAGTGAGGAGGTATAATACACTGTAGATGAGTATAGGAGTGAGGAGGTATGATACACTGTAGATGGGTATAGGAGTGAGGAGGTATGATACACTGTAGATGGGGGTACAGGAGTGAGGAGGTATAATACACTGTAGATGGGTATAGGAGTGAGGAGGTATGATACACTGTAGATGGGTACAGGAGTGAGGAGGTATAATACACTGTAGATGGGTACAGGAGTGAGAAGGTATAATACACTGTAGATGGGTACAGGAGTGAGGAGGTATGATACACTGTAGATGGGTACAGGAGTGAGGAGGTATGATACACTGTAGACGGGTACAGGAGTGAGGAGGTATGATACACTGTAGATGGGGGTACAGGAGTGAGGAGGTATGATACACTGTAGATGGGTACAGGAGTGAGGAGGTATGATACACTGTAGATGGGTACAGGAGTGAGGAGGTATAATAAACTGTAGATGGGTACAGGAGTGAGAAGGTATAATACACTGTAGATGGGTACAGGAGTGAGGAGGTATAATACACTGTAGATGGGTACAAGAGTGAGGAGGTATAATACACTGTAGATGGGTACAGGAGTGAGGAGGTATGATACACTGTAGATGGGTACAGGAGTGAGGAGGTATAATACACTGTAGATGGGTACAGGAGTGAGAAGGTATAATACACTGTAGATGGGTACAGGAGTGAGGAGGTATAATACACTGTAGATGGGTACAGGAGTGAGGAGGTATGATACACTGTAGATGGGTACAGAAGTGAGGAGGTATGATACACTGTAGATGGGTACAGAAGTGAGGAGGTATGATACACTGTAGATGGGTACAGAAGTGAGGAGGTATGATACACTGTAGATGGGTACAGGAGTGAGGAGGTATAACACAGTAGATGGGTACAGGAGTGAGGAGGTATAATACACTGTAGATGGGTACAGGAGTGAGGAGGTAGAATACACTGTAGATGGGTACAGGAGTGAGGAGGTATAATACACTGTAGATGGGTACAGGAGTGAGGAGGTATAATACACTGTAGATGGGTACAGGAGTGAGGAGGTATGATGCACTGTAGATGGGTACAGGAGTGAGGAGGTATAATACACTGTAGATGGGTACAGGAGTGAGGAGGTATAATACACTGTAGATGGGTACAGGAGTGAGGAGGTATGATACACTGTAGATGGGTACAGGAGTGAGGAGGTGTGATACACTGTAGATGGGTACAGGAGTGAGGAGGTATGATACACTGTAGATGGGTACAGGAGTGAGGAGGTATAATACACTGTAGATGGGTACAGGAGTGAGGAGGTATGATACACTGTAGATGGGTACAGGAGTGAGGAGGAATAATACACTGTAGATGGGTACAGGAGTGAAGGGGGGGTTAGTTTAGGGGCCCCCGGGGGCGACTTAGGGTTAGGCACCCCCCGGGAGGGTTAGGGTTAGGCTAGTGGAAAGAAGGGTCAGGGTAGGGGAAAGGAGGGTTAGGCACACCCAAGGCACACTCCCGGGAGACTTGGGTTTAGGCCGCGGGGACGGGGAGAGTTAGGTTTAGGCACTTAGTTGTGGTTAGGCACTAGGGTGGAGGTTAGGGTTAGTTATACTTGCCTAAATCCCCTGTCGGTATCTTCACTGCTGCCGGTCTGTCGGCGTCTGGATTTGAACCGTAGGGCCGGCGGTCATTCATACTGATTCCATACGAGGTGTGGCTATTAAATATCAAGATTGTACTGTTTTAAAAAAAAAAACATTCTGTGTGAGTTAAAAGAGAGTGACCTTGAACTATTCCAAAACGGTTTTACAAGTTTCACCCCTTTCGCACAGATAGTTTGCTATCACACAGCGTTCGAAGAAGTTGTGTTTATCCTGTGCGTCATAAAAATGCTTAGTTCAAATGTACAGCAACGTGTTAACTTAAAATTTTACATTAAATTGAGCAAAACGTCCAACGAATCTTTCTCTATGCTAACCGAGGCTTAGGAGCAAAAACTTTTGTGGGTTCAGGTTGGCTTTATCAGCAATTTATTTTTAACACCTGTTTGATAAGTTGTGCAAAACCCTTATTTTTGGCTAAAAATGTTGGGACTTGTTGCAGAATCACTGAGACACCCTCCTTAATGACTAATTTGGCAAAAATACATTTTTAATAAACTTATTTTGGCCAATAAAGACATGACATTTTTGGGGTGAAACTGTAAAAAGTGTTGGAAAATGGGTTTAAAGTAGTGGGACAGATATATGGGGGGGGGGGCTGTATGGATGGGACAGGTGTTTTAAACGGAATGAGTATGTTTGACTGCCAGACGCCACCCCGGTGGTTCAAATCCCGATGCCGGCAGCCTGATGCACAAAATCCCGACAGCAGATTAAGTTTAGTATTCCCAACTCTCTTCCCCCCCCTAACCCTAACCCTCCTTTAGGAGTGCCTAACCCTAACCCTCCCTCGTAAGTGCCTAAACCTAACCCCCCTCCCTCCACGCACCCTAAACCTAACTCTCCCGGGGGGGTGCCTAACCCTAACTCCCCCCCTAGTGCCTAACCCCCCCTTCCTCTAGCCTAACCCTCCCCGGGGGGGTGCCTAACCCTAACTCCTCCCGGGCTGCCCTAAACCTAACCCCCCCATCCCCGGCTACATACATACTTACCCCTGGCATTGGACGATGGGTCTGGCGTCTTATCGGGGTCGTGGCGTCGAGATTAACATAGGCATCGGCATTTCGACGCCTATGTTAGATCCCTTGCCAGGATTATGCTGCCGGTATTGGTCTCATAACTGCATACCGATTTAACAATTGCAGGTGCAAGTGCCCTATAATGACACAAACAAATATTTACACCCATTTAAATGTACCCCTAATTTAACTACAGCATTTATTTTGGGAAAAAAATATTACTTTCTGTAATTTTTTCTCTGTTAAAGACATCATATAACAGCCATTTGACACAGACCCTTAGATTATGGCCAGCAACACTTCTATACAATTACCCTACCTTAGATTACCTTTTTGGGGGTATAGGCTGATTTCCCCATTTTCACCTGTACTTATCGCCTGTCAACCATGCAAGAATTATTGTGCAAATTGGTTATCTCCGGTTTTGCAAAAGAAAAGCACGTTAAATGGGAATGCGCAAACATGTGATAAGTGGCAAATACGAGCGAATGGTCCGAAAACTTTTATCCGGAGAAAACTTTTCCCACCGCTAATTGGATACCCCCCTATATATGGGTACAAAAGTGTTGGCAATGGGACGTATAATACACTATACAGTAGATGGGTACAGGAATGTTGGAGTGAGGAGATATAGGGCCTGATTCAGAGCCGCTCGCGAGCGAATGGCTCGATGTTTGGCCACTGCGCATGCGCCACGTCCGGCTCGCTGCAAGACAGGGTGGCTGTCGATGGTGAGTGACAGCTCGCCCCGTTTTGTAGGCGGGTAGGAGGGGTGGCAGTACAAACGCAGGCGATCCCTTAGGAACGCCTGCCGTTTGTGGGTGGACCTACTGACATCACTAGTATATGTCAGTAGTGGACTTCCTGCTCTATTAAAGCAGGGAGTCCACTCGGGCTTTGTGGCAGCCGAGACCCTTACCCAGGGTCTCATCGCAAGCCCGATGGTCGCGATAATCGTGACGGTCTCCAGCACGCTCGCACACCACAAGGGTCTCGTCGCAAGCCCGATGGTCATGATGGTCTTGACCATCGTGACCATCATCCTGGCTGCTCGCAATAGCCGCTCCAAAAAAGAAAAAAAACGCCCTGATTCAGAGCGAGCGCTCTTTCAGAGCGTCCGGCTCTGAATCAGGGCCAGAGTACACTGTATATGGGTACAAAAGTGTTGGACTTGGGGTGTATAATACACTATAGATTGGTACAGGAATGTAGGAGTGAGGAGATATAGGCCCTGATTCAGAGCCGGACGCTCTGACCAGAGCGCTCGCTCTGAATCAGGGCCCACCTCCATTAATATGGAGCGTCCTCCTGGACCCTCGTATACGAGCGTGCAGAATGATGGTTGCGATGGTCTTGACCATCGCGACCATCGGAACTATGAGTAAAAGCCTGCGGTTGGGTTTTTCAACCGCAAGGCCAGGAGTGATTTTGGCTCTATCAGAGCCAAAATCACTCCCACTGACATCACTAGTGATGTCAGTGGGGCCGGCTTCAGACTCTGTCTGGCAGGCACGCCCCCGGCACGCCCACCAAAGGGGGCGTGCTGTCAGTCACCATCGACAGCACGCCCCCTTTGATGAGACACTCCGAGCGAAGGAAAGTCCTTCGCTCGTCGGGTCTCGCGCATGCGCACGACGGAGCTCCCTCCATCGTGCGCATGCGCAGTGGGGACCATCGACCCACTTGCGAGAGGACAGCCGCTCGCGAGTGGGTCTGATTGACCCCCATAGTACACTGTATATGGATACAAAAGTGTTGGACTTGGGGTGTATAATACACTATAGATTGGTACAGGAATGTAGCAGCGAGGAGATATAGGCCCTCATTCAGAGCCGCTCGTTAACAGCAGTTGCGTTCCGATGTTGAGAAACCGCGCATGCGTCGGTGTAACACTGCGCATGTGCGTACGGCATATTGCGAGCTTTTTTTCACTCGTTCGGCAAATTGCGAACAGGAAGTGACATGTCAAATGTGATTGACAGAACAGGCCGTTTTTGGGCAGTCACGGGGGAGGAGATGGAAAAATGCAGGCATGGCGAGGCGTTTTTGGGGCGTACATAAATTAACTCATGAGAACGTCCAATGTGTTCGTACCAACTCATACGTCACTGGCTGATCCTCTTTCCGTTCAAACTGCTCGCACAGTTTAGGGTCTGGATTACTCTACCACAATGGCGATGGCCTTGTCCTTTTGCTCGGGACTCCACGATGTTTCATCGATTTATCACGGCTTGTCAGATAAACAATCAACTTTGGATTGAAAACCAGCTTGTTTTTTTTTTTTGTTTCACTTTGTAATAGCACAAAACCGTACGCAGCTGAAAATGTCGGCTGCTAATTTCTGGATTACACAATCAATTAGCGTTTTTTGGTAGTAATGTATTTTACAATTTGGTTAGTATTTTTGCATTTTGTAACAAGATTGTATTCATCTTTGTGTGTATTGTAGCATTTTGCCTTTTTTTGTTTTTTTTTAAATTCATTTATTCCAAAGTGTTTTTTAAAGTAACAGTTTTTTTTAACCCTTGATTTTTTGCAAGTCCCAAACTCCGAATTCGTTTTTACCTTGTGTGCCAGAATTAACTTTAAACAATTGTCAAATAATGTCAGAATACAGTTGTGAACAATTTGTATGTTTTATTTTCCAAACACATTTTTACACAAATCATGTGCATTGTCATGTACATTTTTGGGGTCCTTGTTACCCACTAATATTGGACACATTTTTTCGAAAGAAATGATATTTTTGGCACACAATCGAATAAAAATAAAAAAACAATTCACAAGAAAGGAGAGGGAAGTTTTGGCAAGAAAGGAATATGGGGCAAGCACAGAAGGTGTGTGGGCAAAGTAGCCAGTGCTGTCATCGTTTCTTTCCCCGTTTGGCTGCGGTAGGGTGGGCGCCAGACCGGCTCCGGGATGTCCTCTGGCTGGCCTGTCCAGAGGCAGATGTTGTGGCCTCTGGACTAGGCACAGGGCTAGGCACATTTGGAGGAATGGCTGTTGTGCCAGATGTTACGGCAGGAAGGGAGGTCGGCTCCACCATATGCTGGCGAACGAGCTGCTCCAGGGCATTGGCGATTCGGATGTTGGCCCTGGTATTTTCAGCCAGGGCCTGACCAATGGTCACCTTGGCCGCCGCATTTTGCTCCAGGGCCTCAGCCACCCGTAGCAGACTGGCGTCCATCCTCTGCAGAATCTCCGTATGGGAATACGATTTAAAATTGAGTTCTGTGAAGAGTGCCACTGCCTGCGAGGGGGATTGCCCAGGACTGGCTTCTGCAGGGTCCTCAACCGGATGTACTGGTTCCTCCCCTGCAGAGCCAGCAGAAATTCGCCGGCCAAGGCTCCCCTCTGGAGCAGACTCATCCGTCTGTGTCTCTGTGAGAAAAAAGAGAAAAGAGGAACATTGCAATCTACATATTGTCACAATAACATTTCAGAGTTGGTTACATCACAACATTTACCTGGGACAACATGAGGAGCCGCAAAGTCTGGCATGTCCGTATCCATGTTGGACACGCCAAACACCTCCACAGCCTGCACACTCCCCTGTGCCAGCTCTTCCAAATCATTCAACTCCAATGACACAGGGGTGGGACCCCCACCTGTCCCCCTTGCATGCCTAGCCCTGTCCGCCATGTTTTGTTTCAGGCGATATTTGAAGTCTTGCCATCTGTGGGTGAAAAAGTAACCATTATTCCTGAATTTTGTTTTTTTTTTGGTTTTAGGGTGGTCAAGTTTTTACTTACCGCCGTTTGACATCCTGCGCTAGACGGACATAATCACCCACCGTATTGACAGCACTGGCTATCTCCTCCCACATTTTCCACTTCTGGCTTACGCCCATATTCCTGTCTGCCTGTGGCAGGATGTCCACACACTTCTGAAACAAAACCTCCATCTCCTTTCTTGTGAATTGTGGCTGCCTTTTCTTTTTCCCAGCAGCCTCTTCCATGTCATCCTCCTCACCTATTTTTTTAAACGTTGAGAAATTTAAGTTTGCAAACTTTCACTATATTATGTTTCAAAATAATCCTTGTTTGGAAATGCCTGAAAAACTTACCGGCCGCCTCTTGGCCATTGTTTGCCTGGTCTGTAGCCATTTCTTACAGCCAAACAAGAAATATACCAGAACGTTTTTTTTGGGTCGTGACGTATTTATACATGCGTCCTTATTTTTCGTCTGCATCATTGATTGTGCGTTCCTATGATCCCTCCTTAATTTGAGCGGGAAAATAAACACTATTTATGGCTTTGGGCGTCTCGAGTCGAGGTGACGGGTGTTGGTTGTTGGAGGTTACGTTGGTCGGAGTGGATTGTTGGCGGGAATTGTATTTGGCGGTGTTTGGCGTTTTTTTCTGTGTGTATTTTTGGAGTTTATCTTTCCGTTCGCTTTTTTTGGTGTGGTTCTTTTATTTGTCGTGTCTTTTTTTGGTAAGTTTTTGGCCGTCTTCCTTTTGTTCACTTTGTGTATCCTTCTTTTAGAAAAATTTTGTTCTCTAAATTTTTAACAATTCTCCTTTGGTAGGTTTCTTTTGGCTCTGCCCCAACGACCTTTTTATCCGGTGACTTATATATCCTCTATTGGTAAGTTTGTTTTTTCACTTGTTTATTAAATGTTCATGTTTTTTTTAACGCAACTTTGTTTCACCTTACAGTTTTTACCTTTGGTTTTGTGATTCCTAAATGTCTGAACTAATTTCCGCATTTTTGTCTGGTTATTTTCTGTATTGTAATTGCGAACTAATTAGCGCATTTTTGTCTGGTTATTTTGTGTATTGTAATTGCGAACTAATTAGTGCATTTTTGTCTGGTTATTTTCTGTATTGTAATTGCGAACTAATTAGCGCATTTTTGTCTGGTTATTTTGTGTATTGTAATTGCGAACTAATTTGCGCATTTTTGTCTGGTTATTTTGTGTATTGTAATTGCGAACTAATTAGCGCATTTTTGACTGGTTATTTTGTGTATTGTAATTGCGAACTAATTAGCGCATTTCTGTCTGGTTATTTTCTATATTGTAATTGCAAACTAATTAGCGCATTTTTGTCTGGTTATTTTCTGTATTGTAATTGCGAACTAATTAGCGCATTTTTGTCTGGTTATTTTCTGTATTGTAATTGCGAACTAATTAGCGCATTTTTGGCTTGTTATTTTCTGTAGTTAAATTGGTTGAGATTTACTGTTAGCAATTTTTTGAGAATTTGGGGCCCAAATTGTGGTAGTCTGCGCACTGTCGTTTTGCTCTTTGGCGAAATGTGTGTTTATCCCCTTTTATGTTTGGTATTGTACCCAATTTAGAATCCTAAATGGCCACCCTAAATTTTGGCATTATTTTTTTTTTTTAAAATTTTAGGCTTGGTAAATCATGACAATCCCCCGGCATGTAAGCATCATTGGATTGTATCGTAAAGATAAGTATCTTTTCAATTTTGGGGGGGCAAAAAAACCTTACATTCAATTCTTGCCATTTCAGGTTGATCTTGGTCGGATTGTTGTGGTCATGCTCCCGGAAGCCGACCAACCTCAATCTCGTCCCAGGCATAGGCATCGTAGGCGTGCAAGGCCCCAGATATATCGAACACGTGTCACCCTTTTTGGAATGCCCGATGATGAGGTGTTAAGACGCTACCGTCTTCCGCCCCAAATCATCATAGACACTCTCTCATTAATAGAGAGTGATCTTGAGAGGCAAATTGACAGTCCTACAGCAATACCACCACTCACGCAATTTATGGCGGTGTTACATTTCTGTGCCTCAGGATCGTTTCAAACCACGGTGGGAATAGTTGCGGGAATCTCCCAATCCTCCTTTTCCAGGATCCTGAGGGCAGTGATGGAGGCCCTTTTCAAGCACCTCCATCATTTTATTCAAATGCCTTTGGATATGGGTGCCCTTAGTGTGGCCAAGGCCAATTTTTACCAAATAGCTGGCTTCCCACACATCATAGGGGTTGTGGATGGTACTCACATACCACTTCAGCCTCCAGCACGGCTGGAGGCCATTTTTAGGAACCGCAAACACTATCACTCCCTGAATGTAATGGTGGTATGTGATGCCTCCCTCCAGATCCTGTCCCTGAATGCAAAATTACCCGGGAGTGCACATGACTCATTCGTCATCCGGCAATCAGGGATATGGCAAAAATTAGACAACCTACAAGCTGGTGATGCGTGGCTTCTGGGTAAGTGGAGACCTTTAGTACATAACAATGTTAAGCTTGATACACAGTGATCCTGATGTTGTCACTTCTTTTTCATAGGAGACAGTGGCTACCCTTGCACGCCCTGGCTGCTCACTCCTTATTTGGCTCCCACACCAGGGCCACAAAGTGATTTTAATTCCGCACTTACAGCCACCAGGCAAGTGGTGGAGCGCTGTATCGGCCTTTCAAAAGGCCGATTCAGATGCCTCCACCGCTCTGGTGGCGAGCTCATGTATTTGCCGGATATGGTTTCGAAAATTGTGGTCCTGTGTGGGATATTTCACAACATCGCCATAAGGAGTGGTGATCCAATGCAGCCAGAGGATGCCTTGCCTGAGGATGGCCCCCCCGAAGTTGGTCGGAGGTCAGTATGTGGGGGGGCCATACGCGATGATGTGGTGGCCAGATATTTTAGGTAATTATTGGCACAAAAGAAGTTATTTGACACAATGTGGTAAGGATTTTGGGAGACCATCTAATTAATTTGTTTATTATTTCCCATCTTCTGTTTGATTTCATAATCTTTTGGACTGAAATGATGACTACTTCCTGCTACCCAAAACAAACCTTCATGGGGACACATTGTATATTCTGGACCCAATATTGCAACGCCACATTTGTGGAATCATGTTGGCATGCTCATTCGTCAACCAGTTCTTGATTTTTCTTTACTTTTTTCATATGGTGTTTGATGGTTTGTACATTTTGTTATCACTGTGTGTATTGTTTGTGAGCCCACACTTTGGTTTTTTAGTTATGTGTTGAATAAATTTTTTGAGATTGTAATTTCCCAAATTTTCTTGAACATTACAAGCAAGTGTAACCAGGTTCACCCACGTTAAAATTGCTTAAGGGTTAATCCTGTAATGTCGCAATTTGCTCAAAATTTAAATATGCTTTCTGGGTCCAAACCAACACCAAAAGGTATTATGTAGAATCAGTATGCTTTGGAATCTCGGGCTAAGCAGGTTGCCCCCAAAATTGGAACATGTAAAATGTACTAATTGAAAAATTGTGGGGCTTAATACATAATTTAAGAATCACCCAGAAAAAACAAGCAAAACAGAGCTATCCAAAAATGATAATAGTGTGACCAAAAGCACATTTAACCAAAAAAAACCAAAGGCCCCAAAAATGGACACAAAAAAAAAACAAGTTTGACTGTTTTGCCATGTGGGATATGTGTATGGGGAAATCAGCAGTAAAAGGTAAAGACAAACAGAGATATACCAAAACTTTTGACAAACCAAAAAAAGGAAAAGGCACAGACACAGGATTAGATCAAAACATTTTAAACCACAAAAAAGGATAAAAGGGAAACATACCGTTACGCATGACGGCTGGCCCAGAACCAACTCCCTCGTCCTCCTCAGAGGTGGGCAAATTCCCCAACGAGGTGGGAGGGGTGATGAAGGATTCCGGCGAGGGGGTAGTCACGAGAGGGGTGGTTGGAGGGGAGGGGGAATTGGGATGGAGGGGAAGTAGCACAGAGGAATGTGCGACAGGGTCTGGGGAGGAGGGGGAATTTAGGGTATTTTGGGGAGAGGATGTTTGGCTGGGGATGGGGAGAGGGGCCGAGAACAAATTGAGGTTAGTTTAGAACATCACCTTGTTAAATGCTAATTGTTGAACCCCAAAAAATGAAAACATGCACATGCAGATATGAGTACAAAGAATAAATAGGCCATACATGAAAACATGCACATGCAGATATGAGTACAAAGAATAAACAGGCCATACATGAAAACATGCACATGCAGATATGAGTACAAAGAATAAATAGGCCATACATGAAAACATGCACATTATGAGTACAAAGAATAAATAGGCCATACATGAAAACATGCACACGCAGTTAGGGCCACAAAGATAAACATGAAAAACAAAGTCAAATAAACTTACTTTCCGCTATCTGCATGCGAAAGCATGCCAGCAAGCGGGGCGTCCGCCGTTGCAGGTCGGACCACCTGCGCTCCAGCTGGCCGATCTGGCGGCGTGAGCCGAAGGAACGCAGGCGGCCACGTACCTCCGCATATGCGGGACGCTTTTCCCGATTGGTGATGGGGGGAGGCTGGCTGGTGATCCGCCTGTCCATCACCTCCGTTAATACCATGAGCTCGCGCTTGGTGAATGCTCTCATGATGGCAATGGTGTCTTTTTAATAAAACAATTTTAATAAAGACCAGAAAAAATTTTTGATTGGCTAATGTATTTGGGTAATTAACAGGACCAATTCTATTGGTTAGTGTATGAGTCATGTGTTCGACAGGGCCACAAATCTATTGAGAGTTATGATAGGCTTGATGCAGTGACATGCGTAAGCTAATTTAAATAAAGAAATGAACCCAGTAAAATATGCGTGGGTAAAAACACAAAACAAATGGATAATTGCCTCAAACATGTATTTTGACAAATAAAAGCGAATGTTTAAGCCGTACGTATTCTGCGGGTAAACACAAACACGGACAAGAGTAAAGTTTATTGCATGTCAAAATAAAAAAAAAAAACTTGTAACGAGCAATTATGCTAATTGATATATTGATTGGCATGATACGATTGAGGGAGGTAGGCAGAATAAACGAGCAGGTAATCGGAATCTGACAGGCCCACTTCTGGTTTGTACTTGTGCGTGCTTTCCCTGCAAGCCACATTGGGGATGTACGCTCGCTATTTGGCACGCTCGTTAGAGGAGGGGTCGGTAGACTTTGGGGAGGAAGTTTAGCTGCGTTCGAAATTACGAGCGAGCGCTTAAATTAACATATTTCGGTACGTACGCCGAACGTACGAACGGCCACTTGCGTCCGGGTCTGAATGAGGGCCATAGTACACTGTATATGGGTACAAAGTGTTGGACCTGGGGTGTATAATACACTATAGATGGGTACAGGAGTGTAGGAGTGAGGAGATATAGTACACGGTATATGGGTACAAAAGTGTTGGACCTGGGGTGTATAATACACTATAGATAGGTACAGGAGTGTAGGAGTGAGGAGATATAGTACACGGTATATGGGTACAAAAGTGTTGGACTTGGGGTGTATAATACACTATAGATGGGTACAGGAATGTAGGAGTAAGGAGATATAGGGCCTGATTCAGAGCCGGACACTATTTGCGCTCGCTCGTTCAGAAAAAGGGGCCGGATATTTAAATAGAGCACTCGCTCTTTGCGGTCTGTTGACGCCTCTATGTCTGAACGAGCGAACGAAACATGCGCTCGCTATTTTTAAAAAAACACCCCCTGGCCGCTCGCATCATACGTCATCTCCGCTATTTATTAGATTAATCGAGTACATCGAAAGGCATCTGAACTGCTCGCAGTGCTTGTGGTAGCATTTTCCTACCGCAATCATGCGAGAGCAGTTCAGGCTAAAAGACAACCAAGTGACGTGGCCGATGACGCTGCTTTTTTAATTATGCACACCCTTAAAACGCCCGTTTTGACCATTTGGCACGCCTGCGTTCGGATATCCACACCCCTTTTTCAAGCACCTTCCCCTGTTACCACCCACAAACGCCTCATCCTGTCACTCAAATTAGCAGGCACTCGCTATTTTGCGAGCACACAATTTCCGACCGCAATGACTGGTTCGCGCATGCGCAGTTGTGCGAACATCGCTCGGAGCGAACGAGTGGCCGCTTACGAGCGGCTCTGAATCAGGCCCATAGTACACTGTATATGGATACAAAAGTGTTGGACTTGGGGTGTATAATACACTATAGATGGGTACAGGAATGTAGGAGTGAGGAGATATAGTACACTGTATATGGGTACAAAAGTGTTGGACTTGGTAAGTATAATAAACTACAGATGGGTACAGGAGTGAGGAGTGAGGAGATATAGTACACTGTATATGGGTACAAAAGTGTTGGACCTGGGGTGTATAATACACTATAGATGGGTACAGGAATGTAGGAGTGAGGAGATATAGTACACTGTATATGGGTACAAAAGTGTTGGACTTGGTAAGTATAATACACTATAGATGGGTACAGGAATGTAGGAGTGAGGAGATATAGTACACTGTATATGGGTACAAAAGTGTTGGACTTGGTAAGTATAATACACTATAGATGGGTACAGGAATGTAGGAGTGAGGAGATATAGTACACTGTATATGGGTACAAAAGTGTTGGACTTGGTAAGTATAATACACTATAGATGGGTACAGGAATGTTGGAGTGAGGAGATATAGTACACTGTATATGGGTACAAAAGTGTTGGACTTGGTAAGTATAATAAACTACAGATGGGTACAGGAGTGAGGAGGTTGTAAATGGGACAGTATATATGGCCTAGGATTTTCCACTCAAATGTTTTATTTTATAGATAATCTCTCCCTCCCCCCAGCTATAGGTGTGGGGTAACAGTCACTCCTCCACGACGGATACAGTGGAGTCGGGTCATAGACCACTTAGGGCCTGATTCACTACCATACGCAACTGCGAATGCAATAGCGATTACGTATGCAGTTCATCTGTGATAGTATAGTAATCCATTGCGATCGCTATTCCCTCGCAGCACTGCACAAGGACGCCCACTTTACTTACCACACATCCGTAATGTTTGGCAAGACTGTGAAGCCATCGGTACAATCGAGTACCATCGCAGCCTCACACACACTTGCACAAGTCCTGACCTTACTCAGAAATTGCTAAAAACCACGCACGCTATAAGAGCTCACACTGCATAGGCCATCACAGTGGCTAATTTATGCACGCCCCTGGCAATGGCGTTGAAACGCATTGGCACACCTGCGTTCGCTCTACCACCCCCCTGTCACCACCCACAAATGGCACTTCCTTTCAATCACTCTGCAATGGGTCTATTTAGTCACTGCAATCGCAGTCCTGATCACAATAGCTAGTTTGCGCAATGCGATGCATACACATGCGCAGTATGCAACAATCGGCCGATTGCGTGCGTATTAGCAACTGCGTTCCTTGCTGAATCAGGCCCTTAGTGCAATGTGTCAATAAGCAGATTATCGCATCCATTCAACCTCTTATACACACTGCCCAGAGTAGTCTTTTAATTCCAGCTTCACCAGAATGCCAAACCCATAGGTGTTTCACTCACCAGAGCCAGCCCAGGTGCATTTCTGCAGAGGTCCTGGAGACAAGGACCCCTGTGTTTCTACCATTACAGAGGAGGGTGTGTCCTCTCTAAAATAATAATTTTCGGTGGGACTCTCCTTTGATTATTCATACGTCCCGGGAAAGTTGTAGCACAATTGTCACATAATAAAGGTGATGGAGCAGTTATGTTAGGGATTACTGGTGGGTCTTGCAGGGACACAACAATTCCATCTTTAATAACTACCACCCACCCCTGTGCAGCCCCATTAATCTCCAGTGTCCCTGCCATGATATTAATTGAACTTTGGGAGAAATGCAGGGATGGCAGAAAGTGTCCCCAGCATCCACCTCCCTCATGGAGGTGACATTATTAACTCCTTCTCCTCCCCATGCTTTTGCCTTTATATATTACTTTTCTCTTGTTCATCTGTTTCCAATCAATAATTTGTTTAAATGTCTTATACAGGTATATTTATATATTTCGTACACAATGCACACTCTTCAGCCCAAGACTAGCAATTTTGAAACATGAAAGAAATGATGAAGTAACTAAAAAAAAATACAAAGCCATAGTTACAATGACCATATACAACCCCTCCGAACTATACATAAAATGATGCATAAAGTACAGCCACAAGAAATAATGCCACTCTGATAATAACCCAGAATATGGAAACTGGATTCTGCAAACACAGAACAAGTGCCACCGATGGTCAATGGTTTTTATATTGATGGTGGAGATCGGATGTTTCTCCACTATCCATGGCAGAGATGCAGCATTGTACTGTTTAGCCCCACCCCGGTCTCTGATTGGCCTGCCACAGTCACTTATCCCTCATTAGAGATGCTTATCGATGGTTCAAACCATTGGTACCATTGATGGTGACCCTTTGATGACCATTTCTAAAATATATAAAGTGAGATGCAGCTTTGAGCTGCTATATATACACTGTTGTAAAAGTCTGTGACAAATGTATGTAAAATAAATGTATATAGAAACAGAGGGAGTGGCGACGCTGCTTGGAGAAATAATTACTAGAGCGTTGGATCAATGTAAATAAAATATCTTGAATATCATGCAGAGTATAAAAATGCCATAATGCTGATAGCATGAACTTATAAATGATATAATTAGGTTATTCTTCTGTTACAGGTGGCTGGGATATTGATACATTTGCATTACGCTACAGCTTAGCTGGCCCTGTGGTCACTACTCAGTTCATGACCCAGAATCCTCGCCAAAAGGATCTATCAAGTTAGAAGATCCCCCGTGGCCCCTATCGTCACTGGTAGCCCCAAGCGGCTTATTCCACAGAATACTGAGTGATTTTCTAACTCCAAACCTGTCTCCTCCTTGCTGAAGTGATTAGAATGCGGGTTAATATATTCACTGCTGTCTATATTCACTTTTCCTTGCATCTTGTAATGTGCATTCATAAGTGCAATGTACCTCTCTATACACATGTATTCGTGTTCATTCTAGCACCCTGCACCTGTCACAACACGTGCAGTTACTCTTTCCTGCCTGGAGTATCACTCTCTGCTCTGGTTCTTCTAGCGCACTCTGGTCTGTATCTCAGCAGTTGAGTGTGCTAGAAGCACCAGAGCAGAGAGCGGCACCCCAGGCAGGAAAGAGAAACTGTATGGGTTGTGATGTGTAGGGTGCTAGAATGAACACTATTGTATGAAATGGCCAAATCCTGACAGCGGAATCCCGATGGATGAAGATCCCGACAGGGGCGGTGAGTACCCTCCCCCACTACCTCCCCCCCAATCCTCCCTTAGTGGTGCCTAACCCTAACCTCCCCCCAGTGGTGCCTAACCCCCCCTTCCCGCACCCTAAACCTAACCCTACCCGGAGGTGCCTAACCCTAACATCCCCTCGGTGGTGCGAAACCCTAACCACCCCTTCCTGTAGCATAACCCTAACCCTCACCGGGGAGTGCCTAACCCTAATCTCCCCCCGGTGGTCCCGAAACCTTTATTCGGGATGGTGGCTGTCGTGATTTCAGCGTCTAGCTAAATATAGGTGTCGGGCGTTCAATGGCCGGCATCCCGACCGCCGGTAAATTAACTTCATCCCGTATGAAATAATAAGTGAATGTTGCTTACATATGTTATGGCACATGAATTTATCCTGGGTTATAAGGGGAAACTTTCACACAAATGAGCACTGTATCCGCCGGTATTGTCTGTGCCGGAATGGTGACTGCATCCCTATTCAGCAGTGAGCATTTCCCTTAAGTAGACATTGCTCTGTTGCATTAATTAAAATTATGTTTTCATTGCTTTCTGCGTCTTCAGAGCAAGTCCCTTTTCACGGATTTCCGGCATGTCAATGTATTTGTGTGTGTACAAACTTGCACTGTACATACATGTGTCAGAGTCGTAAATGGTGCACATGTGATATTCATGCATTCAGTTATACAGTATATGCAGATGAGCCTCTCAACAGCAACAGGGCAAAACCTAAAGTAGTTTACTCCTTGCAACATTGATAATTGTATATACAGAAGCTGAAGTCCCCATATGCACAACAGTTGTGTGCCAGCCGCTGGCCCCTGTAATCAGCGACACCACATAGAGTGCAGCTCTTCAGTTACCCGGGAATTAGGGCCTGATTTAGAGATGGGACCACGGCCGATGTTCTCGTGGTTGAGCGATTATTTGCATCTGTGCGATAAGGTCTGGTTACCCTTATGATGCATGCGTCATACAAAGAGGCTGACAGACAGTATCAGATATGGGGAGGCAAAGTGCTGGGCGTTCCTGGGCGGTGACTGAGAGACGGCCTGAAGTGAGCACAAAAAAGTCTCATGGGTGTGTGATGGGAGTGTCGCGGGTGTGTGAGTGAAAGCGGCTAAGTGCTCAGACGCACAGCCGCAGCGCCCAAGTTCAGATGGAGAAACTGCACCTGGCATAGGATGGGTGCAAGTGCCCAGTGCAGAGACGCAGAACGTGGGCATCTCAGTGCTTGCACAATGATGCAGGCTATTACACATGGGGAAGGGCTGAAACTAACATTCGCATATTACCGCAGAGGTGACTCCGGCAACAGACGCAAGAGCTGACGCAGCAGCGCCCACCTCTGAATCAGGCCCACGGTGTTCAGTGTTTACTGTGCGGGAATGAATACTGACATAGCAAACACTGGAATTGGTAAAGTGCACTCTGCTAAGGTTCCCTAACACTGATAACTGCGGAAAAGTACCTAGAAATTCTGCAATGTTTGTGCCCAAAATGTTTTTAGCCAAGTTAGCCTCTACAGATGTGTCCACGTACATCTTACCTCCGTGCGTTACAACTTGGTCCACTCTCACTCTGGCGCTCTGTTTTTATCAAAGATGTTGCTCCTTCGTTTTCTCCACACTATAGCAGAGAGGCAAGAGTTCTCATCACTGCACAGAGACACCGTAACATAGCACTTCACATGCAGATATAACCACAGCGGCACACAGAATATAGGCATGCCCCATATTGTTTTAATCATCAAAGCTGCTTGTGCGTCATTTGTAGGTAAAAAGTCGCACAAAAAGACGCTCGGCGCTACCGAGTCACGGCACGGCATGACTAAAAAGGCTGTTTAACGCACAAGGAAGATGTGTGTGGACACATCTGTTACTACATTTCTGACCTAAAGACCATTTGCCTGATCTGTTCAGATGTAAGTTTGCTCAAGTCAAGTGTTATGTCTTGTTGCCCAGTGACCATGGCCGCTGGTGGGTGTGGTCTTTACTTAACAAAAAAACATTGTGCCTAAAGTATGACTTTAATATGTGCCATGTGGTCTGCCATATGTACGGCTAAATTTTAATGGGTCCAATTTTGGTAGGAGGCAATATGAAAATAATTCTCAAAGAGTCAATTTGCAGAACTGCATGTAACCATCGCAGCAAAGGCAAGAGGATTCTTCACATCCAGGCACCATGAGATACTCCCTGCTAGAGTGCGGGACTAACTAACTAACTAACAAAGCAGCACATTATTATCCCTAACATTGACCCTTCCGGAGTATTCAGTGTTATTTAGACAGACTTGTACTGTGTTAGATGTATGGGGCGCACAAGTCTTCAACTCTGCTGTCTGACATTTTGCAGCTGATTACAGGTTGTGCATCGCATCCATCTAAGACTTATGGCATATTTTCTGTAATGTACTGAAACATACGCAGTTATTGAATGCACTTACATGG
Source organism: Taudactylus pleione (assembly GCA_031769625.1). Taxonomy (NCBI): domain Eukaryota; kingdom Metazoa; phylum Chordata; class Amphibia; order Anura; family Myobatrachidae; genus Taudactylus; species Taudactylus pleione. The sequence goes on along the minus strand of JAUIMM010000327.1, from coordinate 13,254,767 downwards.
GTTTACAACGCACATTGAACATGCATCACACAGGCACGTTGACTGATATTGGAACTCGGTTTTTTTTACCACCTGTCAAGTATGAACTGGATCAGTGGGTGCGGATTGTTTAGTAAAAATAAAACTAAAAGGCCTCCAAGAAGACGGAATTTGATGAAGTCCTGGCATTTGGTACATACAGCTATTTAGCTAAAATATTCCATGCAAGTAGCTTTCACTGTCACATTGGAACGGAGTTAGCGACATGCTTTCTGGGCCTATGCAGTAGTTGCAATCAAAAACTCTGCTCGCACTTTATAAATATTGGTGAACTGAGAGAAGACTGACGACCTATGGTGATGAATGTATATGAATGTCAGGGTGTGGATTTCATGTACACCACAGAGTGCATTGACCTGCCCGGTGTACTCTCAGGGATGCCTCCGTACGCTAGAAGAGTCATTACTGACGAGATGAAACACTTCTGCTTGGAGCGCCTCTTCAATGTCCAACCTCCTACAACATGAGACACACCCCTTTCAGTTCCATGTATCATTTACATTAGTCATGAGAATGACGGCTCATCAGGACTACAGTACTTTTATTTTATTACTGTTTCTACCAAAAGTAACCCTTTAGTGATTTTGAAGATCTTTATTTCATTGCAGGGCAGACACACAGGGACTGATCCTGAGTCAGACGGATCTCTCTGCACTGACGCACATTGCGAGTTTTTGCATACATCGCTTGCGCAGTTGCTTCTGACAACGTTTTGTTTATTTGAGGTGTCTTAGTTATAGGGGCCTTGTCATGGGAGTGGACTATGTGACCAGCAGCTCTATACAGACTGGTAGGAGCAGGGCCTTCACCCACCACTCACACCAATGCCACTGTGTGCCCTGTGCGCAGACTGCTATGTAGCCTATACTATTCATCCACCACTCACACCAATGTCACTGTGTGCCCTGTGCACAGACTGCTATGTAGCCTATCCTATTCATCCACCACTCACACCACTGTCACTGTGTGCCCTGTGCACAGACTGCTATGTAGCCTATCCTATTCACCCATCACTCACACCAATGTCACTGTGTGCCCTGTGCACAGACTGCTATGTAGCCTATCCCATTCACCCACCACTCACACCAATGTCACTGTGTGCCCTGTGCACAGACTGCTATGTAGCCTATCCTACTCACCCATCACTCACACCTATGTCACTGTGTGCCCAGTGCACAGACTGCTATGTAGCCTATCCTATTCACCCATCACACACCCCAATGTCACTGTGTGCCCTGTGCACAGACTGCTATGCAGCCTATCCTATTCACCCATCACTCACACCTATGTCACTGTGTGCCCTCTGCACAGACTGCTATGTAGCCTATCCTATTCACCCACCACTCACACCAATGTCACTGTGTGCCCTGTGCACAGACTGCTATGTAGCCTATCCTATTCACCTACCACTCACACCAATGTCACTGTGTGCCCTGTGCGCAGACTGCTATGTAGCCTATCCTATTCATCCACCACTCACACCTATGTCACTGTGTGCTCTGTGCACAGACTGCTATGTAGCCTATCCTATTCACCCATCACTCACACCAATGTCACTGTGTGCCCTGTGCACAGACTGCTATGTAGCCTATCCTATTCACCCACCACTCACCCCAATGTCACTGTGTGCTCTGTGCACAGACTGCTATGTAGCCTATCCTATTCACCTACCACTCACACCAATGTCACTGTGTGCCCTGTGCGCAGACTGCTATGTAGCCTATCCTATTCATCCACCACTCACACCTATGTCACTGTGTGCTCTGTGCACAGACTGCTATGTAGCCTATCCTATTCACCCATCACTCACACCAATGTCACTGTGTGCCCTGTGCACAGACTGCTATGTAGCCTATCCCATTCACCCACCACTCACACCAATGTCACTGTGTGCCCTGTGCACAGACTGCTATGTAGCCTATCCTACTCACCCATCACTCACACCTATGTCACTGTGTGCTCTGTGCACAGACTGCTATGTAGCCTATCCTATTCACCCACCACTCACACCAATGTCACTGTGTGCCCTGTGCACAGACTGCTATGTAGCCTATCCTACTCACCCATCACTCACACCTATGTCACTGTGTGCCCAGTGCACAGACTGCTATGTAGCCTATCCTATTCACCCATCACACACCCCAATGTCACTGTGTGCCCTGTGCACAGACTGCTATGCAGCCTATCCTATTCACCCACCACTCACCTATGTCAGTGTGCCCTGTGCACAGACTACTATGTAGCCTATCCTATTCACCCACCACTCACCCCAATGTCACTGTGTGCTCTGTGCACAGACTGCTATGCAGCCTATCCCATTCACCCATCACTCACACCAATGTCACTGTGTGCCCTGTGCGCAGACTGCTATGTAGCCTATCCTATTCACCCATCACTCACCCCAATGTCACTGTGGACCTCATTCAGAGTCGGTCATTGCGGCCGCACGGTCGTACGCCACCGATGTTCGCTAAACTGCACATGCGTAAAGTTCGCAAGGCGCGTGCGTGAACTAGCTCTTACGATCAGAAATTTCTCTCTCCTTGAACACAGCCAGGTCATTAGTTTGAGTGACAGAATGAACCGTTTGTGGGTGGTAACAGGGGAAGGTGCTTGAAAACGGGGGAGTGGAGATCCAGACGCAGGCGTGCCTAATTATGCGAACAGCGTTTAATGGGAGTGCATAATTAACAAAGTAGTGTCATGGCACATGTGACATGGGAGGTTTCTACACTGACTTGATCGTAGTGCTTAAGAGAGGGTATGGTCAACCTTAAGCTCTACGACCAGCTCCGATGGTTCCCGATGCTCGCGATTAATCCTTATATCCCAGGAGATGATGTGTGTTGTGATCGAGAAGGGGGCGTTATTTAGTCTTACGGCCGCTTCTTACCCTCGGTCGTTCAGCTAACGATCTCATCTTAGGACAGCAACTTGTGATCGCTTAATTTGCATATCCGGCCCCTTTCCCCTACGACCGTGCGGCTGCAACGACCGACTCTGAATGAGGTCCTGTGTGCCCTGTGCACAGACTGCTATGCAGCCTATCCTATTCACCCATCACTCACCCCAATGTCACTGTGTGCCCTGTGCACACCCCAATGTCACTGTGTGCCCTGTGCACAGACTGCTATGTAGCCTATCCTGTTCACCCACCACTCACACCACTGTCACTGTGTGCCCTGTGCACAGACTGCTATGTAGCCTATCCTACTCACCCATAACTCACACCTATGTCACTGTGTGCCCAGTGCACAGACTGCTATGTAGCCTATCCTATTCACCCACCACTCACACCAATGTCACTGTGTGCCCTGTCCACAGACTGCTATGTAGCCTATCCTATTCACCCATCACTCACCCCAATGTCACTGTGTGCCCTGTCCACAGACTGCTATGAGCCTATCCTATTCGAGTGTACGCAGGCCCAAAGGACCTCATTCCCCACCCCTTACCGGCCACATACATGGTGTCACACCTATCTCTTGCATTGATGATGTCAATAAATGTTGTTTTTGTTATTGCTCAGCTTTAACTTGGCAGATCGCGATGAAACAAAGTGCTACAAAATGATGCAGTTTTCATGACATTTTGTTCAATAAAACAGACAGACACATTGGTCCTGATTCAGCATGGATCGCAGCTGCATAATCGCACTCAATCAAGCTGCGAAAATATGCTAATGTCTGCCACCGCTCAGCCAGTATAGAGACGCCCACTACTGGTTTATCACATCCGAAATACCTCGCAGTCCTTCGTATACATCGGGCCGTCATGCACAATGACAGCGGGTCTGACCTGTCTCAGAATTTGCAAGTCTCGTCGCACACAGTGAGTACACAAGCTGCGTAGGCAATCGCAGTGGCTAATTTATGCACGCCCATGCAATGACGTTCAAATAAACAGCCACGCCTGCGTTCCTGCAATCACTCCCAAGTCACCACCCCCCACTCACTCTGCGATGGATTCCACAGTGCATCCATAATCGCAGTGCATGTGCAGTACGCAACAATCGGCCGATCTGCATACACTGTTGCAATTGTGATCCATGCTGAATCAGGCCCATTGTTATAATATTAGTATAGATAAGGGAACAATAGAACCAGGAAAGGGAAACTATCTAAATTGTACATTCGCCCTATTCCAAACGACTTTGGAAAGAGGAGGGATGTTTGGTTCGGGAATCCAGAGTTGAGAGAATGCTGACCACATCCTGATGTTCTCAACCCCCATTAACGACCAGACCCTGGTATGATGGGCACTATGCTACTGTATGCACTGGGCGAGCTGTGCCGCAGGTTTAGGTGTTTGTAGTTGGTGATACTGACACATTTGGAGTCGGATTCTAGGCCACTTATTTTGCCAAATGTAAAGCGACGGTTAGGGCTGTAGATGTAACGTAGGGTCCTTATTAGGTGGCTCTTGAACACATACAACTAGTGTGGCAAGATGTCCATCTTAACAACAATTATCGAACCAGGATATTTATAAGGGCTTCCATTTATCTAAATCAGCTTTACCTTTACAGAGTAGTCGTGGGAAATTATCCTGAAAAAGTTGGTGATAGTTTCAATGCCTTTGACCAGGGAATCTTTGACATCATGGTGTCAGTGAGGAAGCATTGAAAACTTTCATTTGGGGGGGGGGGTCATTTGATTTCATAGCCACAGGATTCAATTTCTTGGGGAGGGGTGGATGTGGTCAGATCAGAATTTCAAGAGGACATTGTCTGCATATAAGGCTATTTTGTGTTCCATGCCGCCTTCCCTGATACCACGTGTTAGGGTGAAATAGAATTTTGGAGACAATGAGTTAATTTAGCAAAACGATAATGAGCAAGAGGCACAACCTTGACGTGTACCATACAAGATTTTAAAGGGTGATTAAGTAGCTCCTTTGACCGACACTTTTGCAATAAGGGAGTGATATAAGGCCAAGATCACGGTGAGGAATTTCCCTTTAAAACCCATCGATCTGAGCACTCTAACCATGAATGGCTAGGAGATTAACTACAATCAAAAACATCTAACACCATGACCGCTGTGGAGCATTTTTAATGAGGAATGAAGTGGATCAGGTCAATGGTCCATCTCATATTATATAAGGCCTGATGGTCAGGGTAAATCAGGTGGGGACGTAGCTAGCAGTTTGCATAAACATTCAGATCAGTGTTTAAAAAGGCAAATGAGACGATAATTAGTACATGAAGTGGGGTCCCTACAGGGCTTGGGGATCACCATAATGTGAGCTAATATTGTTGCCTGGTCAAGAAGGGCAACTTGTAAAATTTTGTTTAAAAAAATTGAGTAGAGCAGCGGCAAAACCTCAATATATTTTTTGTAATGAAGAAATGTTAGGCCATCTGGGGAGGTGGTCTTTAGAGTCTAAAGCTGGGTACGCACTAGATGATATATTGGACAAGTTATCGTTTTGGGACGAATCGGAACAACAAATCATCCACATTGTCCAGTGTGTAAGCACTATCACATACTCTGGGCCTGATTCAGAGCCGCTCGTAAGCGGCCGCTCCGAGCGATGTTCGCACATCTGCGCATGCGTATGGGTTGTAATACGCATGCGCGAACCAGTCAGTGCGGTCGGAAATCGTGTGCTCGCAAAATAGCGAATGTCTGCTAATTTGAGTGACAGGATGAGGCGTTTGTGGGTGGTAACAGGGGAAGGTGCTTGAAAACGGGGAGTGGAGATCCGAACGCAGGCGTGCCAAACGGTCAAAACGGGCGTTTTAAGGGTGTGCATAATTAACAAAGCAGCGTCATTGACCACGTCACTTGGTTGAACTGCTCGCATGATTGCGGTAGGAAAATGCTACCACAAAAATAGCGAGCAGCTCAGACGCCGTTCGATGTACTCGATTAATCTAATATATAGCGGACATGACGTATGATGCGAGCGGCCAGGGGGCGTTTTTTTCAAAATAGCGAGCGCATGTTTCGTTCGCTCGTTCAGACATAGAGGCATCAACACCTAGAAACGAAAATAGATAGACGGCGCTGATATGTGACAGCAGATAAAAATTGCAATATAAAAAAATAATTATTAATTAATAAACACATATAATATGAATAGTCCCTACATAGAATTCCTAGAGACCATCTATAACAATAAAATATAAATATAACAGCCGGTGAATAAAGATCTCCAATCCCCTATATTAAGGGTGCCAAAGTCACTTTCCAGAGCAAGAAAACTGTGCACAGTATAAGCTCAAGATCCAGCGGTAAAGGTATCGTTCCCAATAGTTATGATACTATGTAACAGATGGGCCACAAGCTGATAATTGTAACAACGTAGATGTCAAAACAATGCAGGTGAGCTGGAGTTCAAGATGGAATGAATACTGATAGCCACCCAATACTGGGGCAATATTGATAGTGGATATATACAAAAGCTCAGCGGTACTCACAGTACTATAGTGAGCAAAGCCACTCTGGTATTGCTATGTAATAAGCAGCCTCCGTGGTCACTAGCAATGTCCCAGGCAGAATGAAACAAGTGCCCTCTCTCTATACCGCTCCGGCAGTCTGCAGTCTACAACGTCCGTAGCCGTCAGGCTTCCTTGAGAGGTAGAAGGAACAGGGACTGAACTTTCTTAGGCAGTGATCCCGTGATGAAGACCATCTTCGCTGCTGAAGTGGATCCCGGCAAGCCGCTATGTGTCAGCCAGTCTGTTAGCCGCTGAGGAGGAAAGGATAAACAGGCAAAAGATCTCACACTGCAGCATGCAGTAATGGATGGAGTCACACCACCGGATAACACAGCCGTATCCTCAACGCGTTTCTCCGCACTTGGCGGCTTTCTCAAGAGGCAGGTGTAGAGGCGTCAACAGACCGCAAAGAGCGAGCGCTTAATTTAAATATCCGGCCCCTTTTTCAGAACGACCGTCCGCAAATAGCGTCCGGCTCTGAATCAGGCCCACTGTCCCATGTGTCGTTTGTCGCATCCTCAGAACTGACAAATAACACCATGGTTCTGGCTGCGGGGTTGGAACGACATATCGGGCGGTTGTACACCAGATTGTGCAGTGTGTATAACCGCCCGATAAGTTGTCCAGACGCATCTGGCGTCGCTGGGTACACTCATCGTCTAGTGCAGGGGTGGGCAATAAGTGGTCTAAAGATCTCCTGGACAAGCCAGAAGACTTATTAGAGCAATGTTTTGTGGACAGATGAGGACAAAATAGAGCTTTTTGGTTTAAATGAGAAGCGTTATGTTTGGAGAAAGAAGAACACTGCATTCCAGCATAAAAACCTCATACCATCTGTAAAACACAGTGGTGGTGGTATCATGGTTTGGGCCTGTTTTGTTGCATCTGGCACAGGATGACTTGCCATCATTGATGGGACAATGAATGCTGAATTATACCAGAATATTGTAAAGGATAATGGCCCTCATTCAGACCCACTCGCGAGCGGCTGTCCGCTCGCAAGTGGGTCGATGGTCCCCACTGCGCATGCGCACGACGGAGGGAGCTCCGTCGTGCGCATGTGCGAGACCCGACGAGCGAAGGACTTCGCTCGTAGTGTCTCATCAAAGGGGGCGTGCTGTCGATGGTGACTGACAGCACGCCCCCTTGGTGGGCGTGCCGGGGGCGTGCCTGCCAGACGGAGGCGTTCCCAAGGGAACGCCTACCGTCTGAAGCCGGCCCCACTGACATCACTAGTGATATCAGTGGGAGTGATTTTGGCTCTGATAGAGTCAAAATCACTCCTGGCCTTGCGGTTGAAAAACCCAACCGCAGGCTTTTGCTCACAGTTTCGGTGGTCGCGATGGTCAAGACCATCGCGACCATCATCCTGCATGCTCGTATATGCTGTGGGTGGTGACCCACAGCTATACGAGCGTCCAGGAGGACGCTCCATATTAATGGAGGTGGGCCCTGATTCAGAGCGAGCGCTCTGGTCAGAGCGTCTGGCTCTGAATCAGGGCCAATGTCAGGACATCTGTCCATGAGATGCATCTGAAGAGAATTTTGGTCATGCAGCAAGACAACGACCCAAAGCACACAAGTTGTTCGACCAAAGAATGGGTAAGAAGAATAAATGTAAAGTTTTGGAATGGCCAAGTCAAAGTCCTGACCTTAATCCAATTGAAATGTTGTTGAAGGACCTGAAGCGAGCAGTTCATGGGAGGAAACCCACCAACATAACAGAGTTGAAGCGGTTTTGTACAGAGGAATTGGGTAAAATTACTCCAAGCCGATGTTCAGGACTAATAAACAATTCACGGAAAACTTTAGGAGCAGTTATTGCTGCACAAGGGGGTTATACCAGATACTGAAAGCAAAGGTTCACATAATTTTGCCACTCACAGATATGTCATATTGAATCATTTTCCTCAATAAAAAAATTAGCACGTCTAACTTTTTTGTTTCATTTGTTTGATTTGGTTCTCTTTATCTACTTTTAGGACTGAAAATATGAGGTAGTTTTAGGTCAAATTTCAACAGAAATGTAGAAAATTTACCAACTTTCAAGCAACACTGTAGCTGTCACTGAAGATAACTCGAGAGAGGAGGACAGGGAAGAATTTAGAAAGACTTTGTGCTGCACAGTTGGCCATGAAGATTGACCTTCATGACACGTGGGCTCCCCTAGAGTTATGGCTGGGAAGCAATCAATTAATACTGCCCCAGCCATATATAATGTAGCTCTTAGTATTAACACGCAATGTTCCCGTAGTCGTAGTGGGTCACATGGGCAACTGCAAATGCGTTGCTTAGCTCCAGCATAGCTTTTTTTGGCCAGGAATGGTTTAAATGAGAAGCGTTATGTTTGGAGAAAGAAGAACACTGCATTCCAGCATAAAAACCTCATACCATCTGTAAAACACAGTGGTGGTGGTATCATGGTTTGGGCCTGTTTTGTTGCATCTGGCACAGGATGACTTGCCATCATTGATGGGACAATGAATGCTGAATTATACCAGAATATTGTAAAGGATAATGGCCCTCATTCAGACCCACTCGCGAGCGGCTGTCCGCTCGCAAGTGGGTCGATGGTCCCCACTGCGCATGCGCACGACGGAGGGAGCTCCGTCGTGCGCATGTGCGAGACCCGACGAGCGAAGGACTTCGCTCGTAGTGTCTCATCAAAGGGGGCGTGCTGTCGATGGTGACTGACAGCACGCCCCCTTGGTGGGCGTGCCGGGGGCGTGCCTGCCAGACGGAGGCGTTCCCAAGGGAACGCCTACCGTCTGAAGCCGGCCCCACTGACATCACTAGTGATATCAGTGGGAGTGATTTTGGCTCTGATAGAGTCAAAATCACTCCTGGCCTTGCGGTTGAAAAACCCAACCGCAGGCTTTTGCTCACAGTTTCGGTGGTCGCGATGGTCAAGACCATCGCGACCATCATCCTGCATGCTCGTATATGCTGTGGGTGGTGACCCACAGCTATACGAGCGTCCAGGAGGACGCTCCATATTAATGGAGGTGGGCCCTGATTCAGAGCGAGCGCTCTGGTCAGAGCGTCTGGCTCTGAATCAGGGCCAATGTCAGGACATCTGTCCATGAGATGCATCTGAAGAGAATTTTGGTCATGCAGCAAGACAACGACCCAAAGCACACAAGTTGTTCGACCAAAGAATGGGTAAGAAGAATAAATGTAAAGTTTTGGAATGGCCAAGTCAAAGTCCTGACCTTAATCCAATTGAAATGTTGTTGAAGGACCTGAAGCGAGCAGTTCATGGGAGGAAACCCACCAACATAACAGAGTTGAAGCGGTTTTGTACAGAGGAATTGGGTAAAATTACTCCAAGCCGATGTTCAGGACTAATAAACAATTCACGGAAAACTTTAGGAGCAGTTATTGCTGCACAAGGGGGTTATACCAGATACTGAAAGCAAAGGTTCACATAATTTTGCCACTCACAGATATGTCATATTGAATCATTTTCCTCAATAAAAAAATTAGCACGTCTAACTTTTTTGTTTCATTTGTTTGATTTGGTTCTCTTTATCTACTTTTAGGACTGAAAATATGAGGTAGTTTTAGGTCAAATTTCAACAGAAATGTAGAAAATTTACCAACTTTCAAGCAACACTGTAGCTGTCACTGAAGATAACTCGAGAGAGGAGGACAGGGAAGAATTTAGAAAGACTTTGTGCTGCACAGTTGGCCATGAAGATTGACCTTCATGACACGTGGGCTCCCCTAGAGTTATGGCTGGGAAGCAATCAATTAATACTGCCCCAGCCATATATAATGTAGCTCTTAGTATTAACACGCAATGTTCCCGTAGTCGTAGTGGGTCACATGGGCAACTGCAAATGCGTTGCTTAGCTCCAGCATAGCTTTTTTTGGCCAGGAATGGTTTAAATGAGAAGCGTTATGTTTGGAGAAAGAAGAACACTGCATTCCAGCATAAAAACCTCATACCATCTGTAAAACACAGTGGTGGTGGTATCATGGTTTGGGCCTGTTTTGTTGCATCTGGCACAGGATGACTTGCCATCATTGATGGGACAATGAATGCTGAATTATACCAGAATATTGTAAAGGATAATGGCCCTCATTCAGACCCACTCGCGAGCGGCTGTCCGCTCGCAAGTGGGTCGATGGTCCCCACTGCGCATGCGCACGACGGAGGGAGCTCCGTCGTGCGCATGTGCGAGACCCGACGAGCGAAGGACTTCGCTCGTAGTGTCTCATCAAAGGGGGCGTGCTGTCGATGGTGACTGACAGCACGCCCCCTTTGGTGGGCGTGCCGGGGGCGTGCCTGCCAGACGGAGGCGTTCCCAAGGGAACGCCTACCGTCTGAAGCCGGCCCCACTGACATCACTAGTGATATCAGTGGGAGTGATTTTGGCTCTGATAGAGTCAAAATCACTCCTGGCCTTGCGGTTCAAGCAACACTGTAGCTGTCACTGAAGATAACTCGAGAGAGGAGGACAGGGAAGAATTTAGAAAGACTTTGTGCTGCACAGTTGGCCATGAAGATTGACCTTCATGACACGTGGGCTCCCCTAGAGTTATGGCTGGGAAGCAATCAATTAATACTGCCCCAGCCATATATAATGTAGCTCTTAGTATTAACACGCAATGTTCCCGTAGTCGTAGTGGGTCACATGGGCAACTGCAAATGCGTTGCTTAGCTCCAGCATAGCTTTTTTTGGCCAGGAATGGTTTAAATGAGAAGCGTTATGTTTGGAGAAAGAAGAACACTGCATTCCAGCATAAAAACCTCATACCATCTGTAAAACACAGTGGTGGTGGTATCATGGTTTGGGCCTGTTTTGTTGCATCTGGCACAGGATGACTTGCCATCATTGATGGGACAATGAATGCTGAATTATACCAGAATATTGTAAAGGATAATGGCCCTCATTCAGACCCACTCGCGAGCGGCTGTCCGCTCGCAAGTGGGTCGATGGTCCCCACTGCGCATGCGCACGACGGAGGGAGCTCCGTCGTGCGCATGTGCGAGACCCGACGAGCGAAGGACTTCGCTCGTAGTGTCTCATCAAAGGGGGCGTGCTGTCGATGGTGACTGACAGCACGCCCCCTTTGGTGGGCGTGCCGGGGGCGTGCCTGCCAGACGGAGGCGTTCCCAAGGGAACGCCTACCGTCTGAAGCCGGCCCCACTGACATCACTAGTGATATCAGTGGGAGTGATTTTGGCTCTGATAGAGTCAAAATCACTCCTGGCCTTGCGGTTGAAAAACCCAACCGCAGGCTTTTGCTCACAGTTTCGGTGGTCGCGATGGTCAAGACCATCGCGACCATCATCCTGCATGCTCGTATATGCTGTGGGTGGTGACCCACAGCTATACGAGCGTCCAGGAGGACGCTCCATATTAATGGAGGTGGGCCCTGATTCAGAGCGAGCGCTCTGGTCAGAGCGTCTGGCTCTGAATCAGGGCCAATGTCAGGACATCTGTCCATGAGATGCATCTGAAGAGAATTTTGGTCATGCAGCAAGACAACGACCCAAAGCACACAAGTTGTTCGACCAAAGAATGGGTAAGAAGAATAAATGTAAAGTTTTGGAATGGCCAAGTCAAAGTCCTGACCTTAATCCAATTGAAATGTTGTTGAAGGACCTGAAGCGAGCAGTTCATGGGAGGAAACCCACCAACATAACAGAGTTGAAGCGGTTTTGTACAGAGGAATTGGGTAAAATTACTCCAAGCCGATGTTCAGGACTAATAAACAATTCACGGAAAACTTTAGGAGCAGTTATTGCTGCACAAGGGGGTTATACCAGATACTGAAAGCAAAGGTTCACATAATTTTGCCACTCACAGATATGTCATATTGAATCATTTTCCTCAATAAAAAAATTAGCACGTCTAACTTTTTTGTTTCATTTGTTTGATTTGGTTCTCTTTATCTACTTTTAGGACTGAAAATATGAGGTAGTTTTAGGTCAAATTTCAACAGAAATGTAGAAAATTTACCAACTTTCAAGCAACACTGTAGCTGTCACTGAAGATAACTCGAGAGAGGAGGACAGGGAAGAATTTAGAAAGACTTTGTGCTGCACAGTTGGCCATGAAGATTGACCTTCATGACACGTGGGCTCCCCTAGAGTTATGGCTGGGAAGCAATCAATTAATACTGCCCCAGCCATATATAATGTAGCTCTTAGTATTAACACGCAATGTTCCCGTAGTCGTAGTGGGTCACATGGGCAACTGCAAATGCGTTGCTTAGCTCCAGCATAGCTTTTTTTGGCCAGGAATAACTCAGAACGTGAAGTAGTACCATGCTTACCCCAACCTCTGGTAAGCGGCCACATCTGATTCAGATATGTACGCTATTGTACAGCTCCCAGCGGCTGTTCAATCAAATGCTAATGCCACAGGAGGCGTCTTGTGTAAATAGAGACCTCCTGCCGCCTTCTCTGATCCACTGCTGCATCCTAAGATGCAGCATTAGATGATCTGCTTGAACATCAGCCATCTGAGTAGTACAGGGCAGCACTGACTCTAACTGTGTGGAGTTTGTATAGTCTCGCTGTGCTTGCGTGGGTTTCTACCGGGTACTCCGGTTTCCTCCACATTCCAAAAATATACTGGTAGGTTAATTGGCTCCCAACAAGAATTAACCCTAGTACATGTGGCAGGTAATATAGATTGTAAGCTCCACTGGCTGCAGGGATTGATGTAAATGGACAAATGTTCTCTGTAAAGCGCTGCGGAATATGTGCACTATATAAATAACTGGTAATAAATAAAATAAATCTGAAGTAAGCTGCGATATCACCCCTAAACTAACATACTCTGTGACAGAGCCGTAGCTAGACATTTTTGGTGCCCTGTGCCAGAAAGAGCTTTGGTGCGCCCCCTCCCCCATCGTAAACAGGGGCTAGTTTACGATGGGGGGGCGCACGGGACAAAAAAAGGGCATAGTCTCATTGGGGAAGGGCGTGGCCACACTATAGTACCCCCAATTCACATTAGGCCACACAGTAGTGCCCCTTATTTCCATTACACTACATACATGTAGTAGTGTCCCTTATACACAATACGCTAAATTGTATTAATGCCCATTACAAATTATGCGACACAGTACAACTCCCCCCCTCCTCCCTTACACATTGTGCCACACAGTACAACTCCCCCCCTCGCACATTATGCCACACAGTACAACTCCCCCCTCCTCCCTTACACATTATGCCACACAGTACTACTCCCCCCCTCCTCCCTTACATATTAAGCCACACAGTACAACTCCCCCCCTCCTTGCACATTATGCCACACAGTACAACTCCCCCCTCCTCCCTTACACATTATGCCACACAGTACAGCTCCCCCCCTCCCTTACATATTATGCCACACAGTACAACTCCCCCCTCCTCCCTTACACATTATGCCACACAGTACAACTCCCCCCTCCTCCCTTACACATTATGCCACACAGTACAACTCCCCCCCTCCTCGCACATTATGTCACACAGTACAACTCCCCCCTCCTCCTTTACACATTATGCCACACAGTACAACTCCCCCCTCCTCCCTTACACATTATGCCACACAGTACAACTGCCCCCTCCTCCCTTACACATTATGCCACACAGTGCAACTCCCCCCTCCTCCCTTACACATTATGCCACACAGTACAACTCCCCACTCCCTTACACATTATGCCACACAGTACAACTCCCCCCTCCTCCCTTACATATTAAGCCACGCAGTACAACTCTCCTCCCTTACACATTATGCCACACAGTACAACTCCCCCCTCCTTCCTTACGTATTACACCACGGCACCGCCCACCCCTGTCTGTAGCTGTGTTAACAACACAGTGGACTGGACCTCACCTAGCAAGTTCTGTCACTGTCCAGTGTCCTGGTGTCCACACAGCGCGTGTCCTGGTGTCCACACAGAGCAGCCGCTCCCTTTCCGACCCACCCAATAGCAGCAGCTCCTCCGCAGAGAGACTTTACCGACGGAACTGTGGGAGCCTTGGGCGGGCAGACGTCATGACGTAATTACGTCTCTCCCATCCCAATAGATACAGGGTTTGTTGCACTTGCCGGGACTCGTGAGGCGGCGCCGGAGACTCAGACTGATTGAGTCACACTCTTTCACATGTAGGGAGGGAGAGCCGGAGGCTGCGGCTGTTAACTGACCACCTGCTTGGCGCCGCGGCCGAGCATCGCGCTTTAAGCAGCGGCCGCCCAGTGTCAGCAGAGAGACTAGAGAAAATTAGGTGGGTGACCGGTGTTCCACCCTGAGGGCAGATGCGCTCTGTGCGGTGGCACCGGTGCACCACCCTACCTACGGCCCTGCTCTGAGAAAGGCTTAACATAATCTCAGACAGTTGTTACGGGCATATGTCCATTCGGAGGGGTGAAACTGGTAGAAGCTTCTGCAGCAGCTAGATGTCTGTCTAATATGGCTACCTACCTGTTTAGCATGTCTCTGTACAGTAATTGTCTGGCTACCTACCAGTCTATCAAATATCTGTACAGAATCTGTGTAATATGGCTACCTACCTTTCTATCAAATATCTACAGTACACACTTGCCTACTTTTGAAAAAGCATTTCAGGGAGATTGTGAAAGCAACACCTATGAGCGCGCTACAGTAGACGTATACCCTCCAACATTTTACAGTAAGAACCCGGTACAGGGGCGTGGCCACCGATAAAGGGGGTGTGGTCACAGATAATAGGGCGTGTCCACGTGGGGCTGGAGACAGCTGGTTTAAACCTTACAGTATAAGCCAGTCTGTCGCCCGGAGCGCCATGGTATCCGGCGGGCACATGAAAAGTCCTCTCACACAGCGCTGTTGATGATATACGCTCGGGGAGGGAGCGGAGGAGGGAAGGGGCAGCAACACAGGACAGTGCTGGGCGCGGCACAGCCTAGAGCCGGCCCTGAGTATAAGTACTGCAAGTTCTATATACCGGAGCTAGCATCAGGGCAGGCTGTAGAGAACCACGGAGGACGGAGAAGAGCCGGCTGTCACGCAGCAGCACCGTGAGAGTCCTGTGTCCCAGCAGCACTGCTTAAGAAATAGGGAGATTGTACCCACCCGGTACAAAACGGTACAGCCCCTGTTTGCCGGTACAGTCCATTAAAAAACGGTACTGTACCAGCTAAAACGGTATAGGTGGAGGGTACGTAGACGTATACTGCTACATCTGAGAGACGTGTCATAAAATTGACTTACAGACAAATGTAAATGAGCCCCAAAGCAGTTAGTAAGATCTACAGACTTTTTAGAAAATACATGTAGCCATAGGGATCATTGTGCCTTATATCCAATGCAGGGAAATGATACTAATGATCCCATTTGAATGTATATATCTCTGTTTTTTTAATATAACAGCTTCAAAATGGGGGTAAGGTTCAATCAGGGAGATTGCTGGACTCGACAGGGAGATTGTTACTATTTCAGGGAGTCTCCTACCTTTCTATCAAACTACATTTCTATCAAATATCTGTACAGTATCTGTGTAATATGGCTACCTTCCTTTTTATTACATACAGTGGGGCAAAAAAGTATTTGGACAGCCACCGATTGTGTAAGTTGTTGCACTTTAAAAGATGAGAGAGGTCTGTAATTTCCATCATAGGTACACTTTAACTGTGAGAGACAGAATCGGAACAAAAAATTCCGGAAATCACATTGTATGATTTTTAAACAATTTATTTGTATATTCTTGCGGAGAATAAATATTTGGACACCTACCAACCAGCAAGAATTCTGGCTTTCACAGACCTGTTACTTCTTCTTTAGGAAGCTCATCTATCTCCACTCGATACCTGTATTAATGGCACCTGTTTGAACTGGTTAACTGTATAAAATACACCTGTCCACACCCTCAAACAGTCAGACTGCAACCTCTCCACCATTGCCAAGACCAGAGGGCTGTCTAAAGCTGGCCACACATCTAAAGATTATCTGTCCAACCAGCCAACATGTTTATTGGTTGGAATGAAAATCTGGTACCGTATGGGAGTAACTGATGATCAGAAATTTGCTCCTAAATGCCAGAAAACAGATGAAAATGGTTGTTCAGTCAAGTTTGTTAAATGTTTGATCTGTACATTTTGTTCAAACAACAGTTTTTGTCCCATTTTTCGGCGTTTGGGAGCAAATTGCTAATTGTCATTTGCTTTCATACCTTACCAAATTTTCATTCCAACCAATCAACTAGTTGGATGTAAGTTGGTCTAGTGTGTGGCCAGCTTAAGGACAAAATTGTAGACCTGCACAAGGCTGGGAAGAGCTACTAGACAATAGTCAAGCAGCTTGGTGAGAAGAGATCAACTGTTGGCGCAATTATTAAAAAATGAAAGAAATACAAGATCACTGACAATCTCCCTCGACCAGGGGCTCCATGCAAGATCTCACCTCGTGGGGTATCAATGATCTTGAGAACGGTGAGGGATCAGCCCAGAACTACACGGGGGTCCTGGTCAATGACCTCAAGAGAGCTGGGACCACAGTCACAAAGGTTACCATTAGTAACACACTGCATCGTCATGGATTCAAATCCTGCAACGCCCGAAAGGTCCCCCTGCTTAAGCCAGCACATGTCCAGGCCCATCTAAAGTTTGCCCGTGACCATCTGGATGATCCAGAGGAGGATTGGGAGAATGTCATGTGGTCAGATGAGACCAAAATAGAACTTTTTGGTATAAAATCCACACTCCATGTTTGGAGGGAGAAGAATGATTAGTGGCATCCCAAAAACACCATACCCACTGTGAAGCATGGGGGTGGAAACATCATGCTTTGAGGATGCTTTTCTGCAAAAGGGACAGGACGACTGATCCGTATTACGGAGAGGATGAATGGGGCCATGTATTGTGACATTTTGGGGAAAAACATTCCCTCAATAAGAGCATTGAAGATGCAACATGGCTGGGTCTCCCAGCATGACAATGACCCCAAACACACTGCCCGGGCAACTAAGGAATGGCTCCGTAAGAAGCATTTCAAGGTCCTGGACTGGCCTCGCCATTCTCCAGACCTCAAACCAATTGAAAATCTGTGGAGGGAGTTGAAAGTCTGTGTTGTCCGACGACAGCCCCAAAACATGACACATCTAGAGAAGATCTGCATTGAAGAGTGGGCCAAAATACCTGCTGCAGTGTGTGCAAACCTGGTAAAGAACTACAGGAAACGTTTGACCTCTGTAATTGCCAACCGAGGACACTTTACAAAGTATTGAGTTAAACTTTTTGATTGTCCAAATATTTTTTTTCAGATAGAATATACAAATAAATTGTTTAAAAATCATACAATGTGATTTCCGGATTTTTTTGTTCTGATTCTGTCTCTCACAGTTGAAGTGTACCTATGATGGAAATTACAGACCTCTCATCTTTTAAAGTGCAACAAATATGGCGACCTACCTTTCTATCACATATCTGTACAGCATCTGTGTAATATGGCTACTTACCTTTCTATCAAATATCTGTACAGTATATGTGTAATATGACTACCTACCTTTCTATCACATATCTGTACAGTATATGTGTAATATGGCTACCTACGTTTCTATCAAATACCTGTACAGTATATGTGTAATATGGCTACCTACCTTTCTATCAAATACCTGTACAGTATATGTGTAATATGGCTACCTACCTTTCTATCAAATATCTGTACAGTATATGTGTAATATGACTACCTACCTTTCTATCAAATATCTGTACAGTATATGTGTAATATGACTACCTACCTTTCTATCACATATCTGTACAGTATCTGTGTAATATGGCTACCTACCTTTCTATCAAATATCTGTACAATATAACGAGGCTGAAGTTAGCTTCTTATTCATTTTCCAGCTTCTTATTCAGAAAATATTAAACCATTTAAATCAAATAGAATCACTAAGCTTTACATTGTATAAACATAATATGGTATCTATTATACAAATTTCAATTGTATTTTGCTTGGCCCACAAAACTTTTGGGCACGAAATAGGGTGGTAAAGTGGGCACAAGGACCAGATTTTCTATATTTGAATAAGTAGCTGTAGTTGTGCAAGGGTTAAATAGCCTTGGGCAACAAATTTGACACTTGGAATCCAGAGAGGGGGGTCACTTATGTATGACCCCCTCTGTGAATTCCAAATGTCAAATTTGTTGCCCAAGGCTATTTAACCCTTGCACAACTACAGCTACTTATTCAAATATATAAATTGGTGATTGTGCCTACTTTACCAACCAATTTCATGCCCAAAACCTTGTTGGGCAAAGCCAATTGCATGCGGGTCATATGTAAGTGACCCCCCTCTGTGGATTCCAAATGTCAAATTTGTTACCTAAGGCTTTTTAAACCTTGCACAACCACAGCTACTTATTCAAATATATCTGTACAGTATCTGTGTAATATGGCTACCTACCTTTCTATCACATATCTGTACAGTATATGTGTAATATGACTACCTACCTTTCTATCACATATCTGTACAGTATATGTATAATATGACTACCTACCTTTCTATCACATATCTGTACAGTATATGTGTAATATGACTACCTACCTTTCTATCACATATCTGTACAGTATCTGTGTAATATGGCTACCTACCTTTCTATCAAATACCTGTACAGTATCTGTGTAATATGGCTACCTACCTTTCTATCACATGTCTGCACAGTATATGTGTAATATGACTACCTACCTTACTATCACATATCTGTACAGTATCTGTGTAATATGGCTACCTACCTACTACATTTCTGTACAGTACCTGTCTATGCAATCTCTGTACTGTACGTTATATGTATAATATACATTCCTGGTAGTTTAATCTCCGCTGCACCTGCCTGTCTGTCTAGTTGGCCAGAGTAAGTGCCAGCCTACTGTGCCTTTGTTTATATTATGGAGGAAGGGGGGATGTCTCACGTGTGTAACACGTTTTATATTTCGCCGAAACAGACAGGTATTATACACATGACATGAGCTTGTTCATATATTTGTCTGCCCCCCTCAGAGAATGTATGTACCAGGCGGGTGGTCTCAGTCTGCCGCCGCCGCCGCTGCTTCCTGCTTTCTATCTAACGTTCCATTGTGAGGAGGTTCCATTGTGACGTCACGGCACTGTGTGTCCATATATGGACAGTTACGTCACTGGAGCTTCCCCGGGCGGGGATAAAAGCAGCCGGAGTCCTGGACAGTGCATCGGGATCCAGAGAGGACGCGAGGGATAATACATACTTCCACCCGGGGGAGAGATCTAATGCACTCTTGCTGACACTTCAATTACCAGCCAGGGGGCATATCTAATAGCCACACCCAGCCGCCCCCAATAATACCCCCTGCCCCCTTCCCTGGGTACAGCTGGCAGCTATCTGCCCCAGACACCTGTTGCACATCCCATGCAGCTTGTTCACCTTCCCCAGGCTGCAAGTAGATGCAAGATATCCATTATTCTTTATTTAACCCTTTCCGCTCAGACTGCACATTCCTCCATCTTATGGGGTAGCGCTTTATATTAACATTTCATTCATTCCACGAGCACTTTGCTGGCTCTCACCCGCCACATCCCTTCTCATTCATCATTTATCTGGGGCAAATGTGAAGCGCACATACGCCATGGATCACAGTTAGTGCCCCCTCTGATTCCCATCTGCCCATCTGGGGGTAGATTTACCAGCGAGGCAGAGCCCGTACCAGAGGCAGATTTGAGGATTTCTAATCCAGGATCTGACACCCTTCGCTGCAAGGTGGGGTAACTCTGCTGGACACCCTGTCACCTGGTGCTATGACTGGGAAGCTGCTGGAAAAGCTACAGGTGAATATGACATCGCTTCTACCCGACACACTCTACGCTGATGAGGGGCAAGATCTGCCGGGTGCTCTGGCTATCTACCCCGGAGGGGGCAACGAGCAGCACTACTCCACCATGTCTGCAGGTGAGTAAGAGTACGAGCCGGGCAGAGGATGGGTGGGAGAGCAACGAAGATGGAGGGGGAAGGGGAGACAAACTATGGCTCCCCAGCAACTAAAAGTCATGCTAGAGAGCTTGAGAGCCACTGGATGCCTAATGCTTATGGTAACATTAATTTGACTCTGCGTATAGTATTACAGATACAATCGCAAGTACGATATATGCTTTATACAGTATATACATGTATAACACTGTGTAATACTATTATATATATATGTATTACATAGCTGTGTAATAATATTGAAACGGACACATGCACTACAACTGTATAACAATGATGTCATATTTACACGTACTACGGATGTGTATTATAGATACATGTATTATGACTGTGTATTAATATTATAGATACATGTACTATGGCTGTGTCTTAATATTATATATACATGTACTATGGCTGGCTGTGTATTAATATTATAGATACATGTACTATGGCTGCATATTAACATTATAGACACATATACTATGGCTGTGTATTACCGGTAGTATTATATATATATATGCATGTACTACGGCCATGTATTAGTATTATAGATAAATGTATAGATGTGTATTATATATATTAATTCCACTGAGTTGCAATAATATTGTAGATACATGTATACTTTGTATATTAGTAATTAATACATATCTAGAGAGATAGACAGACACATAGAAATAGCGATTAGTAATATCTCAGATACATGTACAATGGCTGGGCATAGCCTAGCGATGTGTGCTACATTGTATCGTTAGGAAGTTTTCTCGCCTCTTATGATGTATGTGTGGGAATGCTAGCTGAAACATGGCTGTTCTGCATGTCCCATGGCTTGCGATGTTATATCCTCTCCTTATTGGTGTTAATTTGTCTATAAGGATGTCTATAGCAATTTCCTAACGATTCATAACGTGCACTGATCAATAATCTGATGGTTATCTATAATAATCTGATGGTTATCTATAATAATCTGATGGTTATCCATCTCCAGGGTCCCTGGCGGTCCGAACGCCCTGGGATGATAGCACCTGGGTTTGTCAGTCCGGCACCAGAAGGGGAACCTATTTCCACTATACACCTATCTGTCCCATCAGCTGGAGGTAACCCACCTTGAAGGTGCCTGATTATCAGAGCGCTGTGTCAGTACTATAGCACAAAGTAGCACTATAACATGAGAGGAGCCACAGACATGTGTTTAGTGATATCTACAAGTGTCCCATCAGCTGACGGTAACCCACCTCCAGGGTGCCTCACCGCTATGACAGCTGCTCAGTTCCCTCCTCAGACTTTTGAAACGTCACATTGTGGGGGCAGAAAGTCTTTAAATATGGTTGCGGAGGTGGGGAAGCTCCCAGCCCGGTGTGTGGGGGAAGCAGGCGACTGAGTTGGAAGGTGACACGTGGGGGCAGCTTGTGACAGCTCACAGGATGGAGGGTGAGTGGGTGAACTGTGAGGAGGGGGTTTTCCATGCTTAACCCCTTAAACCCCATATGACCTGCAGGCAGCATTTTGCTAAGCAAAGGGGGTCATTATAAACATAGCTCCACTTTACTCAGTGAATGTTTAAGTCAAATATGGTGTAAATTCATATTCACATAGTGTAGTCTTATTTGATTTTAAAAAAAGGTAAATGCACTTTATTGGTCCGTAGCAGGAACATGTCCTAAATTATTAAAGTTTTTTTTATTTAATATTACCTTAAAATAAATCCTTAGATATAAATAATAAATACTAATAAATTACTGTTAAGAAAAGCATTAGGATAATTAGGTCAGGAGTAGTGGAGCTGTATTTATTGTAATACAGGTCTCATAGTCAACGTGTCTAGAGACAGACCCTATGTCAAATCATTAAACGTATTGTTACAGTCATAATTATAGCAGACATTCTATGGTGCTATTAAAGCTGCATCGCGGTCCAGCAATGGGAAGACTTTTTCCCCTAGCTAACTTTTCATGCTGCAGCTGGCTGATGATACATGTAGCTAATACATGTAGCTGCCCACAATGGGGCTGATTCACCTGCAGATTGTCTGTAGTTGCCGGCAGCTGCAGAAGCCAGACATAAGGACCCCATATATATAATGACAGGTTTCGCGATTCTGCGATCGAATCGGAAACAGTGCCAACCGGTGGCCATCGATGTTCCGCGATCCGGCGGAGGGTCAGTGAAATTATACATGTTAAATTTCACACATTTGAAAATCATGATCATATTTTGATCGTGATCGGCAAATCTGTGAAATCCAACATGTTGGATTTCACCGATCCTCCGACCCGGCATCGCAGTAACGCAGGATCGCGGCAATCCATAGCAGATGTATGGGGGCCTTTACTACATTATGCTAATGTGAGATTCCATAGGGCTAATGCGGGGCTCCATGTATCTGTTGCCTGCTGGTCATCATTAGTATCAGCATGTGCTCCAGCTCCAAGCTAGGTGCAAGACATCTGTCAGAAACAGGCTACTTTCCTCAGTATGCATGGAGCTTATAATACCCACGACAAGCCAATGACACATCCACAAGTCAGGTCAGTTACGTGCCAACCTATTGTTACCGCTCAGATCCTGCCCCAAAACACCCCATTTCCCAGAAAGACAGATCCAACTAAGGGCCTGATTCAGACCCACTCGCAAGCGGCTGTCCGCTCGCAAGTGGGTCGATGTTGTGCACTGCGCATGCGCACGACGGCGGGAGCTCCGTCATGCGCATGCGCCAGACGCGACGAGCGAAGGACTTTCCTTCGCTCGTTGTGTCTGATCAAAGGGGGCGTGCTGTCGATGTTGATTGACAGCACGCCCCCTTTGGTGGGCATACCGGGGGCGTGCCTCCCTGACGGGGGCGTTCCCAAGGGAACGCCTACCGTCAGAAGCCGGCCCACTGACATCACTAGTGATGTCAGTGGGAGTGATTTTGGCTCTGATAGAGCCAAAATCACTCCGGGCCTTGCGGTTGAAAAACTCAACCGCAGGCTCCGGCTCGCAGTGGCGATGGTCGCTGTGACCCACAGCTATACGAGCGTCCAGGAGGACGCTCCATAATTATGGAGGACGGCCCTCATTCAGAGCGTGCGCTCTGCTCAGAGCGTACGGCTCTGAATGAGGGCCTAAGTTCCATCCAGGACTGACATACGCAAAAATGTGGAACTTCACATCTGCGCATGTGCTGTATGCAAAAACTTGTCGTTTGCGGCTGTGCACAGAGGTCCATCCAACGCAGAATAAGCCCCTGATGCGCAGTGTGTTCTGACACCTTGCTATCACAGCAGGGCTGTCTTAACAGCAGTGTGAGCCCTGGGCAAAGCAATACACTGGAGCCCCTACCCACCCATTCATCGGGAAAAAAATTTAGATGGTCAATGAATTTAAACCCTCCTGCATGCCCATTCAAACCTCCCACACATGCTCATCTGATATCGTCTCATCATGCCCCTTACATGCCCATCAGGCTTACCAATAGGCTTATACCATATCATAGTATGTTATGGTATTATTGCAGAAATAAGCCCAGTCATAGTGAGATTTGTCGGGTTATAATTATAGGATTGCGCAGTCATTTGATTTATGCTGCACAGCTCAGCCGCAGCATAGCCCTTACCTTTTCAGTGCAGGTGGGTGCGCTTGTGGCCGGGCGGGAGTCGCCGGGACAGAGGCAGTGGCTCAGGCTGGTAGAGGAGTCTCCTGAGGAGGCTGAGACCAGGCGGACGGGTCCTCCAGGTCCGGAACTCAGGGCCTGATTCAGAGCCGGACGCTCTGACCAGAGCACTCGCTCTGAATCAGGGCCCTCCTACCTAATAATGGAGCGGCCTCTTGGACGCTCGCATAGCTGTGGGTTACCACCCACAGCTTATGCGAGCGTCCATGATGATGGTCGCGATGGTCAAGACCATCGCGACCATCGGGCTTGCGACGAGACCCTGTGGTAGGGTCTCGGTGACCGCAAGTCCTGGAGTGATTTTGGCTTTATCAGCGCCAAAATCACTCCCACTGACATCACTAGTGATGTCAGTGGGGCCGGACCCAGATGGTAGGCGTTCCCATGGGAACGCCTCCGTCTGGGCAGCCACGCCCCCGGCACACCCACCAAAGGGGGCGTGCTGTCACTCACCATCGACAGCACGCCCCATTTGGTGCGAGACCCCGAGCGACGGCTTCCCCGTCGCTTGCCGGGTCTCGCGCATGCGCACGAAGGAGCAGCCTCCATCGTGCACATGCGCATTTGGGTACCATCGACCCGCTCGCGAGCGCAGGACTGAATGAGACCCTCAGTCTACGCGGCAGCGGCTGAGCAGTACACACACCGCACCAGCCAGCAGCAGCTCTCAAGGCAAGGCAACGCCCAAACTGCCAGGCCTGGGCAGAGCTTCTGCTGCTCACGCATCAACCAGTCAGCAGTCATCTCTCACACTTAGAGAGACTCTGTCTGACAGGTCTGAAGCCGGCGGATGAAGTGAAACTGGGACTGAGGTGAGTACTCGTCACTGGGAAGTGGGGGGAGGGGGGAGGTTAGATCGGAATACAGTGCACCGGCGGCCGGCTTATAAAAATGTTACAAATTTAACAACTGCCCGTGGCTGCAGGGGGGCGGGTTGGTGTGCCCCTACAAGCTTCAGGCCCTTGGGCAACTGCCCAGCAAGCCCAGTGGAAGAGACGGCCATTAACTACTACTTGTGCTACAGTGGCCCTTCTATGGAATAAGACCAGACTGGCTAGCCTTCGTTCCCCAAGTATATCAAGGAGCCTTGGCACCGCACACCATAAACCCATTATAAATACACCTATGGCTAGTGTCGGACTTGGGCATAAAAGGCCCCACCAGGGGAATGCAGTGATAGGGGCCGATGTTTAAGGGGTGTGGTCAACCACCAGAAGGGGAGTGACCAGCCACCACAGTTGCTTGACTAATCATTAGGCAAGTCTTGGTGTGTTTTCTACAGAAACAAACCAATAACCAATGTTTATCAGTGGTCCGGCTCCATCAGGTAACTGATCCTCTAATAGTAACAATGTACAATTCAGTACATAGTCTGGAACCTGATCCCTAGAGGAGGGGGTGGGGCACTCAGGCAGTGGGGCCCACCTGGAATTTCCCCTGTACCTCCGTGGGCCTGTCCAACCCTGCCTATGGCACCCATGACTCTGTTCTCAGTTCACCGTTTGTTCTTCCTTGGGCCACTTTTGGTAGGTACTTAACACTGCATACCGGGAACACCCCACAAGACCTGCCATTTTGGAGATGATGTGACCAGTCGTCCAGCCATCACAATTTGTTCCTTGTCAGAGTCGCTCAGATCCTTATGCTTGCCCATTTTTCCTGCTTCCATCTCTTCAACTTCAAGACTTGAGTGTTCACTTGCTGCCTAATATATCACAACCCTAGACGGAAGGCAGTCGGGAAGCCAACGGACGGAATCCCGACCACCGGCTTCCCGACTGTCTAATCCCAACAAGGGTTAAATGACAGGCATCGAAATCCCGACGCCAGTCATTTTACCTACGCCGGGAGCCTGATGCCTGGCTTCCCGATCGAAGGTAAACCGGGTGCGGACAGCCGCACGGGGGGAGAGTTAGGATAGGGGCTCCCGGGGGGTACTTAGAGTTAGCCAACCCCCCGGGAGGGTTAGGTTTAAGATAGGGGAAGGGGTGGTTAGGGTTAGGCACCCCTGGGGGGAGGTTAGGGTTAGGCACCCCCCCGGGAGTCTTAGCTTTAGGGTGCGGGAAAGGGGGGGTTAGGTTTAGGCACTTAGAGGGGGAATTAGGGTTAGGCACTGGGGGGGGAGGTTAGGGTTAGGCACCCCT
Organism: Taudactylus pleione; assembly: GCA_031769625.1. Lineage (NCBI taxonomy): Eukaryota > Metazoa > Chordata > Amphibia > Anura > Myobatrachidae > Taudactylus > Taudactylus pleione. The sequence continues at coordinate 13,228,568 of JAUIMM010000327.1, read as the reverse complement.
AAGGGAGGGTTAGGGTTAGGGGTGGGAAATATATGAGGGATACTTACCTAAAACTCCGTTCGACATTTTGACCCTTGTCGGGCTTCATACCAATCCCCCCTTATCCAGTGTAATGAGATAATCAATGTTATTCACTTCACCTGTGGCCAAATACAATTCAGTGCAATCTTTCGGAACAATTTGCCTTGTACCACTGGGCAAACCCACATAGAACACATCAATAAAAATTGAATGTATACTCCACTACTAGCGCTTTCGAGTCAGCTAAGGACCTCACATAACAAAATGTTGGAAATCATACAATCTGGTTGTCCATTCTGTCATATGACTGTCTGGGATGTAGCCACACTCTGGCCCTCATTCAGACCCAGTCGTAAGCGCTGAGCGCTCGCAACCAGGTTGATGTTTAGGCCCTGCGCACGCGCAGCGGCCGCACTGCGCATGCGCAAGCCCCAGAGTGAGAGAGAAATTCTCTCGCTCCGGAGCTCACTACAAAAGGGCCGGCTGTCGATGTTGATCCACAGCTCGGCCCGTTTTGTAGGCGTGGCGGGGGGGTGGTTTCACAAACGGAGGCGTTCCTTAAGTAGGTTTCCATTGCCGGCGTTCATCCACCGTCACATTGGTACATTGCTGATATCGTCTGTACATCGCTTCTAATTGATTCACCCCTAAAAATTCTATCTATCTATTTAGCAATCTATTATTTATTTATTTATTACCAGTTATTTATATAGCGCACACATATTCCGCAGCGCTTTACATAGAATATTTGGCCATTCACATCAGTCTCTGCCCCAGTGGATCTTACAATCTATGGGCCTGATTCAGAGCTGCTCGCTCACGCTGTGCATTCGCAAGCGGCCCGATGTTTTGCGTGCGCGCATGCTTCGTTCTGCGCATGCGCGAACTACACACTGCGATCGCATCCCTCTCGCTCGCCCAGCAAAGGCAGCCCATGGTAATGAGTGACAGGAGAGGCCATTTGTGGGTGGTAACAGGGGCAGGACACTAATAACGAGGGGTTAGAGATGCGAACGCAGGCGTGCCTGAGTGTTTCAACGCCATTTTAGAGGCATGCATAATTAAGAGGCAGTGTCATAGCACACGTCACTTGCCTTTTTTTTACACTGATTTCCTCGCAATGCTTGCGGTAGGGTGAAGCTACCTCAAACACTGCGTTCACATCCGATGGTGCTCGAAGTACCAATGTTTTAATACACTTCCTGGAGATGACGTGTTGCTGGTGGGTGGCTCTGCCTATGCGATTGGGCGTATGCATACACAAATTGGCCGCTCGCTAATACATGGTGGTGCGTGCTTATGCCTTGGCGAGCGTTCACTTCCTGTGGCGTCACTTTGACAAATTTGCATACGCATCCAGCGAGCGTATGCAAATAGCGAACAGGTCTGAATCAGGCCCTATATTCCATATCACAAGCACACACACATACACACTAGGGGTTATTTTTTCGTTTGGAGCTGATTAACCTACCACATTATTTTTGGAGTGTGGGAGGAAACCGGAGTACCAGGAGGAAACCCACGCAAGCACAGGGAGAATATACAAACCCCACACAGTTAGGGAATCAAACCCACAACCTCAGTGCTGTGAGGCAGTAATGCTAACCATTACACTGTCTGTGCTGCTCTATCTATCTATCTATCTATCTATCTATCTATCTCTGGACCTCATTCAGAGGCGGTCATTAGTTGCAAGCGGTCGCACTGAGGGCCTGATTCAGACCCGCTCGCGAGTCTGGCGTTAACACCCACAGCTCTAGCAACCGACATGGGTGATGGTCGCGATGGTCAAGACCACCGCGACCATCGGGGCTTACGACCAGACGCTAAGGTTGGGTCTGGGCACTCGTAAGCCCCAGGGAGCTTCCTGCTCTGATCGAGCAGGAAGCTCCCCACTGACATCAGCAATGATGTCAGTGGGGCCGCCCCCAAATGGCAAGTGTTCCGGCGGAAACACCTCCGTTTGGGCAGGCACGCCCCCTGCCCGCCTCCCAAACGAGGCGAGCTGTCACTCACCATCGACAGCTCGCCCCGTCTGCTGCGAGACCCCTAGCAACGGAGTGTCCGTCGCAAGCTGGGTCTCGCGCATGCACACGACGGAGCCGGCTTCATCGGGCGCATGCCCAGTGGGGCAACATCGAGTCGGTTGCGAGCGCTTAGCGCTTGCAACCGACTATGAATGACCCCCTTTGTCTGTATATCCGTCTGTCTGTCTATCTATCTATAATCTGTTTATATATATCTCTGTCTGTCTATCTATAATCTTTCTGTCTGTTGATCTATAACCTGTCTGTCCGTCTACCTGTAAGGAGCTGTACATTTTGGGCTTCCAGTCAGGAAAGCCACCACATGACATTGACTTGCCTCTTCTAGCAGAGAAGATAAGTGCCTAAACCTAGCCCCCCCTTCCCCGCCGCCTAAACCTAATTCCCCCGGGGGGGTGCCTAACCCTAGCCTCCCCACGGGGGTGCCTAACCCTAACCCTCCATTCCCCTAGCCTAACCCTAAACTCCCAGGGGGTGCTTAACCCTAAGTCCCCCCCCCCGGGAATCCTAAACCTAACCCTCCCCCCAGCGCGGCTGTCCGCACCCGGCTTACCTTTGATCGGTGAGTCGGGTGTCGGGCTCTCGGCGTAGGTAAAATGACGTGTCGGGATTTCGCCGTCTGTCATTTAACCCCTTGCCGGGATTAGACAGACGGGAAGCCTACCTTTGGGATTCCGTCCGTCGGCTTCCCTACTGCTTCCCATTTAAGAGGCACAAATGGTCAAGGGAAAGCATATATAATCCTCCTTGGTGTTAATATAGGCGTCATTTGCTCAGATATGCCTAGATTTTCACCACAGCTAGATGTGGAGGAACTTGTGGAGCTAGAGATGAAGAGGAATATGTGAAGCTAGATGTGAAGAGGAAGATGTGGAGCTAGATGTGGGGATGAAGATGTGGGGATGAAGATGTGGAGCTGGATGTGGGGATGAAGATGTGGAGCTGGATGTGGGGATGAAGATGTGGAGCTGGATGTGGGGATGAAGATGTGGAGTTGGATGTGGGGAGGAAGATGTGGAGCTGGATGTGGGGAGGAAGATGTGGAGCTAGATGTGAGGAGGAAGATGTGGAGCTGGATGATGTGGAGCTGAATGTGAGGAGGAAGATGTGGAGCTAGATGTAAGGAGGAAGATGTGGAGCTAGATGTGAGGAGGAAGATGTGGAGGAACTTGTGGAGCTGGATGATGTGGAGCTGAATGTGAGGAGGAAGATGTGGAGCTGGATGTAAGGAGGAAGATGTGGAGCTAGATATGGGGAGGAAGATGTGAAATTAGATGAGGGATGGAATATGTGGAGCTAGATATGGTGGTGTATACAGAGCACAATGTGGCGGAAGATGTTGAGCTAAATGTGGAGTAAGATGGGGAGCTATATGTGGGGAGGAAGATGTGGAGCTGGATGTGAAGGAACTTGTGGAGCTAGACGTAAGGAGGAATATGTGGGGATTAAGATGTGGAGTTAGATGTGGGGAGGAAGATGTGGAGCTAGATGTAAGGAGGAATATGTGGGAATTAAGATGTGGAGTTAGATGTGGGGAGGGAAATATGGAGCTGGATGTAAGGAGGAATATGTGGGATTAATATGTGGAGTTAGATGTGGGGAAGAAAATGTGGAGGAAGATGTGGAATTAGATGTGAGGAGGAAGATGTGGAATTAGATGTGACGAGGAAGATGTGCAGATGGATGTGGGGAGGAAGATGTGTGGAGGAAGCTTTTGAGCTAGATGTAGGGAGGAAGATGTGGAGATGGATGTGGGGAGGAAGATGTGGAGCTGGATGTGAAGGAACATGTGAAGCTAGATCTGTAGGGAGATGTGGAGCTAGATGTGTGGAGGAAGCTTTTGAGCTAGATGTGTGGAGAAAGGTGTTGAGCTAAACGTGGAGGAACATGTGGAGCAAGATGTGGGGAAGAAGGTATGGGGCCTTATGTTTAGCAGCCAATGTGTGGAGTTGTGTGGAGCATGGGCGTTCCTCACTATAGAGAGTAGGTGCAGCAGTTCTCCTGGTTTTGCCGAGTGCAACATGAGGTTTAATTTTGTGAAGTGATATTATTGGAATAGTATCAAGGAGGGTATGGGGCACATTTTTGGAGTGTTATTTGTTTTCCAAAAGAGTGAACTGACATTCTCACACTTGATGTAAGAGGTTAAACTTTAGTGTGACAGTTACACTATGGTACAATGCACCTCTTCGGTTTCTTCACCTCCCCACAAATCTAGGAACACTTGTAATCTACAGATGTGTCTCCTGGGCAGAGACACTGACGTATCTATAATGGACCCTGCACCCATTTCTTCAATATTTACTGTACCTCTCCGGAATCCTGCGTCGGAGGCAGCAGTGCTGAACAAATCACTGGGAAAATTGCGCAGAGCCACATGTTTTGCACATGCGCAGTAGGAAAATCGCAGAGGAAAATTACTGCCGTACCATTTCCCCGGAGACCTGCACATGCGCAACAGACTCTGGCACAGCGCTAGAGTCAACTAGTGCTCAGAGTCTACTGCGCTGCTGGGTAGAGACAAGAGGCCCCCTGGACGGAGACAGCACATGGGCCCTCCTTAGTTAAGACGCCCCTGAGCAGAGAGTAGGCATTCACCGTTCAAAATCAATGAGATTTGCTGTGTTCGGAATCAAATGGATGCCGGGCTCCCGACATCAAATCCAGTGATGCGATGATGGTGTAGTATTGGCGATGGTATGGCAAAGTAATAGAATACTCCAGCAGGTCCCTCTGAGTCACAAAACAGCCCAGTGCTTTACAAATGGGGTAGTTTATTTAGCAGTAATGTGATTTATACAGCTGTACTCAGTTATACTTTCACTTACTCTTGGCATGGAGCAGAGCTTATGTGGAGCATACAAGTGACCAGCTGGTGACTGTATACGGGTAGCGGTGCTTGAATAAGCATCAGCGGTATGCTGTGGGGGCGGGTATCTCCCAGTATATAGCAGGGTCCCACAGAGCTAAGTGGGACACATCTTTGTCCCACTGTGGTGCTCATACACAGTGGCAAGAAAGCGCCACACATGCACAGAAGTACAGAAGGTGGCCATCTTGGTAAAAGGTAATTACTTCTGATGGAGACAACACAGAAGTGCTCGCCATATTCCAACACACAAACATGCACACGCACACACACAGACAGAGAGACAATAGAGACAGACAGCCCTCGCTGCAAAAAACAATTTTACCTTTAGCACTAAAGCAGCATCCTGCAAAAACTTGAGGGTTAGAAAAACAGGAATACATCTATATTTCAAACAATTCTAGTCCTCATTCCTTTGAAAGAATATCAGTCAGAGTCCTCTCACTGCGTGAACTACATCAACAGTCTGTTTCATCACGGACTCACGACTGCTGTCACTCTTGATGTTGTTGATGCCTTCCATACTTCATACATACTCAAAGGGCCTGAATCAGAGATGGATGTATTGCACAGCTGCAAGGGAGCCGTACAATACAGTACAAGGAGAAGCAATTCTTGCCAAACTTTGGGGCATGAGTCATTAACCCCCACTTACCCTAAAACCGATTTGCCCAAGGAAGTACCCCAACCGCCCGAGGAAGACTCCACTTCATGAGAGGCCTCATGCTTCTTATGCTGAGAGTTGTGATAGTCACTTGTCATGCTCTGATGAGCTGACCCACCATCTTCGCATCCACACAGGACATAGGCCCTCATTCAGAGCCGTTCGCTATTTGCGGTCGTTCGTTTAAAAACAAGGGGTGGCTATTCAAATGATCCGTACGCACATTGCTGTCTGTCCACACCTCTAAGTCTGAACGAGCGTGCAAAACATACGCTCGTTTATTTGTTAAAAACGCCCCCTGGCCGCTCGCATCCTACGTCATGTCCGCTATTTATTAGATTAATCGAGTACATCGACCAGCGTATGAACTGCTCGCTATTCTTGTGGTTGGTGTTTGCTACCACAAATTTGCGTGCAGTTCTGGCTATAAAATAACCCAGTGACGTGGTCAATGACGCTGCTGTTTTAAATATACACACCCATAAAACGCCCGCTTTGACCTTTAAGCACGCCTGCGTTCGGATCTCCACTCCCCATTTTCAAGCACCTTCCCCTGTTACCACCCACATACGCCTCATTCTGTCACTCAAAATAGCAGGCACTCGCTATATAGCGTACAAAGGATTTTCGGCCGCACTGACTGGTTCGCGCATGCGTACTAAAACGCGTACGCATGCGCAGATGTGCAAACATCGCTCGGAACGAGCGTACAGCCGCTAACGAGCGGCTCTGAATGAGGGCCCTAAGCCCTTCCAATGTCGTATCTGTATGCGAAGCTTCAGCCGTTCCGACCACCTAACTACCCACATCCGCACACATACAGGGGAGAAGCCCTTCGCTTGTGACTTCTGTGGACGCAAGTTTGCACGCAGTGATGAGAGGAAGCGACATGCCAAGATCCATCTCAAACAGAAGGAGAAGAAAGGAGGGGATAAAGCAGTCTGCTCACCCTCTGTCGCTGGGGCACCAGCAGTTACCACAATTGCAACCATCGGACGCTGCCCCCAAACACCGCAGCATGTCAATCATGCTGCAGCTAAGGGGGGTCTGCGAGTGAGCATGCAGGACCCATTATGGACATGTGCAGAATGGGTCTTGCGCCTACACAGACCCAGAAACATCTGAGATGTACGCAAGCCATTGGACCATCTGTGACCACTTTGCTTTAGGATACTGATGGCTATGAGATTTGTTTCCATCTCTGATACGTAGAATATTTACAAATTCCTCATAGTATCTCCTTGGTGGCTTTCCAATAATCGACGTTGCATAATACACTTTATGGAGCTTAAGTCCAACTTGCGTCTTCTTTCTTTTGGTATGAGTATGAGGTGGTGCTTGCAAAAGTTCTGAGATGCTTAACACTTGGCTTTTTTTCTGACCACGTTTCAATTGGCGTTTTGTCTTTTTAAGGCCACTATGGGAGCACGATTCTTCAGAAAAACTGCTGTTGACACTGCTTCCACCCAAAATGGCTTGTTCAGGCCTGTATCTTTCAGCAGCATCTGGCTCTCTCCACTAATGTGCGATTTGCACAGTCCCTTACACCATTCTGCTCTGGTGTGTATGCCATGGTCAATTTATCCTCAATTTCATGTTTCTTTAGGAAGAATTCCACGTCTGTTTAGCTATTCTCCACCATTATCAGATTTCAAGGTATTTAGGGCCTTATTCAGGTTGGATTGCATGGCTGTGTTCGCACGCAGCCGGTCGATGTTTCTGCTCTGCGCATGCGCACGCAGTGCGTGAACCGGCCGCTCTGATTGGGAAGCGATTGCAGTGAGCACGCAGCCCAATAGCATAGTGATTGACATGAAGTGACCGTTTAGGGGTGGCGAGGGGGGGTGGTTGGCTGAAAGCATTCGTGCCTGTGCACTTGAACGCCGTTACAAGGGCATGCATAATTGAGCCCCTGCGATTGTATACGCTGCCAGAGGTCTAGATGGCGACAGGAAGTTTAGCAGTTTGTGAGGTAGGGTCAGGTCAACCACATCTGTGCGAATGGTTCTGATGTTACCGATGTTTTTGCTGATTTGCGGATGCATGTCATGGGGTGGGCGGCTTTATACAGTGATGGGCGTCTTGGTATGGAGCTGTGGTTGCCATGCGATGGCATTCATTAGCATTTTTTCGCAGCTAGAGGGTGCATGCAAATGCAGTCGTGTGATCCGTGCTGAATCAGGCCCTTAGTCTGTGACCGGTCTGATTTTCCACCAATCTGTTATAGTCTGCAATTGCAGGGGAGCTTCAGCTCTGTTTGCTGACTCTTGAAATGGACAACTAATTTGTTTGCCTGTTATACAGCTTTCACACATAGGACCTCATTCAGAGTCTCTCGCAAGCGCTGTGCACTCGCAAGCAGCCCGATGGTTTGCAATCGCGCATGCGCACGCTTCGTTCTGCGCGTGCGCAAACTACTCTGTGCGATCGCTCACCCAGCAAAGACAGCCTAGTAAAATGAGTGACAGGAGAGGCCGTTTGTGGGTGGTAACAGGGGCAGGACACTAATAGCGGCGGAGTGGAGGTGCGAACGCAGGCGTGCCTGAGCGTTTCAACGCCGTTTTTAAGGCATGCATAATTAACAGGCAGCGTCATAGTACACGTCACATGCTTGTTTTTTACACTGAAGTCCTTGCAGTGCTTGCGGTAGGGTAAGGCAACCACAAGCGCTGCGATCGCTACCGATGGTGCTCGATGTACCAATGTTTTAATACACTTCCTGGAGATGACGTGCGCTAGTGGGCGTCTCTACATAGGCTAATGGGTGTCAGCATACACAGAGCGATCGCTCGCACAGCTAAAGTGGGTGTGCTTATGCTTTGGCGAGCGATCGCTTCCCACGACGTCACTTTGAAAAATTTGCATATGCTGGATGCGAGCGATCACATCTAGCGAGCGGCTCTGAATGAGGTCCATAGTCTTTTCTGGATCAGTCACTGACATTTCTGTAGCCATCACATTCAATGGTTTCTGGGTATTGTCACAACCAAAGTGACCTAATCTTCTGTGTCAGAGTTCCGTAGGTCAGATGTCATCATTGCATAACACTGTTGTGTGCTAAGGACATTTAATTGACAGCACTTTCAATGCACTTTCCATTTGCGAACTGGACTCTGTGACCTCTTAAAACTAGGACACTGATGGCTATGAGATTTGCTTCCATCTCTGGTACGTAAAACACATCTTGGAATTCTGAGACTTTTGTTTTTGTCCCTATTTTCAAGTGTGTAGTGATTGTCCCAACTTTTGTAGTTGTAAGTACTTAATTTCCAATTCCTTTAACTGTTATATTAGCACACGTGGATATTAAAGTGAGCCACTCTGCATTGCAGCAGAAATGCCTGGTAGCACCTGAGTCAAAATACCAGTAATCTTTTTTCAGTTGTCTGTGACAATCAAAGCTGACTTATCTCTACTGCTGCAATTCTTACCTTGCATAGAATTTGTATTCTGCTTACACTCAGATATTTTGTGACCTATTTTGTGACATATACAGTCAGGTGCATAAATATTGGGACATTGACAGAATTTTCATATTTTGGCCTCTATTCACCACCACAGTGGCTTTGAAATGAAACAAACAAGATGTGCTATAACTGCAGACTTACAGATTTAATTTGAGGGTAATTACATCCAAATCAGGTGAACGGTGTAGGAATTACAACGGTTTCTATATGTGCCTCCCACTTTTTAAGGGGCCAAAAGTAATGGGACTATCAACTCAAAAGCTATTTCATGGATAGGTGTGGGCTATTCCCTCGTTATTTCATTATCAATTAAGCAGGTAAAAGGTCTGGAGTTGATTCTAGGTGTGACATTTGCATTTGGAATTAGTTGCTGTCGACTCTCAATATGAGAGCCAAAGAGCTGTCACTATCAGTGAAGCAAGCCATCATTAGGCTGAAAAATCAAAACAAACCCATCAGAGAGATAGCAAAAACATTAGGTGTGGCCAAATAAACTGTTTGGAACATTATTAAATAGAAAGAACGCACCGGAGAGCTCAGCAAAAGACCCGGAAGACCATGGAAAACAACTGTGGTGGATGACATAAGAATTATTTCCCTGGTGAAGAAAACCCCTTCACAACAGTTGGCCAAATCAAGAACACTCTCCAGGAGGTAGGTGTATATGTGTCAAAGTCAACAATCAAGAGAAGACTTCACAAGAGTGAATATAGAGGGTTCACCACAAGATGTAAACCATTGGTGAGCCACAAAAACAGGAAGACCAGATTAGAGTTTGCCAAACAACATCTAAAAAAGCCATTACAGTTCTGGAACAACATCCTATGGACAGATGAGACAGATGAGACAAAGATCAACTTGTACCAGAGTGATGGGAAGAGAAGAGTATGGAGAAGGAAAGGAACTGCTCATGATCCAAAACATACCACCTCATCAGTGAAGCATGGTGGTGGTAGTGTCATGGCGTGGGCATGTATGGCAGCCAGTGGAACAGGTTCCCTTGTATTTATTGATGATGTGACTGCTGACAAAAGCAACAGAATGAATTCTGAAGTGTTTCGGGCAATATTATATGCTCATATTCAGTCAAATGCTTCAGAACTCATTGGACGGCGCTTCACAGTGCAGATGGACAATGACCCGAAGCATACTGCAAAAGCAACCAAAGAGTTTTTTAAGGCTAAAAAGTGGAATGTTATGCAATGGCCAAGTCAATCCCCTGACCTGAATCCGATTGAGCATGCATTTCACTTGATGAAGACAAAACTGAAGGGAAAATGCCCCAAGAACAAGCAGGAACTGAAGACATTTGCAGTAGAGGCCTGGCAGAGCATCACCAGGGATGAAACCCAGCGTCTGGTGATGTCTATGCGTTCCAGACTTCAGACTGTAATTGCCTGCAAAGGATTTGCAACAAAGTATTAAAAAGTGAAAGTTAGATTTAGGATTGTTTAGTTTGTCCCATTACTTTTGGCCCCTTAAAAAGTGGGAGGCACATATAGAAACCGTTGTAATTCCTACACCGTTCACCTGATTTGGATGTAGTTACCCTCAAATTAAATCTGAAAGTCTGCAGTTAAAGCACATCTTGTTTGTTTCATTTCAAAGCCATTGTGGTGGTGAATAGAGGCCGAAATATGAAAATTCTGTCAATGTCCCAATATTTATGCACCTGACTGTATAACATTAGTATTTGATTTTCTGGACTTCTCACTCTTAGGGGTATATTTACTAAAGTGAGAGTTTTTAGAAGTGGAGTTGTTGCCCATAGCAACCAATCAGATTCTACTTATCATTTATCTAGCACCTTCCAGGGGCAGAAGTATGGGAGACAATGGAGGCGCCTGCCGCCGGGCGCCAGCACTGAAGGGGCACCTCCTCCATCACCCACAATATATTCACCCCATATAGGGCTGTAAATATGGGGGATAGGGGGGCACTAAATGATAACTTGCCTCCGTGCGTCTGGGATGAATTTACGCCACTGGCACCTTCTAGAAGATAATAGCTATAATCTGATTAGTTGCTATGGGCAGAAACCACTTCTAAAAACTCTCACCTTAATAAATATACCCCTTAGTGTGTAATGCAGTATTCTCAGCATTTAAATCAACTGGCACATGTTCTTGGAACTGTAGCAGCTTTGTTCTGACAAATTCTGTAGTTAGCTTGGCTGTACTTGCTTCTACCAGAAAATCAAATTCAGGCATTAAGGGCCTGATTCAGCAAGGAACGCAGTTGCTAATACGCATGCAGTCGGCTGATTGTTGCGTACTGCGCAAACGTACTGCGCATACGCGCTCAAACCGGCCACTGCGATCACAGTAGCTACGCAGACCCATCGCAGAGTGATTAACTGGAGGTGCAGTTTGTGGGTGGTGACGGGGGGTGGTCGAGCGAAGGCACATCAGATCGGATAATCTGCAGGAACATCAGCCGGCTTAAGTGACCCATGGGGTCACGCAAGCATGCCGCCACAGAGACAAGAAACAGGCCAGGAAATCTCCGTCAGCCTCTTCCCTCCCCCCAAATGGCAGTGACACACCTCTGTCTGCGCCCCCTTCCTGCCCACAAACGGCAGAAGACTGTCAATGACAGACTGCTGCCAGTCTGCGTGCAGATCGCCAGGTACCTGTGCAGATTTCCGACCATCGGGAATTATTATCACAGGGCTTCCCCCGGTATCTATTAGAGCAGGAAGTTCACTCGGGCTTGCGGGAACCGAGACCCTACCACAAGGGTCTTGTCGCAAGCCCGATGGTCGCGATAATCGTGACCATCGCCAGGCCATTTGCAAAAGCTGTGGGTGGTCACCCACAGCTATGCGAGCGGCCTGGAGGCAGATTTTTTTATTTTTTTTTAAATCCGCCCTGATTCAGAGCGAGCGCTCGCAAATAGCGAGCACCTCTGACATGCGCGAACCATTCAGTGCGGCCGAAAATCGTGTGTACGCAAAATAGCGAATGCCTGCTATTTTGAGTGACAGAATGAGGCGTATTTGGGTGGTAACAGGGGAAGGTGCTTGAAAACGGGGAGTGGAGATCCGATCGCAGGCGTGCTTAAAGGTCAAAACGGGCATTTTATGGGTGTGCATAATTAAAACTTCAGCGTCATTGACAACGTCACTGGTTTTTTTTTTAGCCAGAACTGCTCGCAAAATTGTGGTAGCAAAAACCAACCACAAGAATAGCGAGCAACTCATACCCTGTTCGATGTACTCGATTAATCTAATAAATAGCGGACATGACGTAGGATGCGAGCGGCCAGGGGGGCGTATTTTCCCAAAAAACTACCGCAAGTTTTGTACGCTCGTTCAGACCTAGAGGCGTGAACAGACCGCAAACAGCGAATGGTTCATTTGAATAGCCACCCCTATTTTCTTGACGAGCGAGCGCAAATAGCGTCCGGCTCTGAATCAGGCCCTATGTGTCGTAGTAAAGGGCAAATTAAATTATTTCTTGTGTCATGTGTAACATCTGTCACATCTGCCTTATGGGCTCAGATGAGATGAGTACACTTGGTAATTAAGGGTCTGATTTAGAGGTGGGCACTGATCCTGTTGCGGCTGGGTCTTTTTACACAGCGGTAGAGAGAACTCAAGCTAATGCAGCTGGGGGTATATTTACTAATGTGCGGGTTTTTAGAAGTGGAGATGTTGCCCATAGCAACCAATCAGATTCTACTTATCATTCATTTAGCATCTTCTAGAAGATAATAGCTAGAATCTGAGTGGTTGCTATGGGCAACAACTACACTCAGGGGTGTTTAAGAGAGGAGGGTGCCTGTGTGCAGACTCAGGCCCTGATTCAGAGCCAGACGCTCTTACAGAGCGCTCGCTCTGAATCAGGGCCGTCTTTATCTTTTTTAAGAGCGGCCTCCTGGCCGCTCGCATAGCTGTGGGTGACCACCCACAGCTATAGCGAGCAGCCAAAATGATGGTCGTGATGGTCAAGACCATCACGGCCATCGGGCTTGCGACGAGACCCTTGTGGTAGGGTCTCGTCTGCCGCAAGCCCTGGAGTGCTTTTGGCTCTATCAGAGCTTGGCCGTCGTTACTCGGGTCTCGTACATGCGCACGACGGAGTCGCCTCCGTCGTGCGCATGCGCACTTGGCCAACATCGACCAACATCAGCGCTCGCGAGCGGGTCTGAATCAGGCCCTCAGTGTGGGCCCCCTCCTCTCTCTGGTGGTGCTGCAGTGCAGTAGATTCTGGCTTAGTGTGGGTCTTCATTTCCCGGGGACAGCAGTACCACGCATGCGCGTGTCACCGGGAAAATGGCTGCCGCCATTTTCCCAGTGATTTTTACTGCTCTGCCGACCCGGCGCTGCAGAGCAGCACTCTGGAGACTACGGACAGGTAAGAATAAGACCATATGGGCGCAGGGTGTGCCCCGCACACACTGCACCCATTATAGATATGCTCGACTCCACTTCCAAAAACCCGTACTTTAGTAAATATAGTAATAGTAATCCTATGTGCCTGATCTGCCCCTTATGTACAAAGACGCACAATCGTTCAAACTACTGAACTATCCTATGGCTTTCAGAACTAAGCCGTCGGGGAAAGCGTAAAAAGATGCAGTAACTGGCTGCAACACGCCCACAAAACGCTTGCGGCACGCCCACGTTTGACTAGCCACACACACACCAGTTACCTCCTATGCACACTGACTGAGAAATATTCACTACGGCCACTGTCGGTCAATATCAAAGTGCATGTGCTATGCGACGCAGACCCACGCACAGTACAAAAGACATCGGACAACTGCGCCAAACAACGGCATAACGTTCACCTCTGAATCAGGCTCTAAGTTTCAATGGAGAAGATTCCAGCCAGGGGTAAGCATAGGTACTTTTCACATTCTGTCATTGTCCAAGTATCTACCGATGTCCATTTAAACCTTGTATGTCTCCGGCGCATGTATGCACTACAGTTGGCTATATTATATTTGATTAGTGAACCATACTGCAACAATTCAATTATCTGAGTAGTAAGGCTGATTCTTTGTGCTATCACTGAATTACCCGTAACTGCCGTTTCTCTCTGACATCTGGTGCTATGGAGATACATTAGAGCTTAGTAACTCCCTCGGTGCTGGGGGCATTGTTGTAGAGCTCACATTATATATTAAGCATTGTATAAAGCGACAATGATAATGTTATTTCCTAAAGTGGTATTTGAGTAACTCAGAACGAAATAATAGGGAAGAAAATAGCATGTCACACATAGATAGAGCAAATCAACAATGCTACAGAGGGTCCTGTTCCTACAACCTAGCTATAGATATATTCTGATAATATGTGCACCACGCTCTATGATAATCATGATCAGTTTCTGCATTGATAATTTATAAGCCTTATTCTGTCTTTCTGTCTCCCTTCAGATAACGTAATGGATTTAGGTCTGAGCAATGACAAGACCAGCCAGGACCTCTCTTATACTGGTACATTCCAGCCAGGCAACAAGACTGTCACATACCTGGGCAAGTTCTCTTTTGATTCCCCATCCAACTGGTGCCAAGAAAACATCATCAGCCTGATGAGCGCAGGCATCCTTGGTGTACCAACATCCCAAGCGCCAAGTGCAGGTGGGGGAGGAAATGGTGGAGGTAGCGGGGGCATCATGGGGCAGGCACAAAGTGATGTGGAGTCTATGTTCCACAGCCTTCCACCTTATTCTAGTTGTGGGGATCTGTACCATGATCAGGTGGGCTTTCAAGGAGGTGGTATGCCCCCGTACTCCTCCCAGGAGTACCCATCTGCCAAACAAAGCTTAGACTCTAGTGTGTTTCCAATGATACCTGACTACAACTTGTTTCACCACAACACAGAGATACCCACAGTAGATCAAAAGCCTTTCCAAAACATGGAGGCCATGCGGGTCAATCCACCACCCATCACCCCACTGGAAACCATTAAAGCTTTCAAGGAGAAGCAAGTCTTGCCAAACTTTGGGGGCATGAGCCATCAGCCCCCACTTACCCTTAAACCGATTCGCCCAAGAAAGTACCCCAACCGCCCCAGCAAGACTCCACTTCATGAGAGGCCTCATGCTTGTCCTGCTGAGGGTTGTGATAGGCGCTTTTCACGCTCTGATGAACTGACCCGCCATCTTCGCATCCACACAGGACATAAGCCCTTCCAATGTCGTATCTGTATGCGGAGCTTCAGCCGTTCCGACCACCTAACTACCCACATCCGCACACATACAGGGGAGAAGCCCTTCGCTTGTGACTTCTGTGGACGCAAGTTTGCACGCAGTGATGAGAGGAAGCGACATGCCAAGATCCATCTCAAACAGAAGGACAAGAAAGGAGGGGATAAAGCAGTCTGCTCACCCTCTGTCGCTGGGGCACCAGCAGTTACCACATGCGCTTGAGTCATCGGCCAAATTGACTTTTCCCTGAGGCAATTGAGGGGAGTACATTGTGCAGTGTACTCACCTTCATTGTGAATGGTGCTCTGCAGACCATTACGCTATACTGATTATTACTATTAGTGAGCTGTAGCTTATTTAAGAGGGACCTGCAGAGCATTTCTCTCCTCAACTGTTTACTGCCAGTGATCTGCAGAGCATTACTCAACTTTCTAGCTCAAATGCAAAAATGACTTCATAACTACTCCTTCAAGTTCCATTTTTGGAGCATTAGACCATCACTCTCCTGATGAAGACATTAACACCAACCCATAACAGCTCTAACTGCAGACCATTCCTTCATCTCCCATGCAGATCATCTCTGCTTCAGGCCACGCCCAATGACTGTGACTTGTACAGCCTCACTCCATATTCCTAATCCTATTCTACATGCTGGAAAGATGAGAACAAGGGTCTCAGGGTACATAGGATTTGGGGAAGCTGAATCCTTAAAGTTTGAGGCAGGGTCGCTAATTTGCTGCTATGGCAAAAATATTCTGCTGCTATGTCCAAATGTTACACCCTCATGTGCCTGCTGTCCGCGTGCGTCCCCTCCTCCTTTATTTGTATTCATCATTCTTTTCATCCTCATCCTGCAATCATTATCTCTCTAGGTTCACATCTGACAGTTTTCACATTTCCTTTTATTTCAGAGGTTTTCTCGTCTTATCATTCTCTTGCCTCTCCATCCCCCCCTCCACTCTCTCTCTCCTGTACAGCCCCCCCTGATTCCTTTTCAACGTCTGTCACACAGTTTTATTAGGGAAAAAAACAACTACAGCTTGAGTCAGTGTGTGTGAAACTGTGTGTGCATGAGTACATACCATATACAGTAAATCACTTGGCCAAGTTTAATTGTCCACAGCTCAGGCTCAGAGAAATGAAAGAATATGAGGATTGTGTCCATGTTTCTTTGTTTTTTTGACCAAAGCGCAACTCAGTTTAGTCTCCAGCTGCATGTGGGCCAGAACTAATATTCTGGGCCTGATTCTTTAAGCATCGCTATTGCGATCGCAGCTCCGTAATCGCATGTAGGTTTGCTGCGAAAATATGCTAATGATTGCAATTGCAATGCATTCGCACTGCCAGCATAGAGAGGCCCACTACCGCTATTTCACATCCGTAATACCTTGCAAACCTCCATAAACATCGGTAACATCGAGCACCATCGGCCCCTCACGCAGGATTACAGCAGCCCTGACCCTACTTAGAAATTGCAAAACCTCATTGCACACAGTGAGTACTCAAGCTGTGTATGCAATCAGCAGCGGCGTTCAAACGGTCAGACACGCCTGCGTTTCGCCGACCCCCCCCGTCACCACCCCCAAATGCTCACTGCCTGTCAATCACTCTGCGATGGCTGTGCGTTGTTTCTGTGATCGCAGTGCAATCGCAGTGGTGCCTTCGAGCATGTGCACTGCGATGCATGCGCGGTACGCAACAACCACCCGTCTGCGTACGCTTTAGCAATAGCGATCCGTAATGAATCAGGCCCTCTGTCCGTTGTTCTGAGTGTGAAGTGTAATTGTGGATCCACGTAATGAAAGGCCTGCCTAAGATTCCCCGGACACAGGCTTCTGTGGCAACTTTCTCACATTCTATTCTTATTTTACTTATTGCTGTCTGTTGCTCATTTATTTGCAAAATAAAGGGACATTTATAAAAATATATACAAGCATATCAAATGGCACTCTATGGGGCCGATGCAGAGTTGTAACTGACCGTTGTCATGTAGACTAAAGCTGGGTACACACCCAGGGCCGGCTCCAGGCACGTTCATTGCGTGCGGTCGCACAAGGGCGCCAGGGGGAGGGCAGTGGTTACAGGGCAGCACAGGATATCGCTGGGTGCCGAGAAACCTAGCATGGGCCCTGTACACACCATACGATGGTGCGACCCAGCGACAGTGCGATGCCATGTAACGATACATCATCAACGCCATACACACTGCAACATCCAGTAATTGGCGGTGTAATGTGTCATTACATGCTGCATGTAACATCTCCGCATCGTGCAGAACAGCAGATGGGACGATGCAATTAACGACCATCATGAATGACGGATCGGGCGTACGCACTACACGATGTGTACGGTATATCGTTCTGATCCATGTTGGAAAGATATGTCATAGGATACATTGTACAATGTGTGTACCCAGCTTAAGATTAGTGAGAATTTGTACACTGAACTGCGGCCAATACAGAAATGGGCAAATATGCCGGTTTCAGGCAAAACTTTGCAGCAAGGATTGAGCTGGTGCAAGTGCGCACTAACAAAGAAACGGCTATCAAACAGAGGGCCTGATTCAGACCCGCTCGCAAGCGGGTCAATGGTGGGACATTGCG
Source organism: Taudactylus pleione (assembly GCA_031769625.1). Lineage (NCBI taxonomy): Eukaryota > Metazoa > Chordata > Amphibia > Anura > Myobatrachidae > Taudactylus > Taudactylus pleione. The sequence continues at coordinate 13,210,741 of JAUIMM010000327.1, read as the reverse complement.
CACGCGCGGCGTGCGCAAGCCCCGGAGCGAGAGAGAAATACTCTTGCTCCGGGGCTCGCTACAAACGGGGCGGCTGTCGATGATAATCGACAGCTCGCCCCGTTTTGTAGGCTGGGTGGGGGGGTGGCTGGACAAACGGAGGCGTTGCTGAAGGAACGCCTGCCATTTGTGGGCGGCCCTACTGACATCACGAGTGATGTCAGTAGTGAGCTTCCGGCTCTATTAGAGCCGGAAGCTCACTTGGGCTTGTGGCAGACGAGACCCTACCACAAGGGTCTCGTCGCAAGCCCGATGGTCGGGACCATCACAGCCATCACCTGGCCGCTCGCTAAAGCTGTGGGTGGTCACCCACAGCTTAGCGAGCGGCCAGGAGGTCGGGTTTTTAAAAACAAAGCTGCCGCCCTGATTCAGAGCGAGCGCTCGCTTTTTGCGAGCGGGTCTGAATCAGGGCTTGAGTGTACAGATGGAGTGGTCTGTGCACAACTCAGCATATGGGCAAATATACGCATTTAGTTCTGTGCACACGTGTTCAAATCTGCATCGGCCCCTATGTGTCTCATCGTTTTCTCTTTGTTTCTTTATGCAAGCAATAAAAGGCAAAAAGGCTTTCTTTAATATCGTTTTAGATGTACGAAGCCAGTACTCAATTAACTTTACACTGGGTCAAGTTATAGTGCCCGCATATTTTTTTTTTTTATCTGCGAAGCAATCCTATGTGATCAGATCATACAGTTACCACTACGTCCAGCACATTATTGATCTAAAACCATGCACCTTAATCTAAAGAATCGTAATTCAGAAATATGATTGGCCAAGTGTGTGCAATATAATTGGCCGATACTAGTGAACAATTGTTTTGCTGTTTGCGCAGAGTGAATGGTCATTAATTAGCTAGTGTTTCTGTGCACGGTTACAATTTGTCATGTAGGGCTCATTTACTAACACTATATGTAGGTGCAAAATGCATTCTGAGCCACTGCAACCAAACAGCAATTAGCTTTTAGCTTTCTAGCGCAAGTTAGACAATGAAAGCAAGTGGGAGGTTTCACAACGATTTACTGAAAATTTTCCACGTAAAAGCAATCTTAGTAAATGAGTCTTTGGGGCCCATTTATCAAGGATCACTTTTGCAACGCGATCAGGGCCTGCCAGTAACACCCCTGAAGGCATTGCAAAAAGCGATCTATCCGGCCGGATATATCATGCAGGACACGCAGGGACACGGGCTCCAAAAGAAGCCCGTCCCTGCGATGTCTCCGGAGAGCTGCCGACCTCTACAGAAGGTGGAGCGCATGCGCCATCCCCTGGACTGCACATGCACATCCGCCATAGCCGGGAAGGGTTTCCGGCGGATCCCTCCGCCGGCTAATAGTGCGTGGTGTAGCGCATAGGCTACAGCGGCTAACGTAACCTTCAGTTGGCATTAGCTGCGGGGGCCAATATCTGGAATGCATCGTATTCCGGATATTGGTAAGTTTGCCAGCATCGGTTCTCCCATAGAAACCTATGGGGGAGGTGGCTGCCAGCGGTAAGGGAGGGATTACAGCAGGTATCAGAGATACCGGCTGTGGTCCATCCTTAATACATACGGAGGAGGCAAACCTTAATACATACGTATTTGAGGCAAACCCCCGAAAACGCCCGTTTTCTGGGATTTTACCTCATACATTTTGATAAATGGGCCCCTTTGTGTGTACAAATTGTTCAATGATTACATAATTGGAGAATTATATAACTCGTCTTAAAATTCATATAAGTGAATGCGTGAACGGGGGTACCTTTAAACTGAATTTAAAAGCATAAAATACTTACAGAAGAGATGCAACAATTTTACAAAAATGAGAAATACAAAGTGACATTATATAGATTGCATCGGATTTTATATATGTCCCTCATTGATGATCGGCAAAGTGTTTGTAAAACGGTTCAGGAACAAATCCAGAACATGGGACAGACGGGGGGCAAAAACATATCACATGGAACGGCTATGGGTTCTATGACTGAACGCCAGATTTTATGTTCCATACGAAGCGTTTCAAATGTCATAAAATTCTAGGTCTATCTACTGATTTTCTGTATTCTGTTCCCTGATCACTTTTAGTTTCCGTTTATTACTCCTCTCCAATTCATTCTCCTGATTCCTCTTCTCTCCTATATTTTCCTTGTCACTTACACTCTCTCTGCGGCTGTCATTCTCCTCCTCCTCTGAAATTCCTGCTTGTGCTGCAGCCCTCTTTTTTATACAATGACATGTGTTTGTCACTTTGAGACGAGTTGGTGGGGGCAGGTTTGGGGGTGAGCCACCCCACCCCTCTCTTGCATGTCTCTGCATGACAGTCAGGTCTTTTTTGCTAATTACTCCTTTTGCTGCTATGTTATAATATACTATTGCAAAAAAAAAAATCACCCCTTTACTGTCAGAACAGAGATATAACCAAATACATTGTTGCATTGCCTGTGTATTAAAGCATATATACTGTATTATGTATATGGGCAAGCAGAAAGCACTACATTCCTGGAGCGATTCATTCCCTGCTAGATAATGGACCTGGCTTTTAGTACAGGTAGAATAAGCAATTGATTAATAGACAGTAAACATTTTCATTCCTGATAGTAGGACCTTTATAGAGGCAGTAAAGGACTCATTTGCACCAAATCAAACCATAGCAACCAGCCAGACATACTATATAACTGGCAACATTTTCCTTTCTAATGACATTGGGGGAAATGGATCAAACCTTTTAAAGATGACAAGTAAAGGTGTTGTCCATATCAGCCAATCAGCTTCTGCCTCCTATTTTATAGAATGTACTAGATAAATTATAGCTAGAAGCTGATTGGTTGCTATGGGAAACTTCTCCCTTTGATACATCTCCCCCATTGTCTTACGTGCGGCTTTTATGGATACAGACATTTTGGATCACTAAAAACACTGGGCTTCTGCTAAATACAGTAAGAGGCCCGTCAGATATCTGCAGTCTCCGAGTACTTCATCCTATTTTAATATTTTATCCTGCAACAATGAAATGCCTTTACTTATATATTCCCACAGTCCAGTATTCCGTAATGAACGCCCGCTTCGAGCACCTATGCGCACATCCTGCAGAAAGGTACACCCATGTGTGGTTTTTGCATTTTCAGTTAGTAAATAATGAACTGTATGTCCTAAACTTATACTTACTAGAAAGAAACACAGAGATACAAAAAACGTTAACACTCTCCTGCAGTTCATATAACATCC